>BTPG01000007.1:107818776-107831276 GCA_036245525.1 Semisulcospira habei | reverse complement strand
TATCGTGTAAAAAGAGGCGAGTATAGCTTGTCCCTGGGAAACGCTATATATCGCCTGTTACGCGGTATTCAGCGGGCTTAACCCCTTCACAGTCGAGAGAAAAAAGTAAACGCGATCCAACTGCAAGCGATATAGATGTTCATGTGCCCCCCGCGACCGCGGGGGCTGAATGAGGATCTCTGCTTGTCACTCTTTGTTTCTTGGACGGTGCTGACTTTTCTTCTTAGACGAATGAACCAGGGTTTCAGAAACAAACGTACGTACAGTGGCAGGCAAGGGGTTAATTTATTCGCGGCCTGCCGCCAGGCATCCGGATGCGGCTTGCCGCGAATGAGTTAACTGCTTCATGACCAGTGCCAGCTGACTCGGACTGTGTTTCGCTGCAGCCTTCATGAATTCAACACCTTAACACCTTACAGATGTCACAGCGAACGTGGATTCAAAGTGGTGTCAGCAAGAGGCATAGATCCTCATGAGCCCCCGCAACTGCGGGGGCTCATGAGGATCTATAACTCTTGCAGCTGGGCGGTGTTCAATTTTTCTCGGCACTGAACGGGTTAAGTCAAGGTTGAAAACACACCCAAAAAAAATGCAACCGTTCTTGGTAAAATGGACTCTCTCGTTTAAAACTTATTCTACCCCAACACCGAAATCCCGAAATTTTGCCGTTGTCCTCAGAAGACTGCTTTGCAGTGCAGGACACAGATCGACCATAATAGTTTAAGGGTGATGCCAGAATAGTTTGGCGCCCATAGGCGCCAAGCTATTCTGGCATCACCCTTGAACTATCATGGTCGATCCATATCTTGCTGAGGTGTGTCTGGGGGTTTTGTTATCGAGAGTAAAGGGGTTGTGCTTGCACTGCGTGAGTTGCACATCACGTACCGCCAGCCGGTCCGGCCCCGCAATGGCTTACACTGATTTGATAATTATTCAAACATTCCAAAATCCAAATATAAAATGAGAAACTTTTTTTTTTTTTTTTTTTTTTTTTTAGCTGCCGAGATATCGCACAACAGAGACTTTTTTTTTCTTCTTTTTCCCCCAGTTGGTTTGAAAGACTAAGCAAGTTGAACTCCGATGACTTCCTCGTTGTGATGAACAGTTATGCACATGTGCTGGCGGCCCACGATTTGGGAGGTCAGGCAATGGTCTACACTGATTTCATACAAACATTCAATAATTGCGTGCGTGAGTGAGTGCGTGCGTGCGTGCGTGCGTGCGTGCGTGCGTGCGTGTGTGTGTGTGTGTGTGTGTGTGTGTGTGTGTGTGTGTGTGTGTGTGTGTGTGTGTGTGTGTGTGTGTGTGTGTGAACAGCAACTAGAGCCCGCGTTTGAGGACGGACAAGTTTGAAATTGTATGATATTGTCCCTAAAAGAATAATCTCGAGGCCGGTTTTTTTTTCGATTTTTTTTTTTATTAAGACGCTCATTGGCGAGAAAATGGCCGTTTCACAAAACACCGGTTGATCCACACTGATCCTCACTGGAGTCCGTAATTTTTCTTATTTTGACTACATATTTTGCATATTATATTATACTGAGCAACATTTTGCTTGATATAGTGCGGATAACAGGCAGATGTGACTACGAGACCCGAATCAAAATGTCCGATTCGGTACGACGAGGACATTTTGCCGGATCGGGTCAAGTAATTACATCTGTCTGTTTATCGGCACTATATCAAGCAAAATGTTGCTCAATATAATGTATGTACCCAGTCCAAAACAAAACTTTACCAGAGTCCTTCCGATTACCGCTATTGGTGCTGAAGTAGTCAATGTCGCTATATTTGGACATAAAACTTCCAGATTGACACTACTAACCGAAATGTACTCAGCGCAGATCTACCCAGGCGTACATCCACACAGTGCTAAAGTGTTCCTCTGATTTTCCATTTATTTTTAGAACTAAATAAACTCAGCGTGAATCTTCACAGCATGATTCCACCCAGCATAAATCTACAAAGGCTTGAATTTACTCAAATAAAAAATATCTCAATTGAATAGCGACAGCACACATTCACACTGGGTAGATTTACGCCCAGGTTCATTCATGCTGTGGCGACTTTCGCTGGATATGTTTACGTTTTATTTAAGTCCCTTCTATTTATAGAAGGGACTTTTTAGGACGGGTCGCGGTGGGGCGAATTTAATAGCATGTCCATGATGTCAAAGGCGGGCAGGCTAAACCTCTGACAACTGAAGTAACAAGACAAAAATTACGTCATGTCTAGTTACACTAACCTCGCTGCTGAACGTACATTTGGCGCGAAGCGCTGTATGTGCGTATGTATGTATGTGCGTATGTATGTATTTGTGTGCGTATGGATATAAACAAGAGAATCTCCGATATTTCTGTACACCAAGCTTGAAACTTGGCGAAATACTTTTTTAAGTGGGTGGCTAAGAGAGCCTCCGAGCATATTGTAACTGAATGTCTCATTGAAAACATAAACAACCGTTTATAGAAAGTCGGTTGACCCAGATTGTCCGTAATTTTTGTCATATTTACTTGAACATCTGCATATAGCTAGTCTGGATAAAGACATCGGAAGAGTTCGTCAGCCAGCTTTGTAGCCTTTCAACTTCCTTTCAGAAGAGAATTAAAACACTACAAAAACCTTTACTTCTAGCTCATAAAGTCAGACAGTGGCGGTGACGTAAAAGAGGCAACTCCGTCACCACGCAGACACTGACATAATACTCTAAATATCACGGCATTCTCTCTCTCGCGCGCGGCGCTGTCTGTCTGTCTGTCTGTCTGTCTGTGTCTGTGTCTGTGTCTGTCTCTGCGTCTGTCTGTCTGTCTGTCCGTCTCTCTCTCTCTCTCTCTCTCTCTCTCTCTCTCTCTCTCTCTCTCTCTCTCTCACACACACACACACACACACACACACAAACATGCGCGCATCTCCAGAAGGAATAGATCCTCATGCGCCATCTAGGCGCATGAGGATCTATGCCTCTTGGAGATTTTTGGAGCGCGCGCGCGCACGCACGCACTAACGCTCACACACACACATCGAAGCGCATTGAGAAAAGCATGCAGGTGACCTGTAGCTATCATGCAGCTAGGTAAAGTCAACCTGCTTTCACACAAATTATAGCAAGACTGAAATTGTACCTTGAAGTTCTATTTTTGTCACCATTTTCTCAAGCCTATGAAGCAAAAGTGAAACTTATATCACGTAAAATATAAAATTACGTAAAAATCTAAAACATACGTCTTAACAAATGACGAGTATGTCCTGCGCCCCTTCTAGAACTCACTGACGCATTGGCAGATCTGCGAGACTTTTTCAATAGGAGATAATTCATCAGAATCAGGTCAAAGACAAAAGGTAGAGACCATTGACAGCGAGGACAGCTCTCAAATAGAAGGGACTTTGTGGGTTATGGTTCATCCCATCTTGTTGTTTTTGTCTCCGCTGCAGGGACTCACGAGAATCTATGCTTCTTGCAGATGGAATGAGATGACCTAACGGTAGGAACTCGCCGTACAAGCGCAATCAGAACTGCACAAGACCCCCCCCCCCCCCCCCCTTTCCCCCTCGGGGCGATTTGTGCTCTCGAGAATATCTCTCTAATGCACCGATCAGCAAACAGTTCAATCCGTCCTAATTTAATATTGGACCTTTTGTGCAAACAACATTCATGCTCTTGGTATCTTAGGTTGAAAACCCTGTGACTCTCCTCCGGTCGTGTAAGCAAGAACGCCACATCCTACCAAACCAGTGACGTCGACTATCAAAGGAAAGAGACTGAAATTATCAAGAGCGACCGAAACCTACATGTTCAGATAGGAATATATGCCTGTAGAGCTTTGTGTGCACACACCGTGCAAGCGCTTGTCTTCCCAAGTTCAAACCCTACGGCAGTCCTACATACAAGGACAAAAGACGTGTATAAACGCGGCCCACTAACGCTCAGGACACAAGTTATCCGGCAGAGGCGAGAGACTCAGTTTAATTTGTAAAGGCACCTTGCAGTCTGTATTGGCTCATGAGAATCTATGCCGCCTGACACCCGGTAACTTTCTTCGCAAATAGTGGCCCTGAAGCAGGAAGCGACTCGCCAGACTAAATGTCTGATGCCTCGTCTTTCTGAGACAGACAGGGGTGTATGAACGCATATTTGAGCGAAAGAAGGTCACTAGATGGTAACGTGCTGCGTTGTCTGTGACTTTGGATCTTACCGCTCGAGTCCATCCCTGCCAACGAGATGGGTCTGTCAAAATCACAGACCAGTACAAAATTGTACACGCTCGTTGGCGCCTGGCAGTCTGAAAACTTGATCACTGTTCATGCTTCTCATTCAGATTGGAAAATAAAATAAAATAAAATAAAATAACTTCACCAGTTTGATTAACGCATGAATAAATGACGTAACCCTCGACAACAGGAGGCATTAGACAGCCACAGGACCACGCTTCCTGCAAGGTTTCACGTGAATATATTCCTCTTTCAGGTAAAAAGAGAATAATTATATGCGATGGTGTATTGGTATTAGCCAGCAAAAGAACAACTCTGCAAATCGCGCCGGGGGCAAGGTAAATTCATCACCTGTCTCACTAAACCCCTTCTTCTTCAAGAGGCATAGAGTCGCATGCGCCACTGCATCAGCACGCGGCTCATGAGAATCTGTCCCTTTTGTTCGTATTGACCGCCACTCATTTATCCACGTCAGTCTCACTTCTACAAACGGTCACTGAGAACCATTGAAGTTTTCGTCGGTAGCGTGTAGTGCAGAGATAAGGCAAAACATTGTATGGTCCATGTTCCGCCTGCAAGAAACATAGATTCTCATTAGCCCCTGCTCCGCATGGGCTCATGAGAATCTATGTCCTTTGCCGGTCTCTGTTTTGCTAACAGAGGAAGTGACGCAAGTCAAAGCTTACGGCTGCGCAGGGCAGACAGGCTGGACCCTAATTTAGAGAAGAAGACTGTATACATATTGATATGCTTGATTACATGAAGAGATCTTCAATCGCCGGGTATGAACAGGTTTATATAACCCCAGGAACACTCTAGGAAATCTTTCATCGTGTAGTGGAAAACAGCGTTATAATATAGGGTCCCTTCGTACAGTGTGGATGTCTTTTATAACAGATGATATTAGGAGAAAGGTATAATTGCCTTTAATGACTGGGTACAGATGCACTTAGTGGAAAATGAAACTCTCAGAACAGAATGACCAGAATATGCATGGTAAGTTGCCTGGAGACCATTTCTGATTTTTTACGGAAAACTAAGAGATTGGAAGAAAAGGGTATCATTGCTTTATGGGCGGGTACAGATGCACTTAGTGGAAAATGAGACTCTCAGAGTAGAATGTACGCAACCCGGGAGAATATGCGTAGGGTAAACTTCATGGACGCCATTTTTGACTTACGGAAAACTAAGCTATCATGCTATGCCAGTGAGTGAATTGCTTCTGACAGCCCAGCAGAGATAAAATAAACACAGATTTTTTTAAAACCCCGTACAGGTATGGTGTTATAACCACAGGACCAAGCTTCCTGCAAGATTTCATGTGAATCTATCTCTCTTTCAGAGAATAAATGTGCAGTGGTATTGGTGATACCAGTAAGCAGTATGTTTATGACGAATACGGGCAACCTTCGAAGTTCCTTACTGGCACTATTTTCGAGCGGGCTGGAACATGTACACGCATACGATTCATTAACTCATTTGAGACGTGCCTCATCCGGATACGCGGCGTAAAGCCGCGATCTGTCTCCTGAAATGTAATGCAGTCCTTAGAGGATAACTCCAAAATGTAGGTATTTCGTACCTCGGGCACAATGAGTTTTGTATACATATATATAGATGCCCGTAGCAAGCAATCAATGGACATAGTAAATATTCAAGTGACAATGCCGTAGCCATCATGTGAGCCATTCACTTCCACGGCGCTACCACCCGTGCACTTTTTTCGTTAACAAAAGGATCGTCTAGGGCTGTAATTAACCCGTCCCTGACCGCGTGCTCTAAGCGGGTCTCCCACCATGTCCCACGTGAGCCAAGTGCGAGACTAACCCCATCCCCACCTACAAGAGCCGTAGACCCTCGTGAGCCCCTGAAGGCTGCAGAAGCCCATGAGGATTTATGCCTCTTGCATTGACCATTAACAACAACGTGGATGCTCATGGCGTCAAGCCACGACCCACATATTTGCCCAAGTGCAAGAATGACTTCATTTCTGTCCACATGAGGCGCAGATCCTCATGTGCCCCTGCAGGCTACTAGGGGCTCGTGAAAATCTGTGTCTGTTGCTGCCCTCATTCATATTGATCAATAATGAATGGGTCAGGAGGGGCTGAGCTAAAGGCTTAACGGATTATTCTCAAGGGCCGAACGGTCAATAAATAGCCCTCTGGCCCTTCGCCGGACATTCATGAATGAAAACCATCTACAAAAAGACATAGAACCTCATGAGCCCCCGCAAATTGCTGGGCCCCATGAGGTTCTATGCCTTTTTGCTGGTACACTTTTTATCTATGCTTTTCAAGTCCTCAGGTGAAAAAAATCTTGAAGTTCAGACCAGTGCTATTTAATTGTGCCATAATCCATGTGAAAGAGCAACGAACACTCATGAGCTCCGGTAGCTTACATCAGCTCGTAAGGATCTATGCTTTTGGTTTAGACATTTGCGTTTGTGCTCCTCAAGCCAAGAACATAACGGAGTGCTCATGCCGGCTTAGTCGGACAACGCTGATGAGATGTAAATAATTTGTGGAGGACCTTGGGTCAGGAGACAGCATGGCCGATTGGTTTCAGGTTCCAACGAGGTTAGCTTGACCACCGTTCACAGTGGAGTGTGTGTAAACACCGGCAATATGTTCAGCCACAAAATGGACAAACATCGAGCAGAGCTTCTGAAATATTCATGAGTTACTGATGGGTTCTGCCCTGTGAAAGGCAAAAGACAATAAGGGTGGTGCCAGAAAAGCGAGATGTCCTTTGTATTACAATGAACATCTTGCTTTGCACAAAATTAGACTTCTGACTTTTTCTCCACAGGAGGTTATTGTGTTTGCAAACAGTGGTAATATAGTACGCAGGCAAAAGGACAACTTCGAAAACAGTTGACCAATATTTGTGGGTTACAATGGGAAATATGCATGCAGATAGCCAAACATGTGCTAGCGCGAAATGTGCCAAATGGGAAAAGTAAGCAGTATGTTCATGACGAATACGGTCATCCTTCGAAGTTCCTTACAGGCACACTTTCGAGCGGCTGGAACACGCATACGATTAAAGTAACTCATTCGAGACGTGCCGCATCCGGATACGCGACGTAAAGCCTGTCGTAAGGAGACTGGCCTGCCGCGTTGTTTGACCAGTTACGATGGGTAGGAAGGTGCAATTTGATCTGGTCTGCAAAATGGCACCTTCCGGCTAAACGCTGCTTTGTCCTGCTTACGTGTGTTGGGAAACGTATTTCGTTTAAAGTATTGGTTATTTTATCGACCTTAAGTGTCGCGGTACCGGAACCGGAAGTTACAAAGAAAACAAAGTAATCTAACATAACTGATACAGTATGTGGTAAGTGAAGATTTTCGAGCATTCGAAAATTCTTCGCCTCCGCAGATTTATAAGCATGAGAACTGTAACAGCATTCCCCCCCCCCCCCCCCCCCCCCCCGACACACACACACACACACACACACACACACACACACACACACGCACGCACGCACGCACGCACGCACGCACACACACACACACATACACACACACACACACACACAGAGTAGCTGTTTGATGCTGAAGCTGTTTGTCAGTTTAGTCAGTCATGGCTGTTTGGGAGCTGGAGGGCGGACCTATTTTGATCAGGTACACGACACATGGGAATTGGCTTGCCGTTGAAAAACACACTGGCTGTCTCCCTCGATTCGCTACCGCTAGCAATCCAGAGAAACAACCGGTGTAGTGTGGCTAAAAACCAAAGTGCGAACAGTGGGCATTTAACGTTGAAGAAACACGCATTTTCTATAGTACAACAGAATGCGGCCAGAACTGCCAGAACGTGATGCACAGTGTGCGTATGACCGGTAACACACTGGTTACCTCTCTCGATCCGCTACGCATTCGGCGTAGAGGATCGAGAGATTGATTGTACATTGCTTAACGTCCCGACAGCAACAAGACTTTCTCAGGACATGCCTGCACTGCTTGTGAAAACAAAAAAAATAAACAGAATATTAAATGTACGTCGCCAGCCGGTCCAATACGTTAAATAAACCTACGACATTGGGCCTAAATAAAGCTAGGACCATTTAGCAACGCACATCCAATATCAAGAGTTACAGGCAGCGCATACAATAGGGAGAGTTTAAAAAAGGAAAATACAGGTGAATGGACCAAGGGTAGACAGAAACACATGCCCCAGAATAGAATGGAAAACCCACCCTGTGGGGCTGACCAGGGTGACCCTGGGAACTAAAAAGTAGTTAACCCCACCCAAGTCCCCCAGGGCAGACCCGGGTGGGGAAGGATCGAGAGAGCCTCTAACCGGTGCATTGCTAGTTAGACGTAAATCGACGTGTGGAATGGTAAGAGACTGATTGTTGTACTACAGGGGGGAGGAATCCAACATTTTTCTCACAAGTTTCGTGCCCTTACCATAGACGCCCGGAGCCGGTCAGGGGCACGAAACTCTCAGCAGAAAAATCAGTCCTTGGCTTCCTTCTATTGTTATTGTACAGCCTGTTAGTGCCCGTTTCGTGACGCGAGATGTTATCCGACTTCCTGTACACAAATCGCAGGCTGAATGGAACTAACGAAGCGTCCGATTCCAATGAAAAACGGGATTACCTTTCGGCCCGCTCCTAATCGCTAGATTAACCCTGTTACACTATACAGGCCGCAACAGTACGCCGGTGAACCGTGCTCAAACGCCCCCGTCAGGTATAATGTCCTCGGCCGGCCTGCTCCTAGTGAATAGCTAGATGAACTCTTTTATGCTGCAGGCCGGAAAAGTACGGTGATCGATCCTGCGCGGGAAACTGGCGTCAAAGTCATTAAAAGGTCCTCGGGCTGAAGTCAGCTGCAGCTGATCTGGCCCGAACTCGAATGTGCAAGATTAACCCCTTCCCTGCCACAAGTCGCATATTTTGTTCCTTCAGCGACCCAAAGCCAAAGGAAAATGGGCACACGTTGGTCTCACGAAGAGCCAAAGATCCTCCTGAGTCCCCGCAGTCGCGGGGACTCAGGAGGATCTTTGGCTCTTGCAACTGGACTATGTTGTGTGTCTCGACGATGAAGCGGTTAACTCTTTTATATGCAGGAAAACGACGGCGGAGAACCACGCGCGAACGGCGAGACGTCGGCCATATGACCTCACAGAAAATGTGGCGATATCGACAAAAAAGGAGTTGATCTACCGAACTGGAACAGAGGCGGAAAACCTAAACATGTTACGCCATAACATTTTCAAGTTTTCATAAAACCCTTGTCAGAAATTAAAAAAAAAAAAAAAAAAAAAAAAAAAAAAAAAAAAAAAACGCCCCAATTAGAGAAAGTTCCACCAATTCGCAAATGATTTTTTTTTTAGCTCACGAGAATCTTCGAGTCTTGTCGACCGACACCGGTTCAAGGAACGCCTTAACTCCTTCCGTGCCAATGGACGCATATTTTCTGCAATCTTACGAGCAAAATCCACGACCGCCCAAGGAACATGGATACAGACTGGTCTCAGCAAGAGACATGGATCACGACCGCCCAAGGAACATGGATACAGACTGGTCTCAGCAAGAGACATGGATCACGACCGCCCAAGGAACATGGATACAGACTGGTCTCAGCAAGGGACATGGATCACGACCGCCCAAGGAACATGGATACAGACTGGTCTCAGCAAGGGACATGGATCACGACCGCCCAAGGAACATGGATACAGACTGGTCTCAGCAAGGGACATGGATCACGACCGCCCAAGGAACATGGATACAGACTGGTCTCAGCAAGGGACATGGATCACGACCGCCCAAGGAACAAGGATACAGACTGGTCTCAGCAAGAGACATGGATCACGACCGCCCAAGGAACATGGATACAGACTGGTCTCAGCAAGAGACATGGATCACGACCGCCCAAGGAACATGGATACAGACTGGTCTCAGCAAGAGACATGGATCACGACCGCCCAAGGAACATGGATACAAACTGGTCTCAGCAAGGGACATGGATCCTCAATTGAGCTCCCGCGACTGCGCGGGCTCATGAAGATCTAGGTCTCTCGCCGTTGTTCTCGGCAGTGAAAGGGTTAAAAGATACATCACTGTTGTAGTAAATTGCTAGACGGTTACTTTGTTCAAACAGACAACAGACGTCGACTTACAGCTTGTGGTAAAAATACTAAAGCCTGCGTCGATTAAGCTTTGACTCTCAGAACCGCGTGACTTCCATTCTACAGAATGGAAGTCATTTAGTTGTGGGAGTCAAAGGGTTAAAGATCATCGGTCATTTAGAACAGTACATATCAAGAATTTCACAACACGCAACAGGCCTTTGCTTACAGCAGCCAAAATTAGGTTTTGTGGTAAAAATACTTAAACTAGATTTACCTTATGACGTACGCCTAACTCATTCAACCCGACGGCCGTATTTCCCAAATTTTGGAGGCGCCATCTAATGACTATGCACCAGTTGCAGAGGATGGATCGACCATGATAAATCAAGGGCAGCGACAGATTAGCTTGGCGCCGACAGGCGGCAAGCTAATCTGGCGCTACCCTTGAATTATCATGGTCGACCCATCTCCTGCTGTAGTGCGTCAGGGCTGAATGAGTTAAAGGTCATTTGCAGCCAGAATTTAACTTTTGTTTTGACACACAACAGACTTTTGTTTACAAGCAAGCAGAATTAGGTTGCGTGGTAAAAGCAGAGATACTCCGCGCTGTGTTTTACTGTCAACGGTAAAAATGTGTCTGCGTCCAAAGGTAACCTTACACCCTTGTTTCAACACCCCAGCCGAGTTTCGCCAGGAAAGAAAACCCAATTCCGCGCGTACGTCAGGTGGTTCCGTTGTTTTCACAGAGAAAGGAAAGGTATGTACGTGCGGTGGAGTTTTTTTTTTATCCCTTCACTCAAAGGGGCCACGAATCATGTCCCCGAATCTATCGGAGACTGAAAGCCTGATGACTCTTCTGCGAGAGGAACGCATTATATGAGTGAAGGCAGAATCTAAAATCCAGAAAGGTCCACACGTACTTTTGTTTTGTTTTGGGTGAGGCATGAAACTAGAGTACTAGTAAGAACAAAGTAAGCTAGTTCATTTCTGTATGTACGACCTTTTTGAGGTAGGGCCCCGAAAATGTAATAAATTATGTTGCACCTTCTCAGCGTGTTTTTTTTTTTTAATTTTTAATTTCTATGAAAGAAGCCAACAAGAGGTATAGATTCAGGTGTTTGCTGTGTCCCGGTAATACAAGGGTTAAAACGTGTTCTATATTTGTACTGTCTTCTAAATGCAGAAGGAAAATAAAAACCCGCTGTACAAGCTATCACGCATTCCGCTTGTTCATAATGCGCCTGAAACCATCGATACTGTAAACAGTACAAATAATTGTTTTCGGGCCGCCTGTCGGTATGTTTTAAAAAAGGTTAAAGCCATTTTTCAAAATGAACACACAAACAAACAAAAAATGTAATAAATTGTGTTGGATTTGTCCTTCCGAGGCGCGCTTCCTTCTTTGTTTTTTTTTTTCTCAGTACGGAGTGGCTGCATAAACAATGGGGTTAACTCCGTTATATTATAGTCCAGAACAGTACGATGAGCCATCGCACAAAAGTCCCAGCGAGCACTGAATCCTCTCGACATTCAAAGATACGTAACGTTAAGATAACATTTCGCAGGAAGTCAGTGACGCAATAAAAGATGACGCCACAAAAGTCAGAAATTACCCCCCCCCAAAAAAAAAATAAGCGTGCGTGTCTGTGGGCTCTGTTCTTCCGGCAAACATGCGTGTGTATTTTACTACAAAGGGAATTCACAAATAGCCTTCACCCCAACACCATTATTTATTGACGCACACTTCAAAAGGCCCCGACGCAGGCGTTTCTAAACTTATCTGTTCAAAACCTCGCCTGCCTTTTCTCGTCGTTCTAAGAACTGCCGCTCTCAAGTTTGCTTCCTCAGCGCCTCTCTGTGCTGTCAGTCTGATGCAAAACAAGCTAGACTTCGATCTCGTGTCTGTTAAGGGTCGCTTTTACGAGAAAGAGCACGCGACTGATTTACAGGAGCGCCGAGTCAACAAAATTGAAGAAACACAAAAAGAACAGCGAAACATCACCACCGGAGTTAATTAGAAATTTAAAAATAAATAAATAAATAAGTGCTGGTCTATGATTTTAGCCCGTAAGGTCCAAAATCACAGACCAGCACACGAAGAGGTTCAAGACATAACCAATACAACTTTTTTTTTTCTTTTTCAAAGGTGGTTCGCTTTGCCGTTTGCGCTGGAGCTGCTTTGTCGCGAAGGGTCCATCTCTGGAGAC
>BTPG01000007.1:107691276-107813776 GCA_036245525.1 Semisulcospira habei | reverse complement strand
AGTTAACCCGATTACAACCTGAGGCTGGTTTGTTTAAATTTGCGTTTTGTCCTATGAAGGCTACATGACAAATCAGAAGAATGATCAATCATTTTAGTTCATGAGGGTGGTGCCAGAATAGCTTGGCGCCTGAGGCGCCAAGCTATTCTGGCACCACCCTTGAACTTTCATAGTCAAATTATTTCAAGAAATAGTGTGTCAGAATGAAAAGGGTTAACGCAAAGGCAGTTTTTCTCTCAAATGTCCAGCCGTTGTCACTTGAACAAATCTTCTCGGATAATCTTTCAGGTTCTATTCAACTCGGTTTCAAGCAAACACGAACAAAGAAAAACAAACAAAGGCATTAATCTATCTCATTGATTTCCTTTCAAAGAAGATGAGTGGGGTTCGGTGGGTTTGGAGGGGGGGGGGGGGTGTCTTTGACTAAATTGTATCAGTATTACCTCAAACAAACTGTGCCAGTCTTTCAACATTCTTGAAACAGCTACAAGAACGCAACGATCGATCAAGCAAAACCTCCATCCCCACCCTAACCCTACCCCTCCACTGACCTGACTACGCTATAAATCTGGTTGAAAAAGAAACAAGATGAGGATTTCATCCCAAAGTATACCGTATTGTTTGGGGCTCAGATGCGTTTATCTTTTAGGAACATTCAGGGTTGCTCATATTATTAAGGCGTATTATGCTGATCCTTTTCCTTCCTCTCTAAGCCAACCCCTGATCAACACACACGTCGGCGCACACAAATAAAGACGGACACGCGGCGATTCCTGCCATTAGTACGCTCTGTGGGCTCGTGTAGCGACAGGAATCCATCTCCTACTCTAACCCACCCACTGATCCACACACACTGGCACACAGAAATAAAGACGGACACACGGCAATTCCCGCCATTTCAAGCTCCGTGGTCTGGCGTAACAAAGCTATTCTGAAGAAGAATAATAGTTAGTTAGTTATTAGGGTTTAACGCCGAACAGGCAACTAAGGCCATCTCACGGCGGGAAGGGTAAAAATCTGGTCAGCCAGACTAAAAGAAAGGTCTTAAAACATGATGTAAATATCCCTTTAAAATGTCAGGCTAAAATGTCGCACAGGCCTTTAAAGAAAACGTCGACAGACTCTCAAAAAGGTCAAAATAATAGAAACAGCATAGTCTATAAACGCTCAAATCTTATTAAAAATATGGCACTCTCTCAGAAAACTGAAGATCTTGTTCGGGGGCACATCCCGGAACAAAACCTTCAAGGAGTCTGCTGTGAAATGCTTATACCTTGTGTCGATTAGATCAGCACAAGACAGCAAAAAGTGTTGAACAGAGTACTGCGCGTCGCAGGCACAACACCATGGACGCTCCTCCTGTTTTAGTAAATAAGAGTGCGTAACATACGTGTGCCCGATGTGGAGCCGAGCAAGGACAGTCTCCTCACGGCGGCTGCCGCAGCGATAAGGTAGACCGTCGGACAACTTAGGAAGGTGCAGCTTGTTACTGAAGAAGAATAATAGCACGAGCAACGAAATGACGTCACTCAAGTTTCACGTCACGGCATCATTAGTCCCACGACGCTTTGTTCATAGTGACGACTCGATTTTATACGTCATTCAATGTATCAGAGAATCAACTTTGTAATTTTCTTGCTGATTTTCACGCATAGGGCTTACAGGTCACAATTTGACCTAATCCTACACCAGGGCCGGAATAAACAGCAGGTTTATGCAAACAGTGTTTATGAAAAATCATGCGGGTGTTAATGAGAAGATATTTTTTTCGAAAAAGAAAAATTAAAGTTATGTTAGCTGTTTCTGTTTTACAAATGACTCCTAAAAAGTGGTGCAGAACATTTTTTGATTTTCACAGCTAGGGCATACAGGTCACAATGGACCAAATCGTACCCGACAGCCGAGACAAACTGTAGGCTTATGTACATACCGTATACGAAAAATCATGCGATTATTAATGAGAAGATTTTTTTTTCATAAAAAAGATTCAGTTGTATATAATTCGTGAAATTAATCCCCAAAACGTCAAAATATATTTTTTCAAAAAATATTTAATTATCACCCAAGCATTTCTAGAGGTACAATGCTAGTTAACGAACTCATTCAATATCTCTCTTTTTTCTAGCTGTACGCAAAATATCTAGTAAAAATAAGAAAAATTACGGACTCCAGTGTGGATCAACCGGTTTTTGTGAAACGGCCATTTTCTAGCCAATGAGCATCTTAATAAAAAAATCGAAAAAAGATTCCGAGATAATTCTTTTAGGGACAAATTATTAAAATTTCAAGATTGTCCGGCCTCAAACGCGGGCTCTAGTCGCTGTCACATACGCGCGCGTGCGCGCACACACACGCCGCGCTTGGCGTCAAAAAGACGTTCTCTAGCAAGCATTGCGTAGCTAGACGTGACGTCATTTTGATCGTGTTACTTCTTTGACAGAATTTCTGTGCCGCACGCCAAAAACGTCATGTGCATGCTCCGGAATGCGCTCCGACCCAGCCCCATTTCAAAGTCTACCGTATTTTTTTAAATACGGTAGACAAAAAGAAAAGAAGGACCCATATCCCCACCCCAACCTACTCCACCGAAATGGAAACCAAAAAGTGTTTCAGATGACTGTGGCTCTCAAATTTCTATCTGTTTCAGCTTATTCAGACAGAGCGTACGATTTTCCGCCGACTTGACGTGTTACACCGGTCGAGAAAAAAATTAATGAAAACAAAATCTTACATTACTCAGCCCATTCATTCATGAGGCATTCAACAAAGCTAAGGATCGACAGTGACGTGATAAGTTCAAGGGTGGTGCCAAAATAGCTTGGCGCCTGTAGGCGCCAAGCTGTTCTGGCACCACCCTTGAACTGTCGTGTTCGATCTGTCCCTTGAAGTCACAACACGAGAGTTTAATTCCTGTCTGAAGGAATAGATTTGTCTTCTGGCGACTCTGAGCTAGTGTGGGCGGCCACAGGATTAGCCAAAAGGTCTCTTAGACAAGTTAGAGTTGGCGTGATCTTTTCGGACGGTGTGCTTACTTTTTGTCGCCGTGCGTCCTGCCTGGCGCCGCTGAAGGGCTGTCGTGAGAAATTGTCGTCAGCCGCATAGGGTTAAATTGTTTCTCGCCAGTCAGATTCGGAGGATTAACCCCTTCAAACTCGAAGGAGAATGAAAAGGTCCAAATGCAAGAGGCATATACTAGATCCTCATGAGCCCCCGCATACGCGGGGGCTCATGAGGATCTATGCCTCTTGCTGGACACAGCCATATTATTTATATGCCTCTAGAGGGCAATATGAAATGGGCGCATGAGTGTCTATGCCTCTTGATTATATGCTTCAGACAGACAGGGTTAACTGGAGAGGAATCTACGACGGTTCCAGCGACAGACGTGGTTTTTAGACGCCGGCTAGAAAGGGTTACGACGTTACCCGTCGGGTAGATTCGGTGGATTAACTACAGTATAAGAGTGTGTTACGAGCAAGCAGGAACTGAATCACTTCTTGTCCCTTTGGTCCTTCTTACGCGATAGTTGATCGGCGCGCCCCGCGCTATCATACTACACACCAGTGTGGCTGTGTCTCAGTCTTCAAGTGCAAAAGCCGAGGCTACAGCTTGTGGGCAGTAGTTGTTCACACACACAACCGAGAGCTCATCGGGATTGTACTATCATTGGAGTGGTTTCGCGCCGGATACTTCACTTGTGCTGCGGACACGTGGTCCTACAATGAATGAAGGTGCGTGGCTTGTTGTTCTTGTCTATTTCTTTGATTTCTGTGGTTAGCTGACGGAAGAGGCATGTCGCTGCTGTCATGTCCCCTAGTGAAGTTAGATCTTTCAGGAGAGAGAGAGAGAGAGAGAGAGAGAGAGAGAGAGAGAGAGAGAGAGAGAGAGAGAGAGAGAGAGAGAGAGAGAGAGAGAGAGAGAGAGAGAGACGCTAACCTAGTAAGCAAAACAGTTCATCAGGCTAACGTCGGCCCCGCGATTACTCTTGCTGACTTGAAGTCGAAAGCGATCGAGATATGCTGCTATTTGAAAACCAAATATAGCCAAGTCTATTTTGTGTGAGCAGGGAGCTGTTCAAGTCATTGTGCATGACACCACACAGATCTCACTTTTCACAAAATGAATATGGACCTATCGTTTTTAGCTCAGGTTCTTTCATTCCCATGCCAAGCATGGATGTATACTCGGTGTAACCCTTTGGCGGTCGGTAGCGGTTTTTTGTCGCGATGATTCCTTCAGGAATCATCGCGACAAAAATCGCTACCGATGTCCAAAGTGTTAACGAAACAGTTGTCTGTACGCTTATAAATAATCTCAAACAGTTAGGAAGGCCATTTTTCAATGGTGAATTGAAAATGAGAGTGGTGGTGGTGGTGGGGGGGGGGGGGGGGGCGGTAGCAGTAGTGGGGCCAGAGTAGTGTTAGTGAACTGAGGCAGACGGCGGAGGACGAGGGTACTTATACTGACTCAAACACCTCTTCATCGTTGGAATGAAAATGAGGGGTGGTGAGGTGGAGCAGCAGTGATGGTAGATGTCACACTGTTTGATCAGCGGTAGCGAATGGAGGGAGACAACCAGTGTGGGCGAGCGGTAGGACTAGAGAGGGAGGTAGAAAGGAGCGATCGAGGTGGGTGTGGAGAAGAGTCATTAAAGTCCTCTTTATTCACATCATGGGAGATCAAGCGTTTTAGGGACTCCTCGCGACGCAGAAGGTCATCGGCCCGGCGCCGGTCCGATCCGGGGTCCTTTCGCTCGCTGCGAATAAGTAGCCCAGGTGGAAGGTTAAAAGGGCCCCCAGGCGAGCGGGGTCCATTTTCGCGCCGGACGCTCAATTGGTAGATAGGCGATCGATACGCTAAGAGTTAGTAAGAGCCGGAGATCGATCGATCGCCGAGTCGTTAGCCCAGCTGGCAAAGGGTCTTCGGGCCCGCGAGACGGCCACAGTCGTGCGCGGGCCCACTCCGGCCGTCGCGGGCCCCAGGACCTTTGCTTACCGTGTATAGCCTGTCCCCTTCCACTTACGGGCTTTACACGTTCAGTTTGGAGGTCGGCCCAACTCACAAATTTGGAGGGTGGGTGGGCCAGGGGGGGGGGGGAGCGGCGGGGGGGGGGGGGGGGGGGGAGCGAGCGGCGGGGGGGGGGGGGGGGGAGGAAATATGTCATCTCAAGAATATACATTGAACGTGGGAGATAACAGACTGGCAGAGCGCCCATTTGGTACAGTTTGTCACACAGGAAATGATGCAAATCCATAGAAAAGTACTTGGAGCTTCTTTCAGGATGTGTTCTACAGATATTCATTATTACTATTATTATTATGATTACTATTAATATAATTATTATAATTATTATGATTACTATTATTGTGATTACTTTTATTACGATTATTTTGATTATTATTATCATCATCATCATTATTAATAGTATTATTATTATAAATACATGTGCGGACTTATACAAAAGTGTCCTTATATCGGGCTTTCATTATATTTGACCTTCTATTTAAGCGAAGACTGCTGGACATTACATTTCAGGGGACATATTAACCGAGAAAGGTCCAGAATGGTGCCAGAACAGACTGGCGACAAGGTGCCTTGAAGCTATACCCGACTACCAACCTTAAACTATAGTGGTGGATCGACATATTGTTGTAGTGCGTCTTGACTTGAACTCATTGTTCATTCGTGAAAAATGATAGTATGGGAGATGTGATAGTTCAATGGTTGGTACCCTACCTACTAACCAACGTGTGTGCCGCCCTGAAATGGCCTTAGTTGCCTGCTAGGCGTTAAAACGTTCCATGCCGAGAAAGTTGAACACCACCCAACTGCAAGAGGTATAGATCCTCATGAGTCCCCGCAATTGCGGGGGCTCATGAGGATCTATGCCTCGTGCCGACAGCACTTTGAAACCATGATTCTGGGACAGCTAGTGTTTTCAGTTGCCACATTCCTTCTTCGCTGAAAAATAAGTAGCGACTGCATTCTATACTTGTTTGTGCATTATGAAGAATTATTAATAAATAGTTTTGTAACTGTCTTTTCTAAGTGTGTTTTTTTTTTTTTCTCCGTTGGGTTCTTCTCTAGTGTTTTCTGGTCTTGAATTAACTCATTCTACCCCAGACACGCCACAGCAAGATAAGGATCGACTATGATAGTTCAAGGGTCATGCCAGAATAGCTTGGCGCCTAAGGGCGCCAAGCTATTCTGACATCACCCTTGAACTATCATGGTCGATCTGTGTCCTGCACTAGAGTGCAGTCTTCAGAGGACAACGGGAAAATTTGGGGATTTCGGTGTTGGGGTAGAATGGGTTAACGAAGATTGCAGAATCACAGTCTGCGTCAGCTGGCACCGTTCGGGTTAACCCCAATAAACTAACTAAACTAAACTAAACTAAACCAACCAACCAATGGGCGTGTAAGTGTGTACGCGCGCGTGCGTGCGTGCACGTGCGCGCGAGTGCGTACACGCCCGGCCACTCGCAAAGTTGGGAGATTGGTGGGTAGGTGGCTTATAGCAATATGAAAGAGCGTATAATCAAGAGCAGTCAGTGCCGTCAGAATCAGAGGAAGATAGTCTGGACAAAATCTCCCATTCACCAGCTCCCAACTGCAAGAGGCATAGATTCTCATGAGCCGCTGCGTTCGCAGGGGCTCATGAGAATCTATACCTCTTGCCGCCAACTTACATCCTCACACAGAAAACGTCGCTGGATTGGACTCCACAGCCGGAAAGGCGTGGGTCCCTGAGATTGTCTGCCGCAGTCTGAATGAAATCTGATTTATCATAGAAACTTGTCCGGCGAGCACAAAGGAATGTCTGTAACTATTCCTTTTCTATCGCCAACTGCCGTCCGTCTCCCGCGACTTGAATGTAGTGCACAGCCAACTATTTTGAAGTATTGGGCAATTCTAGCTCTGGCCCGATATTGAAAGAAACTTTGGGAAGACTTCTGAGATTGCGGTGGATCGAGTATGTTTTATTTGTTTGTTTGTTTGATTTACCAGGACCTTTCCTTCCATAGCGGGTTATGTACGTTCGCATCCGAGAGAAAAAAACAACAACCAAACAAAGTGGCACAGTTGCAGTGCTCCTGAATTGATCAGTGTGCAGGGCGTACTCCATAGGCGATAGCTGTCCCTGCCCCCCCCCCCACCCCACCCCCCTGACCCGCCTGTTAGGGCCGTCCATTATCACTCCGGTGGCGTGGACGTTAAACCCCGAACCAGTCAACCAGTGGAAGGAAGGAGATACACCACACAGTCATTTTAAAGATGCAGGCCCGGCACGGGAGATGGATCAGACATGATAATTCAAGGGTAGTGCCAGATTAGCTAATCTGGCACTACCCTTGAATTATCATGTATGATCCATCTCCTACAACTGGTTCACAGTTTTCACACTTCTTCTTTTCAAGTCGCGAAAGTTATCTACAGTTTGTAATTCGGTTACGAGTGAACGCAGCACTTTTATTTTGATGTTTAGGTAACATGAAGGAAGACTCGAATCATAGTATATTAAAGCTTTGACGACAGCACGACATTACATCTACATCTAGGTTCAGTGAAAATAATAATCATTATGTGCGCTGGCCTGTGATATTAGACCCTACGACTTTGACCCGTGAGGTCCCAAATTACAGAAACAACACATATTTGATGTTTTGATTGCAGAAAACGATGATCAGATATTCCAATCTCTACAGATCTAGTGTGTTCTCCTGCATCGATGACGTCAAAAGTCAGTGTTCCACAGCTCTGCAAACGAGGGCAATTACTCGGCTAGGACGTCAGTAACCCTTGTTGCGGGCCTTTGGACTCTTTTGAAGTGGGCCCGTATCAGAACTTTTTTTCCCCCCGGAACCGTCGGAAATGACCCTGTGACCCGAAGAATATCTTCTGTTAAACTGCACGCTTTGATTTGCGCGTGTTTGCGTTTCAGCCGTCAAACGGACCGCGAAGCCCAGTCAGTAAAAGGTCATCGGGCCGACGTCGGCCGCTGTTGGCACGTCCGTGCGCGGGCCAACAGCGGCCGACGTTGGCCCGACGCCGTTTAGCTTACTCGAAAGGCGTTTGAGCTTGTGTGGTGCGGGCGGTTTGGCTGGCAATTCCGGCCACACTTGGATTATGCTCAGATTACCGCTCCCGGTTTGATGACAACGGGCGACACGTTATAGAGGTTTGCAAAAAGTGTTCTTGGGAAGCTCTTAAAGTCAGATGACTTATAATACTAATTAAATGTGTTGATGATCGTCTCGACAGTGACAATAAATTACAGACCGTATACCTCCCCCTACATGAACAAACCAAACCACAAACAGAATCAGTAATGCAATAATCCGCAGTAAAGTCGGTCATCGATATATCGTAGATGATAAGACTTCGTGAATAATGATAATGTGTGCGGATAGCGGTCAGTTTGTCATTTAATTAACACATCACAGCTTTTCATCCGTCGGTCTACGGCCCTAAGACCTTTTGCTTAGTGGGGATCGATGTCGGTCCCTCACACATCAGAGCAAAATTTCGACTACTTTGAGTTAGCACTTCAGTACATAGATGACGGCTCAAGGGAGGTGCCGCAGATGGCGCAGGTTATATGACAGATAAAGGCAGACAATACAGTGACGAATGTGCTGGTCTGTGAAGGTCCAAAATCACAGACCAGCACACAAAGAGTAAAACCTGAAGCACTTTCAAGGAGCAGCTATGGGAGACAATCAGATTTCAACCATTCCACCATCTGCCACACCGGACACGACCGGTGTCCCATTTCAAGAATGCCCTCCCCTTTCAGAATTATCCCCCCCCCCCCCCCCCTGTCAGAATCCCTTCAAGAGGGGCCTTGAGCATTTCTCTTCTCTTTGAAACACACAGCTTTTGCTGCCGGGTCTGTGACGGGTCTGAACCTCGCGACTCTGGTCACAGAGACCACGCCACTGTCATTGTCAAGCCCGACTGGCTGGGTTCCCAGCAAATCAGCCCCGGCCAAAGTCACTGTGTGATGAGTCAGTGTGTGGTGGTCTGTGATTTTGGAGCTTACGGCGCTCTCGAGAGCGCCGTAAGGTCTAAAATAAAAAACCAGCGCGCCAAATTCTCTCTCTCCTTGTCGGTGTCAAAGTGACCGCGTCAAGACCAGTCTGTCACGCGTCATTTGGCGCAGACTGGACGACGCAACTAAATGACATGACGGAAGAGTTAGTCGCGGTGTCAATCACCAGACATTAGACGTTAGTGGGGCCGGGATCGGGGTGTGAGGGTGGGTAACATGGATAACGTGGCTATAAATTGGTCTCAGCAAGAGGCATAGATCCTCATGAGCCCCCCGCAGTCGCGGGGGCTCATGAGGATCTATGTCTCTTGCGGTTGGATCGTGCGCAACTGCCTTTCACTGGTGGAAAGGATGGTGTTGTGGTGGTGCCAAAGGGTTTGTTAGTTTACAATCAGATCTCATGAAGACCTAGTGGCAATTCACAAACTCAAACGCCGGTAACCTCCTCTGCCTGAGAAGCAGAGATGTAACCCTTTTCATCCTGCTAAACAACTCTTGGAAATAAATTTTACTACGATAGTTCAAGGGTGGTGCCAGAAAAGCTTGGCGCCTTAGGCGCCAAAATATTTTGGCACCACCCTTGAACTAAAATGTTGGACTGATCTCCTGATCTGTAACACAGCCTTTATAAGACAATAAGCAAATTTTAAAAATTCAGTCTCAGGATCTAATGAGTTAAAGCAAGTAAGTCACGCGCCGATGTCGGCCTCAGTTGGCCTCTTGTACAAATATCGCAGAATATACACAGTTTAGTGTAGTTTAGGCAGTCACCTTTTTGGTCTGGATCAACAGTTTAGCGAGACTCTGTGCCTCTAACAGGATAGAATATCGCCGCAGTACGGGCTGAGAATGTGGTTAACCCATTCCACACGTAAGACATACGGATACGCGCCTAAAGCCGCGCATCCGTATGTCTTTCGTCTGGAATGAGTTAAAGGGACCCACGAGAGTCTATGTCTCTTGCAGACAAAGGGGGCTGGCTGAAAGGCCCTTCACTGTCCCATCGACTTAATTAGTCTCATTCAAAATTTGGCAGTTGCGAGCTGATCTGTGATTTCTGACATTACTGCTCTGTGCGATAAAGTCCGAAATCACAGGCCAACAAGAAAACGACCAGACCTGTTATATCAGGGAAGCATAGGCCACCCAAATTGCATGAGGCAGAGATCAAAAGGGGGGGGGGGGGGGGGGGGGCGATGGGGGAGGCTAAGGGGAGCGGCTCTAGGGATTTATGTTGCTCGCCGCGTCCCAACAGTGAATGGGTTAAACACGTTAATTACAATTTGAAAACGTTAAATGTTTAGAGGCTTAAAGTCTCTTCTCCACTACGAAGGCGATTTCAAAGACGAGGCACCGAGTAGGTGGTCTGAACAAATTTCAACTCCAGCTCGGTAGATTCGAGCTCGCGACCTCAGTTTCGGACGAGAGTCGAACGCTCTATACCACTGACCGAGCTGCCCAGCTCCCTCTAATTAATATTACAGTTTGAAAGCGTGTGACCAGAGCTGTGGAGCGACGCGCAATCCAGTGCATAACAGGTTTGCCTGCTAGGACAACGCGTTGGTACCAAGTCAGCAAATAAGCCATAGCATTGCATTTCTGATGCCGCCGAGTCGAGTAGGCCTAAGCTATTCTGTTGTCCGTCACACCATCAGCAGTCCAAAAGTCGTCGAGCAAAAGGTCGTCGGGCCGCCGTCGGCCCGCGCACGTCCATGCGTTAGCCGGCGGCGGCCGACGTCGGCCCGAAGACCTTTTGTTTGCTGTGTATAATTAGCTGATGAGACGACCTGCGGTCAGCAGATGCGTGCAGGCGTGGGTGTCGGGTAACTGTAAAGGTTTTGCCCACAGATACTGTCCCAGTCTCACTCATTTGCTGGTGGTATAATGAGGTCCCCCCCCCCCCACACCCCACTTATAAAATGAAACGGTCGATGTTTAACCATTTTCACCCTAATACGTTGTTGCTTCAAACGAATTTTGACTGGGATAGTTCAAGGGCTGGTGCCAGAACAGAGGCGCCAAGCTATTCTGGCACCGTACTTTTAACTAAAACGGTTGATCTGTCCGCTCATAATCTGTAATGCACGTAGCCTTCATATAGGACAATAGGCGAAGTACACAAAATTCAGCCTCAGGATGTAATGGTTTAACCGTTTGGTTGTCGGCAGCGGTTTTAGTCGCGATGAATGCTGTTGGAATCATCGCGAATAAAACCGCTACCGACACCCAAAGGATTAAACAAACACGGTTTGCGTCTCTGACTGAGGCGAAACAAACATTGAGGCTGGAGGATCGAAATCCAGACCCACCCCCCCCCCCCCAAAAAAAAAAAAGAAAAAAAAAAAAAAGAAAAAAGAAAAAAAAAGACTGTCAAGCATGCAACATGCAAGGAAACACACAAGAAGCACGCTTAGAAAAGACAAGTAATGTGACATAACAGTTTGTTAAAGTGTATGGTACTGGCCCTTTCTAAGCGCGTTCTTTCTTTCTTGGGTATTGCAAGAACATATGTTTTTATCGGCCGCAGTAAATTTGTATCCGGAGTCCAGGTGAAGTGTCCGCCGTGTTTAGTCGCCTGTTCGGCGTTACCCAAGTTTCAAAACGTCTTCGAGCCCACAGCCTTGCGCGGGCCCACTGCGGCTGTCGTGGGCCCGAAAACCTATGCTTACTAAAAACTGAACTAGCATTTAGAGGGTTCACGCGTTCTTTTCAATGGGACTTGAGTGTTATCTTAAAAGTTTTAAGAGAGCATTCAAGTAGGTCACACTACATTCCACAGCCAACATATTTGTCTATTTTAGAACAGTGCTGGGGTCCAGGAGGCAAAATGTGTCCGCTGCGCTACTGTCCGTCCAAACATCATTAGTTAATTAGCTAATCAAGTGGGCAGCGGTCAGCAGCAGTGGACATCATCCAATTTCACGCTGGTGATTGAGTGAAGGGTGAACTCCCTGAACAGTTTCACTAGTTCTGTCGCTGCTACTTTTTCTTAAGCTGGAGGGGATTTGTCTCATCCACAGCGAGACGCCGCAAAACTTGGATTGAGAACTGTCGGAATAATATTGATAATTAATCCTTCACTGCCGAGAAAAAGTGAACACGATCCAGCTGCAAGAGACATAGATCCACATGGTGTCCCCGCCAATGCGGGGGCTGATAAGGATCTATGCCTCTTGCGGAAGCCAAATGTGTATCCATGTTTCTTAAACGGTTGCGGTTTTTGGTCGTTGAATTAACAAAGATTTTTTTTTTTTTACATATACCTACAGTGGCCAGGGAAGGATAGAACAGTGAAGGTGAAAATCGGGACCACAAATGCATTTTTTCCCCCTGGAGTATGGTGGGAATAAAAATAATCAGAAGCTAAGGTCGTCGTATGCGTTTGTTTTGTGTGCATCGTCTTCTTGTGGTCCACGATCTCAGGGCGAACTGTTTTTTCACATAGTGAACCCATTTACAGTATCAATCCCTTCCGTTTCAGTACACTGGTTATCTCCCTCGATCTGCTAAGCATGCGTAGCGGATCGAAGGAAGTAACCAGTGCGCGGGTCGAGAGAGAAAGTCATTGTGCTGTTCTACCTGTAGCTATGACAGTGGGGCAGGAGAAGTTGATACAGTAAATCATAAGCCTTTTAGATAGACGTACATGGATTTACAAACACAAAACAAAAACATTACTAGGTCATGCCCTATCATACAAAATCATCTCTTTACTCAAAGCGCCTAATAGGGGAGCTGGTACCTCAGTTGGTAGCGCTTTCGACTCTCGTCCGAAAGGTCGTGGGTTCATTTGTGCAGACCTCTTTTCGGTGCCGCCACGTGTTTGAAATCCCCCTCGTGGTGGACAAAAGACGTTAAGCCCTAAAACCTTTTCCAAAGCGCCTACTGCTGGCGATGGACAGACCACGATAACTGAAGGGGTTAAACTGGACGTTGGAGTTTTGGAAAAACTGAAAACAGTTTCTGAACTGCCGGATATCGCGGGACGACAGTATGGATTGCAGTTTGGGTTACAAACCTTACAGTTTGTCCCTCGCAAGCAGCATTGTGATGCACTGACGTCACAATAACCTGGTGATGCAATGAATTTTCGTGTTGCATCACGGCGATGCTGTAACTGAAGTAGAGCGTCACAGAACTCCGGACGACAGCGCGAATCTGTTCCGTTGATCCGTTACACCATCCGCGCTGTGATGTAACCCTTTCAGTCCTGCCGTTGGTCAATGGAGCAGATGTGTTCGTCAGCTGGGGCTGTTGATGCATCGTTAGCCCTTTCCTTCCCAACGCCAACTGAAAAGAGACGAACTTCCATCTTGGTGCTGGTACGATTAGGAGGATTGTAAAACTGTGCGCAAATTTGGCGTTTGAAAGTGAAACAGGGAGAGGGGGGGAGGGGGATGTCTCCAAGTGAGAACAAGGTCCTCGGGCCGACATCAGCCCTCCCCGGCCCGCGCACGGCCGTGCGCGGGCCGGGGAGGGCTGATGTCGGCCCGAGGACTGGACTGTGCGAATGTTTTGCCCATTTGGTGGTAGGCATTTGCCAGCAGTTGCTAGTCCACACACACACATACACTACTGTTTGTTTCGGTAACCATATCAGTTGGGCCGTCTGACGGCGTCTCGGGAATACAAAATGGTCGGATAATAAGCCCTTTACTCTTGCAGTTTGAGGTGAGTAACGTTACGGTTTCCCGAGAGTAAATAATCTGACGTCGGATAATAATAAATGCAATGTAAGGTGAGTAACGTTGAAGTTTCCAGAGAGTAATGCCGAATTAATCTGCCGTATATTGTGTCCGTTGCAAAAACGTGCGAGTACATCGGATGATTGATAACTGATGTCCCACAATTAAGGTGAATAACGAGAAATAAACTTAATAACTTAATTTAACTTAAGCAATGTTTAACCCTTTGCTTGTCGGTAGCGCCTTTGGTCGCGATGATTCCTGTCTCGTTTATCGGTTACAAGAAGCTGAGGAGACGAGTCTACCGTGATAGCTGATGGGCTCATTTGCCGTGGCGCCTCCTGGTTCCGAAAGGTGTCCAAGAAAACCTCTGTGCTTCATGTATTTGCATATCCGAGTAAAATTTACAGTGGACTTCGCTAAAAAAAAAAAAAAAAAAAAAAAAAAAAAAAAGAAATTAAGCGAACAACAAGATCGAATATAACAGAAATTGAACAAATAAACGCTTTAATTATCCGACCATATTTTTTGTGCGTAAATTACGCCCCTTTCGAGAAAAAATAGAACTTACACTTTGTTACAGTCATAGTTCACTGTGAAATCCAGACCCAAAAGGTGACTGCCCAGCATGCAACAATTGCAACTAAGACCCCAACGGAGAAAGAAACACGCTTAGAAAAGACAGTTAGTTATTAGGGTTAAACGCCGAGCAGGCAAGTAAGGCCATCTCACGGCGTAGAAAAGACAGTTACGCTTAGAAAAGACAGTTACACCCACTTTATTAAATTATGTTGTGTTTCTTTCTCCGTTGGGTTCTTCTCTATGGTTCACTGTGATAACAGTGTTTGATGTTCAAGGTCTGTGTTTCTCTTCTCGCTGGTGTCCCTACTGCACTGCAGCGCTCATAGCGAAAGTTTCCAAGTAAATGCTCCGAAGCTTTTTTTTAAATCTCTCTTTAAACAAAAAACAAAAAAACTCATTCAACCAGACGGCAGTATTTCCCCAAAATTTGTTGGAGTCATCTAACGACTCTGCACCAGTTGCAGGAGATGAGTCGACTATGATAATTCAAGGGTAGTGCCAGATTAGCTTGGCGCCGACAGGCGCCAAGCTAATCTGGAACTACCCTTAAATTATCATGCTCGACCCATCTCCTGCTGTAGGGCGTCAGGGCTGAATGGGTTAATCGGAACAACTGCTGACCCCACTCGTGAGCTTTCGGAAGCGGGTCCGACGCTCTTCAACACGAGGTTCTCCGTTTTTATTTTGGACACGGAGGCACGGAGGTATTACGCTTATCTGACCAAGACAGTCGCTTTAAAAGCCTATTTCGCCTGCAAAAGGCGTAGACGACATGTCCCTCTTAAACTTTCAGTATCGGCCTCGTATACTTACAAAACTGCTTCAGTCTCAGACGGAGGGAGACACTTGAGGTTAATCATTGGACCTCAACGGCATCTGCGTTGAATCCGCACAGCAGGTAAGCAGGCCCTGCCCGACCGAGTTGAAAAAAAAAATGTACCTTTAACCCCTCGACTGCCGAGAATAGGTCAACACAATCCAACTGCAAGAAACACAGATCCTCTTGAGGCCCCGCGACTGCGGGGGTTCATAAGGATCTATGCCTCTTGCTGAGACCAGTGTGTATCCATGTTTCGTGGACGGTTGTGGTCAGTTTTTGGTCGTTCAATGAATCAAGATTTCAGAAACAAGATGCGCGTCCACTGGCAGGGAAGTGGTTAAGCGCCAGACATACTTAACCTAATGCAGGAGTCGCACTACAAGTGCAGCAACATACACTGATCGACGAAGCTAGTTCAAGGGTTGTGCCCAAATAGCTTGGCGCCTACAGGCGCCAAGCTATTCGGGCACCACCCTCGAACTACCACGGCCGAACGGTTTCCTGATCTGTAAAGTCTAGTCTACAGTCGACAATTACCGAATTTAAGAATGTTACCCCAATGTGGTAACCTTGGATGATAGCTAGACCTGTCCGGACTCACAAGCCTTTCGGGCATCGCCCTTGAACTATCATGGCCGAGCAGCGTCGTTATCTGTAAAGTCCAGCCTTCAGTGGACAATTTCCGAATTAATAGGAGTTTCCCCCAATGTGGTAAGCTAGGATAATCCGCCTAGCTAGATCTTCCCGAACTCGCTCCTGATAAGATGGTCGTAAACAAGTCAAGGTACACCTACACAGAGTTCCGCTGTTCATGTGAGGATCAGAGGGGCAAGTAAACTGACGCAGACCTGCGCCAGCAAGAGGCATAGATTCTCATGAGCCCCTGCGGCTGCAATGACTCATGCAAATCTTGGCCTCATGGGCTCTTGCTTTATAGATACCGAGTGGTTTCGTCCAATAAACCCTGACACGCTACGACATGATGTCGATCGACCACATGTAGGCGCCAAGCTATTCTGACACCACCCTTGAACTATCGTGATCGATCTGTCTCCAGAAATGTGATGCAGCCCTCCGAGGATATCGACAATAATGATAATTTAATACTGACTTAGGATGTAATGAGCTAGATGTAATAATGCGAGGAGGACAAAGCTGATCATCTGGGTTTTGGGGTCGGACATTAATTTACTATGGAGTGATTGATTATTTCTGATATTCGAAGTAGCGAATGGACTCGCGTTTCCGAGTGTGTGCAGGGCTATGAATTTGAACCTTGAGGCACAAGGCCTCACGGTCCCAAACCATAGACTATCACACATTAGAGCTGAAACCATCAAAATCACAGAAGAGCAGATGTCACTTCTCAAGAGCCACAGCCAATTTTGAGTTTATGCTGCAGTTTACGACAAGCGTTGTACAGCAGTTTTGTTCCTATGTCGATCTTTTAAGAACTTTAAATTAAACAATTACAACATACTCCGCTTATAACAAGGTCGGGTATAACAAAAGTCGGATATAACAACACTTTTTTTCAGTGGTCCCGACGGTACTCTTTCTATGTAAATTACTCCGCTTATAAGAAATTTCGGATACTGATAACAAACAACCAAACAAAAAATCGAGTCCTCTGGCGATTTGTTATGCACGGAGTTTACTGTATTGCAAATTTTGTCTGACGAGGTGGGGCGTGGGGGTTGGGTTGGGGGAGTAGGGGATTCAGAGGTTAGGGTTGGGGGGTGGGGGAGGTGTAAGAGACCGAGATCTTGGAGTGGAAGGGTAGGAACCGGGGATGGGGGAGGGGGAAAGAGGACCTGGGGCCAGTTGCATGAGCGAGATTTAGTCCTGCACCTTGCTTAGACTGGTGGCTGGTGCAGGACTAAGCTCGCTCATGCAACTGACCCCAGGACAAAAAAAGTTTCATTCCATTATTTCTGCTGTCCGGGGACGCGCCATGTTTATTACGTTTGTGCAGAGAATTTCTTCTCAAGTCATCCAGATTTTTTGCCCGCCTAAAGTTATGAGTTTACAGCACTCCCGTTAGGCCGGTTTGTCGCCTGCTCCCCCGAGACCCGTCTCTTTCTATCTGCAAGAGTCATAGACTCTCACGCGCCCCTGCACTGCAGGGGCTCATGAGAATCTATGCCTCTTGCTGGCACTGATCATCCTCAATTGTATCCTCATTGTGAGGCAGTCATCTGGGGGGGGGGGCCGGGGGGGGGGCGTCTACACGTACAAGCCGAGGACAGTCCCTTCAATGAAGTCCTGACTATCGCATTGATTTATCTGGTCTCTGGGCTCGCGGGGTAGGGGTCCTGGGGGGGAGGGGAGGGGGGAAAGGAGAGGGGGGGGGCGGTTAAGGAGCGAAATGGAACGATTCGAAGGGGTGGGAAGGAGGAAAAGGAGGGTGGGGGAGAGGGGACAGAGTGCATTAGTAGCACAATGCGCAAAAGGTCATCGGGCCGACGTCGGCCGCCGTTGGCCCGCGCACAGCTGTGCGCGGGCCAACGGCGGGCGATGTCGGCCCGATGGCCTTTGCGCATAAGAATGTGCTGGGGTAGGAGAAGAAGGGTGGGTACGGGTTTCGAAGTGGGGACTAGTCTCTCTACAGCTTGTCTAACGTATCTTGAAAACGTGGATTCACGTGACTGCAACAACGGTTGGTCAGAATGACAGCGGGTTTTCCCGCGCTATTTAACAAGAAACAAATAGTCACTTTTCCTAGACTTGTGCGAGAACTACGAAGAATATTTACAGGCACAGTTTGACATAAACCGTGATACACGCTTTTGGACGAAAACTCAAGCGGGAAAGTAGAGTGAACGGCTAAAAATTGTCTCACGGCTGAGGAAACTGCGGCTCGGGATGAGCCCACGACTGTGGAGAGAATTCCGTCAGGTCAACGTTTACCTAATTACAAACTGGTGATAATGTTCATTGTTATTGTGATTATATTTCACACGTTCACTATAAAAAAAAAAATGCATAGACAAGTCATGTTTAAAAATAAAATGCTGCGCGTTGACTTTCGGGGTCATTTGTCGTTGGGTAAAGCTGTGAAATGGCACGTTTATTTCGAAGCGGACAAAGTAGGCTAAGTCTCCACTTAGCCCACTTTGTCCGCTTCGAAATAAACGTGCCATTTCACAGCTTGGCAGGGTATTGAAACGATTCCAAGAGTACGAAAGTTTAAAAGGGAGGACAGGGAAATCTGGTAGTCTTAGTGAGACCTGGCGGGGAGTAGTCTGGTCGATAGGAGATCCGCCCCTCTGGCCGATGTCAGCCGCAGTTGGCCGCAGTTGTCCGTGCGCGGGCCAATTGCGGCTGACGTCGGCCTCGGAATCTCTTGCTCACTGCCTAATCTGCTCCGCATGTTGCGTTGGCTCCGACAAGCACTCCCAACACAGACGGTCCCCGTTCCACAGCGGCTTAAATTAAACATGACTTCAAAATTCTGAATCGGCTGCTTTGCATCACGCCACGTGCAAGTCATGCGAGACGGATCGACGTTCGAAGGCTAGTTCTCACAGAGGTGACAGTTACTACTTGGCACTGCTCTCGAACTAACAAGATCGATCAGTCTTCTGCAGGTCTTTGCGGTGGCCGGTCAGAAGCACGTTCCATCAAAAAGAGGCGTAGATCCTCATGAGCCCCTGCATCACGCAAGGGCTCATGAGGATCTACGCCTGTTGCTGATATTATTTAGTTGTGATTGATTTCTGAAAGTATGTCTGCTCACTGTATGCGTCGACGATGTGACACCGGCATCGACGTGGCTTATAAAGTACAGGTCAGCCCTGCCTGATATGTTTGTGAAAAGAGGGTTTGCTCTATTAGATTAGAGTTCCAAACTCAGAATAAAGGGACTTATATATAACATCTTAACTCATTCAGCCCGACGCACGTATTTCCCAAATTTTGGAGTTGTCATCTAACGAATATGCACCTGTTGCAGGAGATGGATCGACCATGATAATTCAAGGGTAGTGCCAGATTAGCTTGGCGCCGACAGGCTGTAGTGCGTCAGGGCTGAATAGGTTAAAGTATATTTTTGGCCTGGTGGAGAGTGGGCGTCCGGAACCCGTGGACCCCACCCCCTACCCCCACCCCATCTCGTAAGGTTCCGAACCTGGAAAGCGAAAATACAACTGAATCGGTACACATGATGTACTGTCAATCAATCGATAAACATGATACTGGTTTCGCACAGGTTTTTGTCTACCGTATTGAAAATACGGTAGACTTTGAGATGGGGCTGGTCCGAGCACGTTCAGTAGCAAATGACGAACATAGGCGGGCACACATCACACTCTGACAGTGAAGTAACACGATAAAAAATACGTCATGCATAGCTAAGCTAACCGCGCTGTTGAACGTACATATCGCGGGAAGCGCCGTGTGTATGCGTGCGTTTGTAGACACGAGTATCTCCGGTGTTATATAATTATGTACAGCCTGGGCCTTCAACTTTAGGAAATGCTTTAATCGAGATGTATTTCGGAGAGCTTCCGAGCATATTTTAAATGGTAAACTCGTTAAAGAGGAAAAACTGCCGTTTATATAAAATCGGTTGACCCGCATTTGATCCGTAATTTTCGTTCTATTCACTCGGAATTTTACATATAGCTAGCTTGCAGATAGACATTGGATAAGTTCCTTAACTACCTTTTAAACTTTTTGGTAAAAAAATATTTTATTGCAGAAAAAATTAACAAGATGGGATGAACCATAACCCACAAAGTCCCTTCTATATGAGAGCTTTCATCGCTGTCAATGGTCTGTACCTTTTGTCTTTGACCTGATTCTGCTGTTGAATTATCTCCTATTGGGAAAGTCTCGCAGATCTGCCAATGAGTCAGTGAGTTCTATAAGGGCCGCAGGACATACGCGTCATTGATATGTCAAACATCATTTGTCATGACGTAAGTTTTAGTTTTTACGTAATTTTATATTTTATGTGATATGAGTTTCACTTTCGCTTCATAGGCTTGAGAAAATGGTGACAAAACTAGAACTTCACGGTACAGTCTTGTAGTGACGGAGTTGCCTCTTTTACGTCACCGCCACTGTCTGACTTTCTCCAGCAGTTTTTTTTTTTTTTTTTAGTGTTTTAATTCTTTTCTGAAAAGAATTAATTTTTACTAAAGAAGTTGAAAGAATACAAACTGGCTAACAAACTCATCCCGCTGTCTTTCTCCAAACTAGCTATATGCAAAAGTTCAAGTAAATATGACAAAAATTACGGACTCTAATCTGGGCCAACCGACTTCCTATAAACGGTCGTTTATGTCTTCAATGAGAAATTCAATTACAATATGCTCGGAGTCTCTCTTAGCTTATGAAACTGAGTATTTCGCCAAGTTTCAAGCTTCAGTGTACAGAAATATCGGCGATTCTCTTGTTTACATACATACGCACATACATACGCACATACATACATACGCACATACGGCGCTTCGCGCCAAATGTACGTTCAGCTGCGAGGTTAGCGTAACTAGACATGACTAACAATTGAAGTAACAAGGAAAAAATTACGAGGTTTAGCCTGCCCGCCTTTGACATCATGGACATGCTATTAAATTCGCCCCACCAATCTCGCCTGTCGAGAAGGATCAGACAGTGACGGAAAGGCGCCATACACAACAGTGTTACTCAATGTTCCTAAATTGTCGCAAAGCACCAGATGCCAGTGTTATACGTTTCTGAATTTATATCAAATTCATCACTGTGTACACGGCTTCGTGGGACTAGCGATGCCATGACGTGAAGCTTATAGTGACGTCATTTTGCTGCTCGTGCTATTCTTCCTCTTCAGAATTCCTGTCGCTGCTACTACTACTAATGACGGGAAGCGCCATGTGCCCGTCTGTATTTGTGTGCGCCGGTATGTTTTGATCAGAGATTGGGTTAGAGAGGAGGGAAATGGATCAGAAGGATAAGATTAAAAAAAGAAAAGAAAATGAACTCTGAATGTTGCTAAAAGAAAAGCGCATTTGAGCTTCAAACAATAGGTAGACTTTGGAATGAAATCCTCATCTTGTGTGTGTGTGTGTGTGTGCGTTTATTTTTTATTATTTTTTTGTTGTTATTATTCTGGCGCTTAGCGAAATGTCAAGACTTAGCCGGCAAAAGCGTAGGATTTGAAAATTGAAACGTGGGTGTGATATATTAAAGTACGTTTATTAACCCCTCCACTGCAGGAAAAATGACATCACCACCCAGCTACAAGAGGCAAATAACCTCATGAGCCCCCGCATCTGCGGGGGCTCATGAGGTTCTTTACCTCTTACTGGTCCTATTCATATCCAGGTTCCTTGGGGGAAGGGGGGGGGGGGTGTATTCGGAGCTTTTAAAGAAAATATTAATTTTGCGTTCAACTAGCAGTGAAGGAGTCAATAGCCCGGGTGTGGAACATGAAACTGAATACTCACGTTTAACCCCCTTGTGCGTACAGCCACCGGAACTGCAAACATTACCGGTGTCTGCACGCACTAGCGATTACAGCAGGAAAGTTTATAAAGTGAGTGGGGGAAAATTTTGAGAAACGCGCCAACATTTGTTGACATATCAACGTTTCTTGTTACTTTCAGCTGTAGTCAAATAAAAAATGCGTCACCGGGTCTTGAATTACTTTCGTGTATTGATTTATGGCACTATCTAAAGTGTTGAGTATTATGACCGTTGAAAAAGGCAACGTTAGAAAAACGCGTTAATGGTGTTCGTATGTGACATTTCTGTGCGAAATCGTGTTTGAAAGCGGTTGCCTGCTTTTTGATTTTTTTTTTCTTCTCATCTTCGGACAAAATCTGGTACCTGTGACTCAACAGGAAATTCCCATAACTCAAATTGTTTTCATCCCTACGTCACACGACCACTCCCTTTAGCGCAAACTGTACCACGTGACCGAGCTACAAAAACCTTTGTAGCGACTAATGGCGGGCTTTATGTAGCCCTCTTTCTGACGCGTCTTGGATGCCAGTTTTGTTCTATAAAAGACCACCAAAACGTTCTAAAGCTCAAAGTTATTTAGTGTTGTTCGAAACAACAGGCCCGCTACTGGAGACGGCAACGTCATGAGAGATTTTAAATTACGTTACAAGTCTAATATGATTTTATATATATATATATATATATATATATATATATATATATATATATATATATATATATATATATATATATATATATATATATATATATATATATATATATATATATATATATTTTCAAAATTAGTCTGTCTTCTTCCACTGCAACACCTCATAAGGTTTTCGGGATGCATTCCACGCTGTACTAGCGGTGCTAACAGTCAAATTCTGGAGACAGCTTCTCGTACATGCGTTGCGTTTGCAATTTCAGGTTACTCCGTACGCCTACTCGAAGAGCCCCCCCCCCCCCCCCCCCCCCTTGGGGCGAAACCGGTAGTAGGCGGCAAAAACTTAAATCTACTCAGCAGGTCCAATATCTGTTTGGGAATATTTTCTAGCATCCCCCCCCTTGGGGGGAGGTCTGGATATTCTCCAGCGGATGGCGGGGCGCCTAGGGGTAGTCCCTGTTGCTTTATGTAGTCGGTGTTCAGTGGAAGGCTCAAAATGATAGGTCTGTCATTCCTTCTCTCCCACTACCCTCTCCTTTCTATAACTAGTAGGCGATGCAGTCACAAAAAGGGCAGCTGATGTCCTGATGACACAATGCAAGCTTACCAGCCCGGAATTCCATGGCAGTAGCACAGCATTCTTAGAATTGAATGAAAAAAAAAAAAAAGAAAAAAAAAGAAATAGATATATATATATATATATATATATATATATATATATATATATATATATATATATATATATATATATATATATATATATATATATATATATATATATATATATATATATATATATATATATATATATCTATATATATATATTCCTTTGACGTCAGTCATGTATGGCGTGATTATTTATCGTCTTTTTACTCTCTGGTGATATTAGACCGAAAACAATTACAATAATACATGAATTGTTTTCGAGAATCGCAATAATTAACTATACTTATGGTTAAAACTTAAGGGCCACTTTTTATCGCAGACGCACCCAGCACGTCCCAGAGGTGCTTGATGGGAGCCAGATCAGGTGAACGAGGTGGCCACTCTATCCTCATGATGCCCCGTTGCTCAATGTACTCATTTACCACACGGGCGCGATGAGGTCGAGCGTTATCGTCCTGCAGAGCAGCATTGTCGCCTATGGCTTGGAGAGCTGGCTGGATGAGTGGTTGCACAATCTCGTCCCGATAGCGCAGTCCAGGCAGGGTGCCTCGGATGACGTGGCGGGGGCTCCTGCCTTCCTTGCTGAAGCATGCCCAGACCATGCCTGAGCCTCCTACGTAGCGATCCACCTCTTGGACGCATCCATCCGTGAATCGCTCGCCCTGGCGTATTCAGACCCTCATTATGCCGTCGTTGAAGGACACAGTGAACCGTGACTCATCAGTAAACAGAACCTGAGTCCACTGGAGTCTGTTCCACTTCACATGTTGACGATACCAGGCAACCCGGGCTCTGCGATGAGCTGGAGTGAGGGGTATTCTCACTGCCGCTCTGCATGAAGCCAGGACAATTTCGCGCAGACGTCGGCAGACTGTGCTTCTGCTGACGTTACCGTTTGCAGCTTGCATCAGTTGACGTCGCAGAGTGGTTGGCGTGACAGTTCGGTCGCGCAGAGCCGCCACACAGAGGTATCTGTCCTCCCTTCTGCTGGTGCGTCCTGAGCAGTGTCGTCGTTCTGCCCTTCCAGTTTCTTGGAATCGTGCCAGCAGCCTCTGGGTCACTGAATGGGACACCCCAAGACGTCTCCCAACTTATGTACGGAAATTCCATCCTGCAGCCATGCTAGCGCCCGACCTTGATCTACAGGGGTTAGGCTTCGTCGTGGTGGCATGGTTAGGAAAGTGACAATTATGCCCCTACTGTACCGGTATTTGTAGCGAAACAGAAGTGCTCAGTGTTCACGACTGACTCCTTTAGCACGTGCATCACGACTTTACCGAGTTTTCTACCTGCCTGCCTTTGGTACGCTGGCCAATATCGCACAGCTTTTCACACAAAAATGACGGTGTTTCACGTACATTTGACGCATTCGTGGAACTTGATGAATTGTTGTCTATTGTTTCCTGTACAGTGGACTGTCTACGGTCAACTTTTAACCCATTTGGATCGAAAGAACATTGTATTTTATTAGCGTACTTGCGACGATAAACAATGACACAAAAAGCCGGGTGGCTCTTAAGTTTTTGACCATTAGTATATATAAATATTATAACAGTTTCCCTACCGGACTATGATATATATTATATTAACTGTTGAAACTATCATGTTATTATGCAAAACATTTTTTTTCTTCTCCTTGTGAAGAAAGCTTCGGATCACATTATACAGACCAAAACTGTTTCTCTTCCGTGTCCTTTTCTCGGAACCACTATACATTTACTTACGAGTTTGCATGCAAACACGGTCGATGTGTGTTCCATTGCTGCTCAGCATACGGTACAGGCCATCGTGACTTACACTTTGACGGTGTTGTACCATTAACCTCTACGCAGGCAGTTCTCACGAATTTCACGCCCGAAACGATGCACACTGAGCGACATTAGCGTGAAAAACAGATGTAAATGGATTTAAACTTAGGCCTAAAGAACATAGGGTTAACAAGAGACATAAACCCCCATGAGCCACCGCTGTCGCGGGGGCTCATGAGGGTTTATTTCTCTTGCAGATGGGTGGCATTCCTGTTCGCTTTGTCCCGGCAGTTTACGGTTTAAATTTTTCGCGCAAATTAACCCCTTGACTTGTACTGACGTTACTCCTCAGCGAAAAGGACGCGAGTGGTAGTCGCGGGTCTTTTCCGCTGAGCGGTAGCGTCAGTAGACCGCAAGGGGTTAAACAATGAACCTGCCAGGAACGTCGCTGAAACTAACATGTTGTTTTCCACAGTCTTCTACCCGCAGCAGGTGGCACAGATATTCATAGGCCCCTGCAGCCTGAAAATCTATGTCTCTTGCTCGTAGTTGTGTACCCCAGATCCGACTCACTGCTTCTCAGCCGAAAAATGGAAGTCAGCGGCATTTATACCTACCTATGATTAAAAAATAAAGTAGTTGTGTGTGTTAATAACATAGTAACCTAGTATTCTACTATTTCTTCGCCAATGAGAAGACAGCGACGCCATGCTAACAACATCTTTTCCCACAGTCCCTGCGGACACGGACTCCATTTTTGATCACGTGGCTTTTAGGCCCTAAGCGGATTGGACATGGTCCGATCACGTGACATATACTTCCAAAGCGGATTGGACATTGTCTCCCATCGTCTAGAGAAAGATAAAAGACCCGGCTTGACGCGGATAAGGCGCGCCTCTAAAGCCAGTTCCCCGGGGGTAGCGTCCATACGTCAAGATACTATCACCAACCACCACCACCCCCCTCCCCCCGCCCGCGTCTCCCAGGGGAAAAGTCGTTGACTTAAACCCAGTGGTCACTGAGCCCCAATATCAAGAGGTGCGGTCAATTTTTGTGATCCGGCCAAGCGCATGAAAATCTACGCTGCTTGCGGATGCAAGGGTTTATGAAAATCGGTGTCTACTGCAAACGATGAGAGCTGATCGCGGGACAATATCATGGATATGGGTTCCAGTGAGGAAAAGGTCCTTGGGCCGACGTCGGCCGCAGTTGGCCCGCGCACGTTCGTGCGCGGGCCAACTGCGGCCGACGTCAGCCTTTCATGCTGCTCTCTGGGCATGCGATCACAATATTATTTATTCCCGCTCCTTCGACTTTGATTTCCCGATGTATCCTTGGGACATTCAGCTTGACTCCTACCACAAGAGCGAATAACAATAGCGTGGTCGACTCACACCACATGTGTCAAACTTTCTATTGACTGCAAAATAAGTAAAAATTCACGTTGTGTGAGTAAAAAAATAACTAAAAAATAAATAATGAATAAATAAATAATTTTTTAAAAATGCTTCCCAGACGCAACAACCCAAAATATCCATGGCATTCCGCAAATAATGCATACCTAAAATGTTTATTATTATTATTATTATTGTTATGATTACATGTATTATGATTATGATGACGGGGAAGTGGCGCAGTGGTTAAGGCGTCTGCCTCCAATGCCAAAGGTGCGAGGTTCGATACCGGGTTCCGGCGTTGGATTTTTCTCCTCTGGTGTCACCGTCTGGGCAGTGGGCAGATGTTCACATCTGCACGGGACATAGACGACCCCGGCCCCCACGAGTCCCCTGCTGCCTTGCAGGCCTGGCCGCTTGGCTGCGGAAAGGCTAAGGGAGGAAACCCCTGACATCAAAGCCCCCGTGTCTCCGGGGAAGGCTTTTGAGCCAGAGACTAAGACAAGGACAGTCTGATATAAAACCTACGACCCGAGGACCTCGATGCCACCGTCCCAGCTTGCTAGGCCATGGCAAACGAACCAAGGGTTTAAAGGGTGGGGCCAGTACTGCGCACACTGCACTCCACCAAAAAGCTCCACCGCGCAGGCTTTAGGAAACGCCCACGGACTATGACACTGAACTTTCCAAGTCCTGTAGCGATGGGCAAGGGGCAAAACGGCAGGTGAAAGATGTCACTGGAAGCCGCAGTCTCAAACCTGCATGCAGGCGGTTCAGGATATTGGTCGCCTGATGTTGACCTGGGGATGACAACGTCACTCGGCACACCCTGAACGACCAAGCAGCCTTCTCTAGGGACAGCACTGCTTGCTCCACACGGAGAGGGGCCTAGAAAAGGTGGTCTAACCAAAGCTCATCCCCTCGTAACCCCAGTTGGCTAGCCGCGGTCAACGGGCATCTTCTCATGCGGTCAGAAAACAAGAAAAAACAATGGATCCACTTTCATGACGACCACGACCGGACTCAACGTAGCATGCTGGAACATCCGAACCATGCTCGACACAGCAGACAGCGGACGCCCTGAACGTCGCTCCGCCCTCATTGCCCATGAATTGCGGAGGTTAAACATCGACATCGCCGCGCTCAGCGAAGTACGCCTCCCGGAGGAAGGCAGCCTCCAAGAACTTGGCGCTGGCTACACCCTCTACTGGTCAGGCAGGCCTGCATCAGAAAGACGGCTCTCAGGCGTGGGCTTCATGGTGAAGACCCCCATTGCGACTAAGTTGGAAAACCTACCAACGGGTCACTCCGACCGCATCATGTCCATGCGCCTCCCACTGAGACACCAGCAACATGTCACCCTTCTCAGTGTGTACTCCCCAACCCTCCTGGCAGAGCCTGCAGAAAAAGACAAGTTCTACTCTGACCTGCGCAGCCTCCTGCAGAGCACCCCTGCAGACGACAAAGTCATCATCCTTGGCGACTTCAACGCCAGAGTGGGCCAAGACTCTGAAGCTTGGAAAGGAGTCCTCGGCAAGCATGGCGTTGGGAACTGCAATGACAATGGTCGCCTACTGTTGGAGCTCTGTGCAGAGCAGAAGTGAGTGAGTATAGATTGCTTTACGTCCCGCAAGCGACAAAGGCCTTCTCAGGACGTGCCTGCGCTAAATGAAGAAAAGAACTGCAAGAAGCGCAGACAGGAGGGAGAATTTCAAAAAGAAAAATACAGATGAACGAACCAGAAAGACAGAAATACAAACCCCCAAAAGAGTAGAACCCACCTTGCAGGGGTTAGACAAGGTGACCCTAGGAACTAAAAAGTAGACAACCCCACCAAGGTCCCCTAGGGCAGACCTGGTGGGGGTGTGCAGAGCAGCAACTTGTCATCACCAACACCACTTTCCAGCAAAAGGACAGTCGAAAGACCACCTGGATGCATCCTCGCTCCAAGCACTGGCACCTTATCGACTATGTCCTAGTGCGTCAGAGGGACCGCAGTGACGTCCTCCTCACCAGAGTGATGCCCAGCGCAGAATGCCACACTGACCACCGCCTTGTTCGCTGCAAACTCAGGCTCCGCCTCAAGCTGAAACCCAAGAAAGGCGGCCCTCCCAAGAAAAAGCTTGATGTTGCCAGCCTTCAGCGTGACGACAAGAAAGCTGCCCTTCAGGCCGATTTACAGCGCATGCTCAAAGACACAGTTGATCCAGCAGACTCCTCTCCTGAAACACTCTGGGAACAACTGAAAACTGCTATTGTAAAATCCTCTGTGGAAGTCTTGGGCTTTGCTAGAAAGAGGAACAAAGACTGGTTTGACGAAAACGACGTAGAGATCCAGGAACTTCTAGCAAAAAAAAAAGAGCCGCCCACCAGGCCCACCTAGCCCTGCCTTCCTGCCCTGTGAAGAAGTCTGCCTTCCGCCTCATCTGCAGCAGTCTCCAGCTCAAGCTTAGAGAGCTCCAGAACGAGTGGTGGTCCAGACTCGCACAGAGGACCCAGCTCTGCGCTGACAACGGTGACTACAGGGGCTTCTACGAAGCACTGAAAGCAGTGTATGGCCCTAGGCACCTGGTACAAAGTCCCCTGCGAAGCGCTGATGGACAGGCACTCCTCACAGATAATACCTCCATCTTGAACCGCTGGTCGGAATACTTTCAGGACCTCTTCGGCGCTGAACGCACTGTTTAAGAAACAGTCATCCTCCAAATCCCACACCTTCCACTAAAGGTTGAATTGGACGAACCGCCCACCGCCGAAGAGACCCTAACAGCCATCCACCAGCTCAAAAGTGGCAAAGCAGCAGGCATTGACGGAATCCCGCCAGAGATCTGGAAACATGGAGGCCCAGCACTGCACAACAAGCTCCACGACCTCTTTCTCTGCTGCTGGGAAAAAGGAACACTACCAAAGGATCTCCGTGATGCAGTCATCATCACCCTGTACAAGAACAAAGGAGAGAAGTCTGCCTGCTCTAATTATCGTGGAATTACCCTGCTGTCCATTGCCGGGAAAATTCTCGCAAGGTTGCTCCTGAATCGGCTGGTACCTGCCATCGCTGAAGACCACCTCCCAGAGGGTCAGTGTGGCTTCAGAGCCAACAGGAGTACCACCGACATGGTCTTTGTGCTGAGACAGCTTCAGGAGAAGTGCCGCGAGCAGAACAAAGGGCTGTACGTAACGTTTGTCGACCTAACAAAAGCGTTTGACACTGTGAGCAGGCAAGGTATGTGGCAGATCCTGGAGCGACTAGGTTGTCCCCCAAAGTTCCTCAACATGATCGTCCAGCTCCACGAGGACCAGCAAGGCCAGGTCAGACTAAACAGTGACCTCTCAGAACCATTCCCCATTCGCAACGGCGTGAAGCAAGGCTGCGTGCTGGCACCGACCCTCTTCACCATCTTCTTCAGCATGATGTTGAAGCAGGCCACAGTGGACCTCGACGATGACGACGCAGTGTACATCAGGTATCGTCTCGATGGCAGCCTGTTCAACCTCAGACGACTGCAGGCCCACACGAAAACCCTAGACCAACTGATTCGTGAGCTGCTCTTCGCTGATGACGCTGCCCTCGTTGCACACACAGAGAGAGCCTTGCAGCGCATTACGTCCTGCTTCGCAGATGCTGCCCAGCTCTTTGGACTTGAGGTCAGTCTGAAAAAGACAGAGGTCCTTCATCAGCCGGCACCCAAGGAAGAGCATCGCCCTCCCCACATCACCATCGGCGAGTCCGAACTGAAGTCTGTACACCAGTTTACCTACCTTGGCTGCATCATCACGTCAGACGCAAAGCTGGACAAGGAGCTGGACAACAGGCTGGCAAAAGCGAACAGTGCTTTCGGGCGACTATTCAAGCGGGTGTGGCACAATCAACAGCTGAAAAAAGGCACCAAGATCAGCGTGTACAGAGCTGTCGTCCTCACCACCCTGCTGTACGGTTCCGAGTCCTGGGCCCTCTACCGCAGCCAACTACGACTCCTCGAACGCTTTCACCAGCGCTGCCTGCGTACCATCCTCAGCATTCACTGGAGTGACTATGTCACCAACGTCGAGGTCCTTGAACAGGCGGAAACTGTGAGCATCGAGGCTTTGCTGCTGCGGACACAGCTTCGCTGGGCGGGGCACGTCTCCAGGATGGAGGATCATCGCCTACCCAAGATCACACTGTTCGGCGAGCTCGCCACTGGACACCGAGACAGAGGGGCACCAAAGAAGAGATACAAAGACGGTCTCAAGAAGTCGCTTAGTGCCTGCCAAATCGACCACCGCCAGTGGTCTTCGCTTGCTGCGGACCGTGACACCTGGCGCTCCACCATTCACAAGGCAGCCGTCTCCTTTGAGGACTCTCGCAGAGCTAACCTTAAGGACAAGCGGCTTAGAAGAAAAAACAGAGTTGTCGTAACTCAGAACCCTGACCAGACCTTCCCCTGCAGCCACTGCGGTCGAACCTGCCTGTCCCGGATTGGCCTCCGCAGCCACGAAAATGCCTGCAGACGACGTGGGCAAGCCCTATAGAATCTTCGTTCGCGAAGTCAAGCCAAGAGAGATTATGATGATGATGATTATTATACAGACGTGGCCGGATTCTAAACAAGCAGAAGAACAAGGATTAGAGGTATCTGTTCACAAGTGAAACCATGAGCCTGCCCAATGCACAAGAGGTCATCGGGCCGACCTCAGCCGCCGTTGGCCCACGCACGGACGTGAAGTGACATTGGGACGTTTGTTTTATTCTTTCAGTCTTTGACAAGTTTCTTTCGCTTAGTGATCCATTCACCAAGTTATCTATCTAGTTTAATTAACTCATTCTACACCAGACACACCACAGCAAGATAAGGATCGACCATGATAGTTCAAGGGTGATGCCAGAATAGCTTGGCGCCCATGAACTATCATGGTCGATCCGTGTCCTGCACTAGAGTGCATTCTTCAGGGGACAATGACAAAATCTGGGGATTTCGGTGTTGGTTGATTGATTGTACATTGCTTAACGTCCCGACAGCAACAAGGCTCTCTCAGGACGTGCCTGCACTGCTTGTGAAAAAAAACTAAACAGAAAATTGAATGTATGTCGCCAGCCGGTCAAATACGTTAAATAAACCTACAACATGGGGCCTAAATAAAGCTAAGACCATTTAGCAACACACATCCAATATCAAGAGCTACAGGCAGTGCAGACAGTAGGGAGAGTTTTAAAAAGGCAAATACAGGTGAATGGACAAAGGGTAGACAGAAACGCATGCCCCAGAATAGAGAGAAAACCCCACCCTGTGGGGCTGACCAGGGTGACCCTGGGAACTAAAAAATACCTAACCCCACCCAAGTCCCCCAGGGCAGACCCGGGTGGGGGGGGGGGGGGGGTTCGGTGTTGGGGTAGAATGAGTTCATAGAGTTACAATAACCTAAGTTACGCTCGTTTGCATGTTTGCTTCAGTACGCACTTACTCGGTGTACTACGTGATTACGTCCTAGAGCCGTAAACTCCAAAGTCAAACCCCAGCTTATATGATAGGTCTAATAGTCTGATAACACAAGGGAACAGTTACGTCCTATATGATACACGCTTAAAGATGACAGAAAACACACACACTCAGTCTTAAGCATGTTCTTAATTAAACGAACTTTAGTTCGCGAACTCTGACGAACTAGAGTTCACGAACTCGGACGAACCAGGTTGATTCTTAATTGGACGATCTAAAGATACGGCGAACCTAGTTCAATGTAGTTCACGAACCTCGGCAAACCATAGTTCGCTGTCGGAAAAGGTTCGCTCAGCGTGTTGAGCAAACAAAGGCGAACCTTTTCTCTGATTGGTCAAAACTTTTACCCTCTCCTGCGTTGGAGACAAGAAGATAGTCACCGATTCAAACAACTATGGCAGATGGCGATATTTCACTCGTGCGAAGAACAAAATCTATTTTTATTGATTTGTGGGAGGCGGAACGCTGTTTGTGGGATCGCTACTGCAAGGAGTACAAAAACAAAAATCGTCCAAATCGCGAAGCGGCATAGCGGCAGCCATTTTGAACACCTTCGCAGACAGTAAGTACGCCGAATCAAGCACTTCAGTTAAGAAAAAGAACCATGGCAAACCTGGTTTGCTGAAGTTCGCCAAGGTTCGTTCAACCTCAATTAAGAAACAAACTAAAAGATCGCCGATCTTCTCCGATCTAGGTTTGCCGATCAAAAGTTCGTTTGATTAAGAACATGCTTATTAGGCGAACATTAATCCTGGCGGACACATATTTCTTTGAAAAGTTGGTTGGTTGGTTGGTTAGTTCGGGGTTTAACGTCCACGGCACCGAAGTGATAATGGACGGCCCTGACGGTTGGGTTATTGCCCATGGAGTTTGACCTGAACACTGATCAATTCAGGCGCACTACAACTGTGCCACTTTGATTTACCAGGACCTTTCAACGGACATGCTATGGAACAAGCCTGTCTTTTTTCCCTGGATTGCGAGTCCAACTACCGGGGCCGGGACGGGGACTCGAACCCACGACCCGGCGATTCCCTTCGCTCTCTTGCTCCGACGCTTAACCGCCTGAACTATTTCGGACTCGTTTGAAAAGTTACTTCACACTTAATGCATGATTCAAGATAGTACAGCAGTCATACACTGCGTATCTTAGTCGGACATTAGCCTCGGCGGACAACTATTTCTGTGAAAAGTTACTTCATTCCTGATCAATTATTGAAGATGTTACACTACCCTCTCAGAGGGACAATCATCTCGGCGGACAACTATTTCTTTGAAAAGTTACATCATACGGATAAATAGTTAATGACGTTACTCAACCCACAGGATGCGTCTTAAGCATTTACCTCGGCGGACCAATATTTCTTTCCGCCTCTCTCGGGATGATAATAACCATACACTGCGTCTTGGACGGACATTAATCTCGGAGGACAAATACCTCTATCCACACTACCGAAAAAATATAGCATAATAATGGCCGGGAGGAAGCAAGGGGCAGTTAATGATTTCTGGACCTCTCCAAAACCGATTTACGTCCCTTGGTATCCTAGCTAGACACACTGTGGCAGGGGCGATTTGTAAACTCACTCTCAGCTGCAAGAGGCATAGATTCTCATGAGCCCCTGCGACCGCAGGGGCTCATGAGAATCTATGCCTCTTGCTGGTACACGTGGTGATCGGCCGTATTCACATCAGGAGGAGACCTTAAGTCTACCAGTGATATGATAATTATGTTGTCGGTACTTTATTTATGATGCAGGTTGCGCTGAGGATTGCGCGTTACACAGTAAGCAAAAGGTCGTTGGTCGGCTGAGCGCTAGCCAGTGGCGACCGACCTCGTCCCGTTGCGCGTGACAATCTGCAGTCCACGCCGGCCCGAGGATCTAATAGATGCTGGGTATGTTTCAGGCGCGGGGGATCATACAGAATTGTTTTATTGATGGCTGGCCTTTGCAGTCGATGATCTGTTCGTAATCCTACGGCCTCATTCAGAGGATGTAAATACGGCAGTTTCTCATGAGCCACCACAGGCTGTAGGGGACCATGAGTACCTATGCCTCTTGCAGATGAAAGGTTTAGCCTGAGAGGATTAGCGAAGGAAGACATAACACTTACGAAGGCCTTTGGGGATTGCGGTTATTGCTTGTAAAGCCGGTCCTATTGTGTGTTTCTCGGCTACAGGTGCGGGCAAATTCTATCTGGTCAGCGAAATTCATAATTAGCAAAGCGTGGGCACAAACACGTTGCACCTACAATGGTAGTCGTACGGTACAGGAGTGTGCTCTTTTGTAACGAACCAGCTTTGTGACAACTCTGTCGTCTGCATTCTGTAAGCCAGTTAAAACAATTCTGTGAGCCGGCCACAAAAAGTGAGAGAAGGAAACGGTTGTTTGGGTTTGGTTTGGGTTTGGGTTTGGGTTGGGGGGGGGGTGAAGGGGGGGGGGGTCGGGGTTGGGGTGGGGCTGGGGCTGGGCTGGGGCTGGGCTGGGGCTGGGCTGGGCTGGGTTGGTTGGTTGGTTGGTTGTGCTTAATCGTTTTTATGCCAGTGGACGAAGACTGTTTCTGAAATCTTTGTTAACTCAGCGCCAAAGAACTTCATTCGTCCAAGGAACATAAACACAAAGTGGTTTCAACAAGAGCGGGGGCTCATGAGGATCTATACCTCTTGCAGTTGAGCAGTGTGAAGGGGTTAATGACGTGGAAGCAGCGAAGACTGCCTCATTGCGACGAAAGTGTTTTTTATGCGGCTTGCCATTCGTCAGTACGAAAACATGTGCTGAAGTCGACGTCGGCAACTGGGGGTGGGGGGTAGGCGGGGGGGGGGGGGGGGGGGTCATGAGGATCTATACCTCTTGGGTCAAATTTTATCATCAGTGAAAAGGTTAATGTACAACTGTGTTTTCTTTGTTTTAGGTGAAATCTAAAACGTCGCCATGAAGAGTTCCGACCCCTACCTACAGTGGCCGCGCCTCCTGCTGTGCCTCACGACGCATGCGCTCTTCATCACAATGACCGCGCACGCGTGCACTCTACCGGACTTCCTGCAGATGGCCGAGGACGAGGATCCCTGGTTCACACGCATACGTCACGACGGCGTCAAAGAGGTAGGCGTCTACGTTCGTCACAACGTGTTGGAAATACGCCACATGACGTCCGCCATGGAAACAAAACGCTGGAAGTGTGCGCTGACGTTTAGAGGGAAGTATCTATTGAAGCGGACGGACATGGACACACAGCAAGAGTACAGCGCCTGCGTGAAATTCATACGCCGGAGTAAGTCGGTGATTCAGATGATGTGGTCAAAGGAGAGCAGTGCCCTGGATCCGGCGTTATGCGAGGATAAAAACTTGCGTTTGGACGACTGGCCGCTCATATCGTACAAGCTGCTGCCGCAGGACTACAGTCCCAGTCCTTTCAGAGGTGTGTGCGTGTGTACAATACATGTGTACGTTCCTCTCTCCCTCCCTCCCAAGTAAGCAAAGGTTCTCAGGCCCACTGCGGCCGTTGTCGGCTCACAGACGTTTTGCCACTAGGGCCTCTCTCTCTCTTTCCCCTTGTCTCTCTCTCTCTCTCCTTCCCTATCTGCGACTACTCTGTCCAAGTCTTGTTTGCGTTTTAACTCATTCGCGGCCAGCCGCATCCGGATGCGGCCGTCCGCGAATGAGTTAAGTCAAATTCTGAATAACATTCCACAAATTCTAGATTCGGCCACCTTTTTATGCGATATAATCGTAGACTTTGCATACATGGTCCATTACAAAATAATTTAAAAAAAAACATCGTACGAAATTCAGTTCGGTTCTGTTCAGCTGTGAAGGAAACCTACTTAAGTTGCTTTGGCTGTTTACAGACCTAGCTCGACACATCCGAACACATTTACATTAAGGATGGAAGGTTAAAGACCACACGTAATTGTTGGATTTTTCTGTTCAATTTTTAATGATTTGATTTTCTCTTTCACACGACAAACAATAGACAAAGACGTACACAAACCAACTGAATACTCAGTCAATTCATACATGCACCTGTAATACACGCACACCCTTAAACATTCACACAAAGTCCAGAGCACTAATCATATCTCATACACGCATTGTTCCACTGCAATGTTTCATTGTCTGCTGAAAACTGTCTACTGTTTAAGCCGAGTTTTAGATCCTCGAAGGTATTTAAACAGTCTAATTACATCTGACCGTGAATTGAAGATGCATATATCGTCGCTGCTCGTTGAACCTCGCCACTTGTTGACTGAGCGGGCTGTCTTTCACGGTGACCCGATTCAGTTCTCCTGCACACCGATTGAAAGTGCCTGGAACACATGAGGCAATTCTCCTGCGCACCTGGATCAATTCTCCAGTACACCTAGGTTGACTCAGCTGTGACTACAGGAATGAATCCTTCTTCCCAAGGACCATCAGAGACTGGAACGCCCTCCCTGAAGAAGATAATTATACAGGCTTCTTCGCTTGATGCCTTCGTAGCGAGGGCATCAAGCATCAACCTTTGACTCCCAATCACGGCCTGCCACCTGCCAAAGTAGGGCTGATGATGACTAGGGCTAGACTGGTCGGGGTTTAAACCCCGGAGACCGCTACGGTAGCAAGCAGGCCTAGCCGGAGGCACCGAAGCAGCAGCTGGCCCCCCAACACCTGTCTCCCTCTCCCCAATCACCCTTGTCCCTTCCCCAGTTTAATAACCAGAAGTAAGAATTACGTTAGTTTTTTTTTTTTTTCGCACCACCAGCAACCCAGCAATAATGGTCAATTGGTTGACCGCGGCAGGGAAACAAAGAAGAAGAAGAAGACTCACATCACACCTGGAGTGCATATATCCAACATCCCACCTGTAGTGCATCTATCCAACATCCCACCTGGAGTGCATCTTAGTTAGTTAGTTAGTTATTTGGGTTTAACGCCGAGCAGGCAACTAAGGCCATCTCACGGCGGGAAGGGTAAAAATCTGGTCAGCCAGACTAAAAGAAAGGTCTTAAAACATGATGTAAATACCCCTTTAAAATGTCAGGCTAAAATGTCGCACAGGTCTTTAAAGAAAACGTCGAAAGACTCTCAAAAAGGTCAAAATAATAGAAACATCATAATCTATAAACGCTCAAATCTTATTAAAAATATGGCACTCCCTCAGAAAACTGAAGATCTTGTCCGGGGGCACATCCCGGAACAAAACCTTCAAGGAGTCTGCCGTGAAATGTTTATACCTTGTGTCGATTAGATCAGCACAAGACAACAAAAAGTGTTGAACAGAGTACTGCTCGTCGCAGGCATAACACCATGGACGCTCCTCCTGTTTTAGTAAATAAGAGTGCGTAACATACGTGTGCCCGATGTGGAGCCGAGCAAGGACAGTCTCCTCACGGCGGCTGCCGCAGCGATAAGGTAGACCGTCGGACAACTTAGGAAGGCCTCCATGCAACTTGTTAGCTTCCTCTTTGTCCCACTCGGACTGCCACTCACGGGCTATGTACGCACTAGCCACATGTCTAAAATCACTATAAACAGTCTGCGTGTCAGGGACAGGGTCATTGCGGGCATCGTTGGCAGCAGAATCTGCGATCCTGTTGCCTTCGATGCCCACATGCCCTGGCACCCAAATAAAAATGATGTCATAATATTCCTTCATCAAGTCCGCGTGGAGCTCTCTGATCTGCACCAGCAGTTGGTGGTCATTTCCCGTGCCCTGAAGGGCCTGCAGGGCAGAAAGAGAGTCAGACAGAATCAGGAAGTTCCTTTCTCTAGATCGATAAGCTTGCCCGAGTGCCAGCAGAACCGCCTGCAGTTCCGCACTAAATACAGATGAGTGGTCTGGGAGGCGGTGCTTAAATGGGCGTCTAGGATGGCGAGAGGACACTGCGGCCGCAGCCACTCTCCCATCCTCAGACTTTGACCCATCGGTATAGATACGACAATAGCCAGGAAAAATTGAAAGCAGTTCATTGAGGCTCTGTTTGTATATGGCTGGTGGAGTAGAGTCTTTCTTGTGGGCAGTCAAGTCCAGCAAGATGTCAGGAACTGGTAAGAGCCAAGGTGGAGTGATGTGTTGCAGGGATTCCGAAACTCTGTCCAGGTCCAATCCGGCCGCCTGCAGATGACGTCGGACACGGAAAGAAAGTGGACGGACAGCTCCCGGATGGGTATCGTAAATCTCTGCAAACGATGGTTTAAAAACACAATCATAGGCAGGATTGTCTGGATGGGCCTTCAGTTTCAGAACGTAGCTGAGCACGAGGCGGATGCGGCGGAGCTTGAGAGAACTGGAGACGTCCTGAAGGCCCCAAGACATATCCGCAGACCCTGATGGTGAATTGTGTTCAGACGCTGTAGCACCTACTTGGAAGCTGAGCCATACACCACAGAGCCTTAATCCAGTTTGGACCGAACAAGGGCCCGGTACAGTCGAAGTAAGACAGTACGCTCCGCACCCCAGTCAGTTCGACCAACGACACGAAGAACGTCGAGAGCCTTCTGACAAGAGGTTCTGAGGAAATTAATATGGTTGCGGAAGGTAAGTCTTTTGTCAAAGATAACCCCCAGAAACTTTGCCTCCCCGGCCATCTTAATTGGCACTCCGGCAATGGTCAGGCTAGGTTCTGGAAAAAATTTCGTCTGGTTAGTAAAATGCACACAGACTGTCTTGGAGGGCGAGAACTTGAATCCATTGAGAGACACCCACCGCTGGATGCGATCAATGCACAGCTGCAAGCGCCTCTCAAGGGACGCAAGTCCTCGACCAGGTGCGCACAAAGCAAAGTCGTCAACAAACAAAGAGCATTCAGAATCATCCTTGACGGCCTTTACAATGTTATTAATTTTAATACTAAATAAAACAGGATATAGAATGCTGCCCTGCGGGAAACCCATCTCCTGCTCAAAGGAGTCAGAGAGGGTGGAGCCCACACGGACATGGAACGACCGGTTAGACAAAAAATTGTGAATAAAAACGGGCAGGTGCCCTTTAAAACCCATGTCCAACAGGTCAGACATTATGCCATACTTCCAGGTAGTGTCATATGCCTTCTCAAGATCGAAGAAAATTACATAGACATGCTGCTTGTTGACAGAAGCATCTCGAATAAATGATTCAAAGCGAACTAAAATTAATGGTCAGTTGTGCTACGGAAGCGCCGGAAACCGCACTGGAGGTCTATGAGGAGACCCTGTGACTCAAGATGCCAAACCAGGCGAGCGTTGACCAGGCGCTCCATAGTTTTACATAAACATATATCAAAGCGATAGGCCGGTAGTTGCCCGGTCGGCTTGGGGATCGGCACAACCACAGCATGGTGCCAAGCCGGCGGAAAATGGCCGGTTCTCCAGATATGGTTAAAGGCCTTGAGAAGTACAAGGAGTGATCTCTCAGGCAGATGCGTTAGGAATTGATAGTGGATGGTATCTAGGCCAGCAGCAGAGTCATTACATTTCTGCAAGACTTGCTGCAATTCTGATAATGAAAAAGGGGCATTATAGTCTTCCGAGTTATCGGACTTAAATTCACAAATACGAGACTCTCGCTTCTCCTTCTCTCTCTGGAAGAAGGGTGAATAATGCTCGGTTGAAGAATTATGAGCAATGGTGGAGGCAAGCAAATTGGCCACGGTGCCAGCTTGGTCACAGATAAAAAAAAAAAGCTGGCACCATCTCTAAGATGGCCGACAGAAGCCGAGCCACCCCTGCCCCTAATTCCCCGAACAGTCTTCCAGATTTTCTGGGACGGAGTCCGAGAAGTTAAAGATGAGACGAAGCGTCTCCAGGAAGCACGGCGTTCACGTTTAAAAATGTACCGGGCTTTCGCCCTATGTCGTTTAAAGGTTAAAATATTCACTTGCGACGGATTACGGAAAGCACGTCGCTGAGCAGATTTGCGCACTTTTTGGGCCTTATGGCACTCTTCATTGAACCATGGTACTCTCGGCTTCCGAGGGACTGATGCGGAAGTTTTAGGGATGGTTTCACCCACTACGTCCAACAAAATAGTAGTAAAAGACGAAACAGGCTCTTCAGCTGACATGACCACCTCCTCTGAAATACGAGACTGACAGAGGGAGGCAAACAGAGGCCAGTTAGCTTTCTTGAGATTCCAGCGCCCCACCGGTGGATCCTCCCCACAGCTGACCGATGACAGGACTACTGGGAAGTGGTCACTACCACACAGGTCGTCGTGGACCTTCCAGTCAAAGTCCAGCATGAGTGAAGGATCACACACAGTGAGGTCTAGAACAGAACTAGATCCTGAACCTGGGATAGAGTAGGTAGGTGAGCCATCTTTAAAAACACATAGGTTAAGTTGAGAAAAAACATCTTCTAGCATTTGACCTCTGCCATCATAGTGGTCACTACCCCACAGGTGAGCGTGACCGTTAAAATCTCCCATGAAAATAAACGGAGGGGGCACCTGATCTACCAAGTTAAAAATATCATGACTACATACCCGCAGGTATGGTGGCAGATAAATACTGCATATGGTTATAGTCTTCTTTAAGGTAACCCGAGCTGCGACAGCCTGAAGACAGGTGTCAACACTAACGGGGCTACATAAAAACTGGTTGCTATTGAGAAGAGCCACTCCACCCGAGCGTCTCTCCGAATCAGAACCTTTATGGATAGCATTAAAACCATTAAAGGAGACGGGGTCAGAAGTCTTCAGGTAAGTCTTCTGAAGAGATTGATTGATTGATTGTACATTGCTTAACGTCCCGACAGCAACAAGGCTTTCTCAGGACGTGCCTGCACTGCTTGTGAAAAAAAACCCAACAAAAAACAACAGAACATTGAATGTATGTCGCCAGCCGGTCAAATACGTTAAATAAACCTAACACATGGGGCCTAAATAAAGCTAAGACCATTTAGCAACACACATCCAACATCAAGAGCTACAGGCAGTGCAGACAGTAGGGAGAGTTTTAAAAAGGCAAATACAGGTGAATGGACAAAGGGTAGACAGAAACACATGCCCCAGAATAGAGAGAAAAACCCACCCTGTGGGGCTGACGAGGGTGACCCTGGAAACTAAAAAATACCTAACCCCACCCAAGTCCCCCAGGGCAGACCCGGGTGGGGCTCCTGAAGAGATATTACCGAGGGGTTATAGGACTTGACTAGAAGGCGTAATTCTTCAAAGTTGGTGTGAAAACCACGACAATTCCACTGAAGCAGAGAGTACATGGTTAGGTTTTATGTGTAAGAGAAGAGTTCCTTCCCCCCTTTTCCTGTGCTTTGGAAGGAGTCGAAGAAACAGAGGGGGGGGGGGGGTCGACTCCTGGGCCTCCTCTGGTTCTTCGGAGACGAGGGGGGAGAAGCTGCCGCAGCACCAGCTACGACAACCTCCACCCCCTCCATCTGCTCCTCCAATGCAGCATATTTGTTTTGAAGGGGGGCATCAGTGTCCCCCTTCTGGGCCCGTACGCACAGCAGTCCCGTAACTTTCTTAGACTTCTGGGCCGGGGCAGCGTTCCTGCCGCCAGAGTTGGCGGCCTTAGAAGGCTGACCAGAGCCAGAAGCCTTTGTAGTAAGATTGACAGGTTTGGGTGGGGGCTAGGACTTAGGGGCAGCAGAAGGCGGTGCCACCGGACCGGCAGCGTCCGCCGTCTGCGTTCCCTGGGTCCTCATCACCACCGGAGGAGGGTTACTCTCCAGGGGCGAGAGGATCCGAAGCTCCGCCCCCAACCAAGAAGTTGGGGTTTGACAAGAGAAGTCTTTGGTGGGGCGCTTGCCTGCCATCGCAGCACTGAAAGTATACACAAAGTTGTTATTTGAGTTTGGCGCAGCCTCGGCTGCACCAGGGCCATCAACCAGTTTTTTTGGCGTCCGCAAAGGACAGCCCCTTCTCCACACGCACCTGCTGAATCCTGCACTCGGAGATCCAACGATGGGCACTTCTTGTCCGAAGCCATATGCGCCCCCTGGCAATTCACACACAGGGGGATGGCTGTGCAGGACTCAGCAGAGTGTCCGGGCTTAGTGCAGCGGGCGCATGAAGCCTCTGTCTGGCGGCATGTCTTCTGCCCATGGCCATACTTTTGGCACTTAAAGCACCGTAGGGGGAGAGGGACGTACTTTTTCACTTTTAGGGAGTAGTAACCTCCCCAGATGGTAGTAGGAGCGGTGGGGGTGCCAAACGTCAGGATGATGGTAGGGAGACGGATCTCCCTACCACCTCGTTTGGAAATGAAGCGCCTGACGTAGGTCACCCCCTGTGACTTAAGGTTTGGTACAAGTTCATCTTCAGACAGTTCTGCCAATGCTTGATCTTTAATCACTCCTCTAGAAGAATTCATCGTTTTGTGGGGGGTGACCTCCACTGGAGCCCATTGGAGTGTGCCCGGGTACGGCACTCTACCAGCAAATCACCAGACCTGAGGCGCTGGGCCTCAGGCCTGCCAACACGGCTCCTGAGGGTCTCCCCTACCAGGAAAGGGTGCAGCTTGGAAACAGGCTTCTCTTTAACTTTGCTGTGGATAATGAGAAAGCGAGGCCAGACGGCCGATGCCTGAGGCGTCGCTTCCTCACAATCGGAGTCGCAATCAGTTTCAATGTCAATGTCAGTGGCTATGTGCCGCTTTGGTGCCAGTTTTTTTATTTTTTTATTTTTTACATATTATTATAGTAGAGATATTCATCCCCCGGGGGTCCCCGCCCGCCACCGAGCCCAACAAGGGAAAGTGCAACTGTCGGCGGGTCTCCAGCCGACGCACAATGGAGACTGATAGAAGGCGGTGGCTTAAACGGTTCAATCGGGCTTACCCCCTTGAGTATATCTTTCGGGCACACTGTTGAATGCAGGGGAATACTGGCGTAATGCACCTAATCAGCAGCAGAGGCTATAGCATGGTGCTCCGTATAGCAACCCGCATGTTAACAGTGGGATAGGGCTCAACGTGACAAGAGCCGATTGACTAGGCCGGTACGACTAGCCTCCCGTTTAGGCAGAAGTCAAGGCCAAAGTGGAGTGTTTCAGCCACCAGGATCCTCTTCTCCCCCGACACGCTTCTCCAAGCACGGCAAACACTTGGGATCCAAAGGACCAAAAGCTCACGAGTATTTTTAAGGACCAATCCAACATGGTACGACCTGGGTTAGCACAGCTCCTTAAAAACCGGACCAGTGAAAAAGACTGAACAACATATCTGCTGACATCAAGTCTAATCCTGGACAAAGATGGCACCCCTCTGCTAGCCCACTCAGTCAGGGACTGAGGAGACTACCCACCCACGCCACGTGGAGGCCGGTGCCCAGTGGGCTGGAGTGCATCTATCCAACATATAAAATAGTATCTCCCAATTAGAAATCTGCCATTTGTTTTGATCGTTGCTTCCGCCCGAATGACGACACTTTGTAGCGATGACGACCGCCAACGGCTCCCGGACATTGTCGACCATTCCCGATCGTTTCCGACATCGAATAAAATATCATATAACAATCAATTCGAAATGCCATGTACACCCACGAATACGACATATTTCTGTACAACACATAACCCCTCAAGCTTGATCCGAAACACTCAAAAATCAAATAGGCTCAAACGAAATGCTTCCCAATCGACCGACTGCCTCCCCGCGAATTCGCCGATGCGCGCCCGATTGTCGCACGGTTTCCGATCTAGAACCAATCAACCAACACACTTCCCGAATCTACTATTTAACAAACAAATACCTACCCAATGATGCGTGAATTGTTTATCCCGTTGACTAATTTCGTGCCTGTTCGCTGCCCTCCATGGCTGTGGATAAGGTCACCGGTTTGTCAGTCCCGTCACTTCGTAGTTCTCCAACTACACACCTTTTTCTACACTTCTACTTTGAGCATGCTGCTTCTCCATCATCTATTCAACAATAGATCACTACGCAGCATCACCTATTGTCTCCACTTCTTACAAAACGAACATTCCAGAAAATCGCGAGTAGAGTTGTGGATGTTGCTCTTACCAGAAATTAATGAGGTTAAGCCTCGCTTTCGCCTACTTTGGTGTGACGTCATATTGAGTTTCACGTCACAGCAAGCCACGAATCCAAAGGGGACGTCAGGACAATAAAACCAACAACAACAACAACAACAAAATTGCAAGGAATGGCGTCGAAAGAGTGTGGCAGGTCGCGGCGACCCAAACAATGAGGTCAAGGTCTTAGGAAGCCTCGCTTGTTAAGAATATTCAATAGACGCCGGCCATAGTCATTATTCCGTTTGATCCTGATGCACCCATTGCTTGAAATAAAATTGGATATGAGGTACCAAGCTATTCTGGCACCAAACTTGAACTAAAATGCTTGATCTGTCTCCTAATCTGTACTGCAGCCTTCGTATTACAATAAGCACCATTTAAAAAAAAGTCAGCCTCAGGATGTGTGAAAGTGTGACTGAATTAACTCCCATATGCATGCAGTCACCGGTACTGCAAACAGTTCCAATGGCTGCACGCACAAGAGGGTTAACGTGATTTCACACGTCAAGCTGGTTATTTTTGTATCCTTTCAGGCGGCTTCAGTATGCGAATCACGGACTCGGAGCTGGGAGAGAACGGGTGTAACTACATGCACCGCCCCATGAAGTTCGAGAGCGACTGCCTCACAGGGGAGGGAGTCATGTTTGACTTTATCTCGGAGACTTGCCTCCCCGGCGCGGCCGGCATGTTTGTCAAGCAGCGCACCCTCACGGTGGCCAGCTGGAAAATGGAAGGGACCGGAGATTACTACGTCATTCTCAGGCGCACCGATGACGTGGATCTGTACTGCTTGCGCGTGCCTGACACGGACAAGAGTCACATGAACGCGTTTCTGTTTATCGACGTGGCTTGCAGGACCGACGGGGCAGGAGAGCTACTGAACATAGGCGCTGCCCACGGCGTGAAGTATTTAATCCTGCACCTCCAGCGATACGTGTACCGGAACTTGTGTGACGACGAGTACTCGCAATGCTCCACGGTCACGTGCAACTCTCACATCCGGCACGAGTGCCACAAGTCGTGCAAAGTGTGTGACGCTGAGAACCCGCCCGCCACGTGTTCCTACCCCAAGCGCCTTCGCGGAACCTGGTACCAGGTAGGTGTACGAGTTTATTTCCTTGTGCATGCAGCCTCCGGTACTTTTTTTTAACAGTAACAGTGGCTCCGTGCACAAGGGAGTTAACTCATTCGCGGCCAACCGCATCCGGATGCGCGGCTTATGCCGCGCATCCGGATGCGGCTGGCCGCGAATGAGTTAACCCGCTCAGTGCCGCCAGCCGACATAGACTGTGTTTCTGCAATATTCGTTGATTCAACACATACAAAAACCGTCGCTGTTCCAAGAACATGGCTTCACAGTGGGCACTCATGAGGATCTTTACCTCTTTCAGCTCTTGCGGCTGGGTGGTGGTCACGTTTTCTCGGCTCTGAACGGGTTAACGCCATTCACGGACACGTGTATAACAAATAATTGTTAAGTTTAACTCTATCAACCCGGACTGGCACCCGAAAAAGCGCGGATGACACGACCAGGATAGCTCAATGGTGGTGTCCACAGGCACCAAATCATTCTAGCACCATCCTTGCAGTATCAGAGTCTATATATTTTTTTCTCCTCAGAAGGTGTGCAATATGACAGTATGGGGACAACGTCTGCATAGACGTTTTCCGTAATTCAGAAGCAGGCCAAAAACTGCGCGTCTTTTCGACGCTAACAGTGGATGGAAAGCATGTTTGTTTGGGTTTTCCATCCACAGTTTGCGTCGAGACAAGTTTCATTTTTACCCTCTTGTCGATTGCCTGAAATCGCATGTGGGCAATTTTGCCTACAGACTTAACCCTTTTTATTCTGACGCACTTTTTGCTTGAAAAATTTGTGACTATGATTGTTCGAGGGTGGAGCGAGAATAGCTTGTTGAGGCGCCAATCTATTCTGGCACCACCCTTGAACTAAAATGGATCTATGTCATAATCTGCAATAGAACCTTCATAGGACAAGGAATATTTTTAAAAATTCAGCCTAAGGATGTAATGGGTTAAGGTGTCAAGTGAATAAGCTACCCTGAAATAGCCCCCCCCCCCCCCCCCCCCCCACTCCTTTACACCAAAACAATCGGACTTTTTACCGACTCTGTGACAGCTTCCCCTAATCCGAAAATGTAACACAAGTAATTCATAAATGAAAATCATGTCACGGACAGTAGGTTGTTCCATTTTATATAAGAAAAGACAGTAGGTTGCACCCCTTTATATTAAGGACTACAGGGACTGTTTCACTAGGATCACTGCGACGTCACGTGCGTCCTCGCAGCTGTCGGCCTGTTAACCCCTTCCGTGCCATTGTACGTACGTTTTGTTTCTCGAAATCAGGGTTCATTCAAAGACCGAAAGCCAACGCCGTCCAAGAAACATGGATACACATTGGTCTCGGCAAGAGGAATAGATCCTCGTGAGCCCCCGCAGTCGCGGGGGGCTCATGAGGCTCTATGTCTCTTGCAGTTGGATCATGTTCACTTATATCTCGGCAGTGATGGGGTTAACACCGGATGTGGATGTCGACGAGGCGGCCGATCCCTAGCGAGCAGTGGATGCCGGGCCTGCAAGCCCAGCACACACAGATTGCCGGCGGCCCCGTTAAAATGTGATTACCTAGAGACGGAAAGGTCTTGTATGGACGTCAGAAATTGTCTAGACGAAAATGACACAAATTCAGCTTTTTCTCAAGCGACGATGTTTATATCACCTCCCAGTACCGCAAGCTTCACCCTTGACCCTCTTCAGTGCCGAGAAGAAGGGAACACAATCCGACTGCAAGAGGCATAGATCCTCATCCGCAGTTGCGGGGGCCCATGAGGACCTATGCCTCTTGCTGACACCATTTTGTGTCGAGGTCCCCTGCACGGGCTGGGGGGGCTCTTTGCTGTTGAATTAAGTAAGGTTTCAAAACCAAAGAATCTGCGTCCACTGGCACAGAAGGGGGTTCATCGTTTTACCGTCCGTGTTTTCATTTGCGAGAGTTGTGTCCCTTTCCAAGGGGAGGTCATTCAAATGTGAGCAAAAAAGAAAAAAAGGGCGCCAAATCACACTCAGCACAATCAGTGGTCTCGTGACCTCAATGGTCGACTTGGCTGAAATTGTCTTCTCCTGCTGCCGTGTGGTGTCGCTGCTCTTATAAGGGGAAAAGTCACCGTTCTCTGTGTCTTAGGTAATAGCTGTTCGTGTGCAAAGGCTTCAGTACTCGTGCTACACTACAGGTCGCAGGTACATCGCTCCTAAACTCGGTGCCCGATTGGAGGACATAGAATCCGGACACGCTAAGCGCAGTAAACCACATTAACTAATCCTACTGTGCGATATATCAGACAAAAACGAAAGCCTGTGAACAGAAAAACGACAATACCCGTGGCATGCAGCATGTCGCGAGGACCAAAGATAATGTGCACGGACAGGGATGAACTAAAACACTGAGAATGTCGGGTTTAGCCCCTACTGTGTTTACGCCACCTAACGGCAGCAGCAGTGAGCTAAGTCGCTCATTCGCATTTCCAATTCAAGTTCAAGAAAACCGCCACAATACACGATGCCTCATCTTTTGGTATAGGAAAGGCTTCCTGAATTGCACACCACGTGACCTCCTTCGGTTGAGAAGAACAGACGCACCACGACCTGCGGGTGACCTTGAAGATCTATGCCTCTTGCAATTCGGTCGACTTTCGTTGCAAGATGGACTTACACAAAACGTCTGCAATTTCAGTTCTTTGGAGTCAAGTTCACTCACGGCCAGAATCGGTCCCTCGACCAGCCCGTTAAATCGACAAGAGGGATAGATTCTCATGAGCTCCTGCAGTCGCAGGGGCTCATGAAAATCTATGCCTCTTGCTGGAAAACTGGAGAGGTAGGTAGGTCCATTTTCAAATCCCGACTGACGAAATCATCCGCGCTTAAGTGTACGCATGAAATTGGTGTAAACAAAATCGCTTCGCTTTCTATCACTGGTAGAAACTGTCAACTTTGAGCTCATCGTCTAAACAACGAAAGTTCGAGCGCAGACGATCACTGCGAGTCATTTCCTACGTTTATATAATGCGCGTGATTAACCCGTTCACTGCTAAGAAACTGTGAACACAATCCAACTACAAGAGACATAGATCTTCATGAGCCCCCGCGGTCGCGGGGGCTTATGAAGATATATTCCTCTTGCTGACGCCATTTTGTATCCACGCAGCCTCTTTACTGCAGAACACCGAAAAATGAACACAAGCCAGCTTTCAAGAGACATGGACTCATGAGCGCCCGCGACTGCGGGGCCTCCTGAGGATCAATGCCTCTCGCTGATATCACTATGGCCATGTTCCTTGGTCGTCTGGACTTCTTCAGTGCTGAATTAAATTAACAACAATTTCAGCAGCACAATGGGCGACCTCCATAACTACACGTATTACCATTACCAGACCTATTGATGCTCGAGGCTGGAACTAGCTGCATTTACACTTGGCTTCAAGGACCCGTTTTGGGACCCGAGGGACAGCGCCCCCAGGACTAGATCAATCAAAGGGCAAATTCAGAGCCCGAATTCACAGCTTTCTCAAAAGCCTAAGACATCCCATCAAGTGTTTGTTGAGGGGTCAAGTCAATAAAAACCTGACATGATCGAAAAGGCATCGCCAGTCTCGGACCAAACCACGACAGTCTTCTCCGTCTGAGGACGTAAATGACGCCGACCATTGACAGCAAGAGCCCCTTGCAGCTGCATGGAGTTCATGAGGATATGTGCCTCACGCGACTGGATTAGACGGATCGTTGACCGTCTGAGGCAATTGAGTGAGAGAAAGTCAAACATGAGAAATTTAAAGGACGACGTGATTTCATTAGTCGCTTTTTAACTCGCAGGCGCAGCGTCTCCGACAATTCTCTGAATGTATAGATTGAAACTGCGCGGTGGACTGTGATTTTGGACCTGCGATCTCTGACGCAAATTCTTCGTTTCACGCCAGAGTCGTGAAAAGAAGAATTTGCGTCAACGACTCGTGTCCGTCTAGAGAGATTCTGACGCTCGTGTGTAAAAGTACTTTTCGTCTGTTGACGATCATATTCCAAAGAGCGACTAATAATTTGTGTGTTGTCTAGTATCTTGGGAAGCCAAGACCAGACCAAAATCACAGACCAGTTCACATTCATGCATTTATTCATTTCTGCTGACTGACTGACGGACTGACGGACTGGCGGACGGACGGGCGGGCGGGCGGGCGGATGGACGGACGGACAGACGGATGGATGGATGAAATGACTGATTCACCGATTCATTTATTGATTAATTTTCGTTGTTCTACAGGCGGACATCAGCAGGTATAAGGACTGATTGACTGACTGACTGACTGATTGATTAACTTTCTTTGTCCTACAGACGGACATCAACGGGTACCGGCACATCAACGTGACGGACTCGGAGTTCTCCGTGGATCAGCTCGGCAGTTTTCAGTGCGTCACGTTTCCCGATAGCCCCTCGCGCACGAGCCGGATGTACACGACGGTGTCCGTGTTTCAGAATGGCTGCCGGCCTCGGTACACGTGCCTGAAGTTTCGCAGACTCGGCCCCTCAGCCATGAAGTACACGCTGAGCCGTAGCTATGTGTGGCCGGACCTGGAGCAGGATTTCGGCCAGTCAATCTGCGCCGACATGCAGTTCGGGATGGACCCTGAGCCAATCAGCGACCTCTACAGGTAAAGTGTTTGTCGTCTGTTTATAATCTGCCGAAGGCACAGTCAACCATAAAGAATCACTCAGGACATAAATGGTATACATACTGACGAGCAAAAGAAGTGCGACATTTTTGGGACTAAATTGTTTCCGATGATCCCAAAAATGTCGCATTTCTTTTGCTCGTAAAGTGTTGCCGATTATTCCAGAAACGTCGCATTTTTTTTTTTTTTTGCTCGTCAGTATACAGATAATCTTATTAAAGACATTGTGATACAGCAAAACCTGGTTTTAGCGGCCACCTTTTTTTTTTTAAATCAGAAAAAAATGTCTTAACTCATTGTGCCCGAGGCACGAAATACCCACATTTTGGCGTGATCCTCTAAGAACTGAATTACAATTCAGGAGACAGATCGACCACATTATATATATATATATATATATATATATATATATATATATATATATATATATATATATATATATATATATATATATATATATATATATATATATATATATATATATATAATTTGTATTACTTATCATCTCTAAGCTTGTTTACCATTTTTTCTCAGCAATGAAGGGGTCCTTCTCTACCCCCCCCCCCCCCCCCAAAAAAAAAAAAAAAAAAAGTGGAAATTTTTCCTGTGCGTTACAGATCGCCCGAAGACACCGGTAAACCCATCATCTCTCACAACCCTAAACCAGAGCGCGTGCTGTGCAACCTTTCCTCCTCCTTCACCATCACGGCAAAGCTGACCAACGGCTCCGTGTGCCACGGCAGTCTGTACGAGCACTGCGAGGACAACACGCGACTCAGGATGGAGTTCCTCCCTGGATGCGGGGAGGTCATCGAAAACGGGGTGACGTTTACGCCCCTTGGGTCAGCGGAAGCCGAGACGTTCCGATCTCGGTCGACCTTCACGGACTATTCCTGCGTGGCGCATTTCGAGGGCCACTACTGGGAGAGGCTTCTGCTGCTGCAGAACGACAGGAACGAGAAGGAGGCGAGCTGTCTGATCTTCACGCAGCTTGACGCGTCCGAGGCGATCCAGATGGTGGGGGGTCAGTGTGACAAGAACAGCTGGAACTACGCCAGGGCCGGCAGGCGGGCCCCCCTCCTCTCCCTCGGCCTTCGGCAGGACGAGTTCCCGTGCCGGTACCTCCCTCTCACCACCACCACCACCTCCACCACTTCCGTGACGTCACCGGCTCACGTGGGGAGTTCTGGGAAGGACACGATTACCGTGCGCGCGCCCGGAAACAACCACTTTCAGTCCGGCGGCCACCACCACAACCAAAAAACGCTGAACCCTCTCTCGTTCACCGTCACCCTACCCCCTTCCGGTCACGCCCAGCCCAACCACCGCATTTCCGCTTCCTACGAGGAGCCGACGGAACGGGAGAGAAACGCCGGCGCCCGCCGACCAGAGTTGTCCCCCGCGGGAAATGAGGGCGCGGCGGTGAATGCCTCGTCGGGCGGGCGCGGTGGAATGGACCTAGTTTCCGCCGTGCGGGCGGCAGCTGTCCTCCTGGTGATTGTGTATTGGATTAGCAGGTGATGAGACGGTGCGCCAGACACAGACGCAGAAACCTTTAGTTCTCTGGCACCCCGAGTGGATTATCCGGTGAGCGAAAGTGCTTCGGGCCGATGTCAGCCTTCGCTGGCCCGCGCACGCGGGCCAGCGAAAGCTTACGTCGGCCCGAAGCACTTTCGCTTTCTGGCTGTTTCCTTCTTCCTGTGCTGTGCTGCACTGCACCGCGATATATACTAAGGCCGACCTGCGGATGGAAACCTACTGTGATTGTGCGTTGGATTATGGGATGGTGAACCAGGAGGGCAGCAGACAAAGAAACGCAAATGACCTGACCTCTACAATATTGATATTAAAAGAAAGTACAGTGATGGATGTGAATTGTGATTGTCACAAGCCTACAGGTAGTAGGATAGGCTTGTGGATTACGTACCGAATTGGAAAGTGCTGATGAGACGGTACATCAATTAAAAAAAAAAACAATCAAAAGATGACGCCCCCCACCAAGCGAGTGAACAAAGGATTTTAAATTAGCCGACCACTGCCAGGCCAAAAGGCCAAAAAGATTCAAGAGAGTGAGTGTGCTGGTCTGTGATTTTGGTCTTTACGGCTTAGAGCCGTTAGGTAAAACACACACACACACACACACACACACACACACACACACACACACACACGCACGCACGCACGCACGCACGCACGCACGCACGCACGCACACACACACACACACACACACGGAACGGGGTGATTAACAATTATGAACTTACACCCCCCCCCCTTCCCACCCCCGCACCTCCCCCCCCCCCCGCGCCCACCCCACTCCCCGCTGTCATCAGGCGCAGGTCAGCATGAACCCCCAGCAGAAGCTATGCTTATGAAGATCTGCACCTCGAACAGGCTGAAGGAAACTGTTGTGCTTGATCCCCCTAGTTTGAAATGTACCGGTGAAATGTATTGGCAGTTACGGGGGGGGGGGGGGGGGGAAGGGAAGGGGGGAGGGGGGGTAGAGAGAGATTTGCATACGAGCCACGAATCGGACCATATGCCTGTGACTAAGCTGACACACCTAAACAAAGAATTAAAATTAAATTAACAATTAGAAATATTAAAAGAAATACGTTTCAACAGAAAAGATAACTTGACGGTAATATCAGGAATGTATCTTTCCTTTTGAAGCGTTTTATTTCTTCACCCGCTCTCCATAATTATAATGAACTACGAAAGCACTACATCATTCTATGCTATATACCGACAGCGAATTGCCCCCCCCCCCCCCCCCCCAAAAAAAAAAAAAAAAAAAAAAAAAAAAAAAAATGAACATTCCCGAGATCTGCTGACAATTACTTGACGAACAATTACCGTCGATGGCGACTACCTAATGCGCAAAAGGCCATCGGGCCGACGACGGCCACCGTTGGCTCGCGCACGGCCGTGCGCGGGCCAACGTCGGCCGACGTCGGCCAGATGGCCTTGCGCACTGTACTGTCGAATACAGGACAGAGCTGCGTAATGGAACAAGAAAGTACACACATTAACAAATGTCTCTGCGCAGCTTGTGCAATCTGTAAATCATGTATGTGTGATGACGATCAACTCTAGTAGAAGACTCTCACACGCCGTCGATGCCGTGAAACACTCACGTACTATACCGGAAAGACTAAAAGCGACAAGAGGCATTGATCCTCATGGGCCCCCGCTTCACGCGGGGGGCCCACGACGATCTATGCCACTCGCTCACGACGAAAAGCATTCGCTGAAAGACTGACTGCACTAGGAAGGGGATGACAAAAGCTGTTGGAAGTGTGCATGTAACCTAATGTACGTATACCGACGAGCAAAAGAAATGCGACATTTTTGGAATCATCGGAAACACTTTAACTCATTCAGCCCCGGACACACCATAGCAAGACATGGATCGAACATGATAGTTCAAGGGTGGTGCCAGAATAGCGGCTTGGCGCCCATATGCGCCAAGCTATTCTGGCACCACCCTTGAACTATCACGTTCGGTCTGTCTCTAGAACTGTAATACAGTCCTTCAGAGGACAACTTTAACACATTCTATTCGAGGATCGAAGTCCCCAAAGCTTAAAGTGTTTCCGGTGATTCCAAAAATGTCGCATTTCTTTTGCTCGTCAGTACACTTCACTGTGCTTGCTGGCTGTACATGACGTTCACGGTGAATATGCTTTTTGCTAAATATGCTTCACGCCTTAATTATTTGGAGTGCTGATCTGTGACTTTGGGCCTCACGGCTTTAGGCCGCAACGTCCGAAACCACAGACCCGCACACATGGGATATCGTGCTTATTACACACTGTATAATTTGCGGCGAATGTACAGACCTGTATGTAATCCAGACCAAAAAGGTGACTGCCAAGGTGACTCACGTGGTTTAGCCCACCAGCTGAGGTGGTTTGCCAGGGTGTGGCGCTTGGAGCCAGCACGTGAGAGATTAAGGAGATGGATGAGGACCAGTGATGCCCGTCCGTCCTAAGTAGGACGCAGCTGCCGAACAGCAAAGGTACTACCTCTATCCAGAGCCCCCCTATACCCCGCCGGTGTGTATGTCAGTCGGATGTAAGAACGCAATATTATATCTGAAATCCCCGCAAACACTTTCTCTCCGTCATTCAATAATAATACCGTTATTATATAGGCGCTTTTTCTCAATTTTTGGGCAAATCGACTCAAAGCGCCGCGAACTGAAACCCAACACGCACACTCACGTAACAGACACGGATTTACGCCATTTAAGACAAACACAGTACGAGACAGACGAAGGGCCAGTTCAGCTACTGAAGTTACAGAGATTTTTGATCGCTTGTATTTGAAATTTTGTAAAGTGGCCTGAAACCGGTACCAAAGTGTGGGGGGTGGGGGTGGGGGTGGGGGGGGGGGTGGAATTTACTCCGCGTATGACCAATTTCTGATAAATGAAAAACAAAAACTCTGTGTTACATCCGTAGCGGGGGGGGGGGGGGGGGGGGGGGGGTGCAATGGCCATACGAACATGTTTTCACGATGTCCTGACAGGTGACGTGTGAATACCATCGTGAGGTGGCCTAAGCCGCCTGCTCGGCGTTGAAACCCTAATAACCAACTTGGCCAAAACGTGTATGGTGTGCTGGTCTGTGATTTTTGGACATTATGGTTGAAAGCCGTAAGGTCCAACATCGCAGACGAGCACATATTTAGGACTGTACGGATAGTTGGCATTATATTATTTGTAAGCATTTGTTATTGGTTATTGTTCATAACGATGTGGCTATGCGTGCGTGTAGGCCTACTGATACATTGCTAACGTTCAGTATTCATGCAGAGTTTAAACTTAACCCTTTGCGTGTACGGCAGCGGTTTTTGTCGCGATGATTCCTGTCGGAATCATCGCGACAAAAACAGCTACCGACACGCGAAGGGTTAACCCCCTTGTGACTTTTACATCACCGGTGGCTGCACGCACAAGGGGGTTAATATCATGGTGTGCTTTTGTGTTCATGTGTGGAAATGTGTTCTGGCTGCATGCGTATGACCGGGAACTACATATCAAGTTGATTTTGTATCCGTAAAAAAAAGAAAAAAAAAAAAGAAAAGAGAAGACTTTGCTTGCTTGTGTAGAGTTAGCGTGTTTCATGTGCATTTTGCACGGATAGCGCACGGTGCAACTGTATTTTGCATGCATTCAGTTTCGCGCCTAATGTTAATAGGGATAGCTCTCTCTCTCTCTCTCTCTCTCTCTCTCCCCCTCCCCTCTCCCTCCCCTCTCTCCCCCCCTCTCTCTCTCTCTCTCTCTCTCTCTCTCTCTCCCTCTTTCTCTCTCTCTCTCCCCCTCTCTCTCTCCCTCTCTCTCTCCCTCTCTCTCCCTCCCTCTCTCTCTCCCTCCCTCCCCCTCTCTCTCTCTCCCTCCCTCTCTCTCTGTGAATGTATGTATACCCCCAATATGTATACGCGTGCGTGCGTTTGAGTGCGTGCGCGCGCGCGCGTGCCTGCATGTGTGTGTAGGCCCTTATGTTTGTGCGAGCATGCGTGAGTGCGTGTGCGTGTGCGCGTGGCTGCCCGTGTGCGCTCGTAAAGATTACAATACGTGATATTACTATGGATTAATCAGAACGGCAGAAACATTGGACAATCGCGTGAAACTTATTGGTGAACGGGTAACATTACAATCAAAACCAATTTTATGTCGGGGACAACTTTCACTGTTGACGGCTTTCCTGCAAAAGTATAGCTGAACAATGCTGAGATGATTAAGACCCACATTGGGAACCATACTGATTTAACACGATCTACCCCACGATCGAAATCCCCAAATTTTAATGGTGCCGTCTGAAGGACTGACTGTATGACAATTCTAGAGACCGATCGAGTATGATAACGGGTGGTGCCAGAACAGCTTGGTGCCCGTGGGCGCCAAGCTATTCTGGCACCACCCTTGAACTATCATGCTCGATCCATGTCCTGCTGTGGTGTGTCGGGGATGAATGAGTGAACAGCCCTTGACTGAAGAAAAAAAAAAAAACCCCGGCCGTACGAGCAATATAGATACAAAGTGGTGTCAGCAAGAGGCATAGATCCTCATGAGCCCCCGCAACTGCGGGGGCTCATGAGGATCTATGTCTCTTGCAAGTTCGAATTGCATTTATTTATTCTCCGCACTGAAGAGGGTTAACCTCCTCTGTGCATGCATGCATCGGTACTGTCTACAATACCGGCGGCTGCATGCGCACGGGTGTTAAATTCCATTTTGAAGAGAAAAAAAAAAAACAGAAAAAAAACTGCTTACGCGGATGTAGCGCACACAGTCTAGTCAAACAGCCTGCTGTTTCAATGTATTTTTAGAAAGATTTTTGTCCTTTTAATGCAAGGGTTATGTCTGAAACGGTCCCACCACTTTTCTCCACAAACTCTTTTTTTTTTTTTTTGCCTGCGTGTCCGTTTCCAATTCAATCAGGATGGACACCTGTTTGACATTTTTGTCCGTATCGTAAATTAAAACGGCTTCAAATCAAAGTGATTTTTATTCCCTCTGTGTGTGTGTGTGTGTGTGTGTGTGTGTGTGTGTGTGTGTGTGCGTGTGTGCGAGTGTGTGTATGTGTGTGCGAGTGTGTGTATGTGTGTGTATGTGTGTGCGAGTGTATGTATGTGTGTGCGAGTGTGTGTATGTGTGTGCGAGTGTGTGTATGTGTGTGCGAGTGTGTGTATGTGTGTGCGAGTGTGTGCAAGTGTGTGTGTGTATGTGTGTGCGAGTGTGTGTATGTGTGTGCGAGTGTGTGTATGTGTGTGTGTGTGTGTGCGAGTGTGCGCGAGTATGTGTGTGCGAGTGTGTGCGAGTGTGTGTGTGCGAGTGTGTGTGTGCGAGTGTGTGCGAGTGTGTGTGTGCGAGTGTGTGCGAGTGTGTGTGTGCGAGTGTGTGCGAGTGTGTGTGTGCGAGTGTGTGTGTGCGAGTGTGTGTGTGCGAGTGTGTGCGTGTGTGTGCGTGTGTGTGCGAGTGTGTGTGTGTGTGTGTGTGCGAGTGTGCGTGTGTGTGTGCGAGTGTGCGTGTGTGTGTGCGAGTGTGCGTGTGTGCGTGTGTGTGCGAGTGTGTGTGCGAGTGTGCGTGTGTGTGTGCGAGTGTGTGTGCGAGTGTGTGTGCGAGTGTGTGTGCGAGTGTGCGTGCGAGTGTGCGTGCGAGTGTGCGTGCGAGTGTGTGTGCGAGTGCGCGTGTGCGAGTGCGCGTGTGCGAGTGCGCGTGTGTGTGCGAGTGCGTGTGCGTGTGTGCGTGTGTGTGTGTGTGTGTGCGCGCGCGCTTGTAATAAAAAAAATATTTAAAAATTAAAAATAAAAAACCGCACCCTGGGGGAAAAAACCCACAGTGACGCTGTGGAATAACTGCCACCGTTACTTTCTGCCATCGTTGTGTGCTGGTCTGCGATTCTGGACCTAAAGCCTCTTCCCAGCAAGGTCTAAAATCAAAGATCAGCACACATTTCCGTATTGTAGACTTTCACCTCCGGCGCCAGATGATGGTAAAACATCGACCATGACAGCTCAAAGGTAGAGTCAAGTTAGGCCAAGCTAACTAGGCACTGCCTTAGAGCAGTCCTAGTCGATTCATCTCCCGCAACGGGGGCTACAAATGAAAAGTTATCCACAAAGCGTTTCTTGCCATTTTTAGTTTACACCATAGACATAAGAAAATTGCAATACATTGGGTCATTCGCATGAGTGAGCTTAGTCCTGCGCCAGCCACTAAGCAAGGTGCTCCGCTAAAGCGGAGCACCTTGCTTAGTGGCTGGCGCAGGACTAAGCTCACTCATGCAAAGTGACTCTATGTATTGAAATTTACATATACAGTTTTTGTCTGTATTACAAAATGCACGTAAAACGGCCTGTCAGTGATGTGATACTACAGTATTTAAAGGTACTTTCCTAGGGACTTTAGCCAAACAAAGACAAGTGTCGCAAGTGTCGGTGTGTAAAATACAATCATAGATGCGGGGGATCATGAGGTACTATACCTCTTGCAACACTATTTGGAATATATTCCCTTCACATCTATATGGTTATTAATTTGATGCTGAAAGTGCCAGACAAAAAACTCTGTGTCTACTGGCAGTGAAACAATGGATCAATTGTTTCGTCTATGTCTCTCTGAATATTTGTGTTAGTTCCTGTATGTATATTTCTGTCAATCTGAATAATATTAGTGCATGAAAAAAAATAACTGTTTTGCATGCGTTTGATTTGTGCTGGTTAAACTGTTGTTTATGCGCCATTATCAGTCCACATAATGTTGAGTTATAATAATGTGCGACAAGTGCGATGTAAATAAAGTGTGTTGAAGTGTCTAGACTCCATCAAAGTTTATTGTACAAATGTGAATTCCTTCATTATAATTTGATATGATGTGGGCGTGTTAACATGGTGTGTGTGTGGGGGGGGGGGGGGGGGGGGGGGGGGGGAGGGGGGTATGTGCGTGAGTCAGTGTGTGTGTGTGTGTGTGTGTGTGTGTGCGCGCTTGCATACATGTACACATGTGTGAGGACACCGCACTTTAGGCAACGCGGGGAACTTCCCGAGCCCTATATGAAAATATACGCAAACGAAACGGCGCAGAATGAGATAATCAAAAAGAAAAAAAAAAAAAAGAAAAAAAAAAGAAGGAAAATACAGGTGGATGGCGCACGTGGTGATAGACATACAAGCGCACACTTGAGTGTAGCTACGCGGAGCTGTTCCAGGTTTGATAGCCGGCTGGGGACAGTTGGCGAAGGTTGGTGGTGGTGGTGGTGGTGGTGCCAGGTGGTGGTGGGGGTGGGGGTGATGGCGAGGGTGAAAATCTGCCACTCCTACTACTAGTACTATACTGACGAGCAAAAGAAATACATGTTTGGAATCATCGTAAACACTTTAGTGTTCCAATGATTCCAAAGGTATCGCATTTCGTTTGCTCGTCAGTATACATCCGCTTGTGATGCTATGCACCATTCTCAGTCCACATACTCACACTGGTTACAGTAACACATGGACCAGAATGCGGCTTGGCGGCCTGCCCACACTGACCCCCCTCTCTACTCCCCCCCCCCCCCCACCCCCACCCCCAAAAGAAATGTAACGGGACCAGAGCACCCTTCCTACCCCCTACCCCCCCCCTCCCCCAACCCCACCCGCACTCCAATATTTTGGGAGAGAAACGTTCGAGAGAAGTTTGGTCTTTAAAAACATTCACGGATCGCGGGAGGTAACGTGAGTGTGCCACAAATAAGCAGGGAGACAACCCTTGCTCCAGTGTTTCCTTCTGCATTATTCACGATGCTGCCGGCGTTGATGAGTTCGTTATTACTTCTTCACGCCTACGCGTTGTCGCTCAATTATAAGCAGAGCATTCACGGAACACAACGCGCAACACCAACGTGCAAGAGGCATAGATCCTCATGAGCCCCCGCAATTGCGGGGGCTCATGATGATCCATGCCTCTTGCTGGACTTGTTCACATCCACGTGCCTCAGGCAGACAAGGTTAGACGCTCTCGCTCAATAAAGCTTGATGTTTAATTTGGTTCTTGTAAGCCCCTCCTGCGCTCAAAGTCCACTGACTGACTTGTTTTAGCGCCGTGCAAGCGAAGCACCTTGCAAGCGACTACCCTATCGGCGAAAAGGGTCATCGGGCCGACGACGGTCGCCGTTGGCCCGATAGCCTTTTGCACAATAGGTATAAGACCACATGAACCTCGTTTATGGCTTGCAACGAAGGATTCATGCACAGGCCCTGACACTTCTCGGGTGGATTTATCTGGGGATTACTCCCTGCAAACGGCTGTACAGGTACCATTAAACTAAGCTATCATGGCCGGCCTGTTTCCTGAGCTGTAATGACGGTCATCTTCAGTGGACAAGTTCTCCAAAATTCGCCGATCTTGTGTGAAGTGCTCCGCTGCGTTTAGGTTCGTAACTCATTCAATTCTTAACTCGTTGGAGACGTGCCGCATCCGAATACGCGGCATACATCGGCGTATCTGAATGCAGCACGGCTCGAATTTGTTAAGGCGCCAACCCATAAACACGAATCCAATACGAACCTGATCCGAATCCGAAGAGGGTCCGAAATAGGAAGGTTCGGGCCAGTCCTTCTCATGTTTGTGTGTTTCCATATGTCCGATGCGGACACGAATTCGCATCCTGCTTCGAACGAAAATGACGCAATATTGACGGAAAATTGCATCACCGCGTCGGGTTCGGATCGTATTCGTATCGGATTCGTGCTTATGGAAACGTAGCTTAACAAGCAGCGCGAAGCGGGTTTTCATGAACCCACTGGACCCACACAGAGCACAGGAAAACAAACAATACATGCACAAAAAAGGGTTTAAATGGAAAACATACGACATAGGCCAATGAAATAGCGAGGAAAGCAACTGTAAGCGAAAAAAAAGAGCAAATTTATCCTCCCCCCCCCCCCCCCCCCAGTGCATGCAACTGATTTGCACATGTAGAAGAACACGCAGATGTGTTTCCAGAGATACATAATTATATTATAAGAGAGAAAAAAAAAAAAAAACACCATCCGCTTGCTTGTTCATTTTTAAAGCCCTATCAAAGTGTCCAAGGTGCAAGACATGTACAACGCTTGAGCTAACACGGCGAGATGCCCTACCCGCAACAGACCTTAAAACAAAATTTAAATCGTCTATGTTAGCATTCAGAGTATTGGCCTGGACGCGGCAGTTTCAACGTCGGGACGCATCTGGCGAGACTGTGCGTGATTGTGTCTCGCCAATGTGAAGCGTACACGAGCAGACGGTCGCTTACACGCAGCAGTACAGAAAACAAGAAAACAGAAACATTTTAGACAATGTTACTGTCGCCACACAGTCATCAACATCCATAACGCAAGAGGCATAGATCCTCATGAGCCCCCGCATTCGCGGTGGCTAATGAGAATCTATGCCTCTTGCGGGCCTCGGTCGCAAAAAGGGTTGACAGAAGGTTTTTTTTCTTTTTCTGACGTGAATCTGCGCTGGTTGCAGAGAAAACCGCTCCGGATCATCACTGCTAGCAGCGAAGGGGTTAAGACGGTTAAGACCGTGTGCTGGTCTGTGGTTTTGACTCTTACGGCTTCCAGCCAGTAATGTAATGCAAATTAAGTGAAAGTATTAAAGTTTAAAGAGTGTGATCAGCTGTAAGGGAAAAAAAAAATCATCAATTGTAGGATGTTGTTTGAAAGTCTGGTTCGTGTCATGTTCCGTAAATGTATCACGATAGGTCTAAGTTGTTTTGTGACCATCTTATCATTACGTGCAATAATCCAATTATGCCACTCCACCACCACCATCTACCCCCCCCCCCCCCCATCATACCTCACCCGATCCGCTCCCACTCCCACCCCCAAAATAAATAAATAAATTTAAATAATAATAATATCGTCATCATCATCATCGCTATAGTAATAATAATTTTTTTTTTTTAAAGTACAAAAAGACGGCACTTCTCCTATACTGACAAGCACCGAGAATAGTGCAATGTAATTGTGACACGCAAAACAATGCAATTAGCAGCAGCAGACACAAACCCTCGCAACCCGCACCAGCCCGAGGACAAGGAATGACAAGAGATCGTTTGCTGGGCAGTAACAGGCATAGATCCTCATGAGCCCCTGCAGGCCTGCAGGGTCTTATGAGGATCTATGCCTCTTGCAAGACGGAGGAGGAGTGGCGCGGTCAAAGCCAGAACGAACCATGTTCTGGAGCAAATTCGATAGATTTCATGCTGGGAAATCCAAATTGGAATTTAATCAAGTGCGACCCACGTAATGGAATCAATTCACACACACCTCCCTCGCAGTAACCCATTCAATATTTCCTCAATTAAACTGGCTAACCCTTTCGCTGTCCCTTGAAAACGTGGACAACGATGCAAAACTGCAAGAGACATAGAGTGAGGATCAATGCCTCTTGCCGAGACCAGCTGTGTATCCATGTTTCTTTGGATGGCTGCGGTGAATTATAAAGTAAACCTTTGCAGCCATTGGTGGCTGACTGTGTTTTTGAAATCATGGTTAACTCCTTCCTGCCAAAGTACGTACATTCTGTGTCTGAAATCTGCGTTCACTGAACGACCAAAAACCACAACTGTCACAAAAGCGGCCACAAAGAACATGGACACAAAGTGGTCTCAGCAAGAGGCATAGATCCTCATGAGCCCCCGATGTCGCGGGAGCTCATGAGGATCTATGCCTCTTGCAGTTAGATCGCGCTCACGTTTTCTCGGCGGTGCAGGGGTTAAAGACGGAGAACAGACATTCTGAGTGTTGCGGTGGAAAAAATGAATAAACACGTTGACTAGTTTCGGCAGATGGACCGACCATAATAGTTCGAGGGCTGTGCTCGTTCAGCATTTTACAGGTTTCACTAGCAGTGAGGTTTCGTTTACAACAACGAACGAGGACGAAATGACGGCGGATAAGAGGGGAGGAAAAAGCAGCGTGCGCCTAACAGGCATGAGGATCTGCGCCTCTTGGAGATGTTTGGAGTGTTGTCAATGCTTAGTGGTAGAAGCTGGGTTCAACCGCCGTGACTTAGCTCTCGCTCGTCGTCGTTCGTTTTAAAAGCGAAACCTCACAAATTTCTCGATTAATACTGTTACGCCCTTTTCTGCCACTGTACGTTTAAAAAAAAAAATTAATCTGTGTTTATTCCACGATCAAAAGCCAAAGCGTCCAAGAAACAAAGACGCAAACTGGTCTCAGCAAGAGGCATAGGTCCTCATGAGCCCCTAGCAGTCGCGGGGGGCCCATGAGGATCTATGCCTCTTGCGGTTGGAGTGTTAACATTTTCTCGGCAGTGAAAGGGCACCAAGTTTTGGGATGCGGACTCGGCGCACTTATTTCACACACTGGTGAATTCTGAATGATAAGGGTTAACTGAAATTTTGTCGTCAAAGTTGTTCTGGCATTGGTGTATATCCTTATCTGCAAGTACTATAATGTAGCTTGCATAATTATGGCAGTGCACAAAAGAAATGTGAAGCTTTTAGCCTCAGTATGTTATGGGTTAAGGGAGATGGATCGACACCGATTGTTTAAGGGTACTTCATGATTAGCTTGGCGCCTTCGGAGGCGAGCGGAGTTAATCTGGCTCTAGCCTTGAATTATGATTTATGGAATTATGAGGTTCTCTCAGATTTCAATATTGCAGCTCCGCGGCAAAGGTAAGCTCGCGTTTCTCTCTTTTTGAGAGACAGAAAATACCATAGAAAATACCATCCCACAATAATAGTTCGCTCCGGTGCTATTTTATTGACCCATTTACACGTACATTCTGTCAATGCGACTGGAGAAATGAAACAATAATTAAAGCCGCGCATCCGGATGCGGCTGGCCGCAAATAACTGTGGGTCTTGCGGTTAGCTTACACGGCAATATTGTCGGAATTTCAAAAGGGAAGGTAGGCTCGTGCACGTAGCATTGTCCCGCCAACCACCATAGTCCATAAGCTATCCCGGTATACCGTGCACCCCTCCCCCCCCCCACCCCCACAACTCAATAAGATGGGTTTCAAAGTGTACCGTAGTATTTCCTGAGATGTTTAAGCATTGTTCCCCGAAAATCCTTAGGAACACACCAGGGATAGAGCCGATGGCGCAAGGGTACCCCCATTCACGCTCTTTGCAGATGCTAATATGAGGTTGAGAAACATTTTCCTCTAAATAAATCAGAATTCATTTCAGAAGCCCAAATCAGGCAATATTATGTTAAAGCACACCTTCTGCATCCTCTGCAAAAAAACAGAATAAAAAGATATTGAATCTCTGGTTCACAGTGAAGGTATTTGTGCATCCAGTAAACGGCCATTTCCGCGAAATTGCCCCCCAAAAAGACAAAAATAATGTGTCAGATGCCTTCAGACATTTTCTATAGCACTGACAGTCCATTTCCAGGCTTACATCATTAAAACAGGATGTCACAATTATTATAAACTTGACTAGGTGATGCTGTGATTACTGCGAGTGCCACAGTGGTTGATGTTCTATCCCTACCCTCAAGTTGTAAAAATACTCAAAAATTAATTAGAAAAAAATACTAAAGTTATTACATTTCATTTTGACCTCTCTTTACCTATTAAGTTTCAATAATGTGAGCATAAAGTGCAAGAAAATTAGGAAAGTCGGCATCCTTTACAGTACATTCGTGGTGAATGATAGCTTTTTCTCATTTAAAATTGCCGAATTGGGAAACGTACGTTGTTTCCAATGCCCTCAGAAAGTATGTATACAACTGATAGGTACTTGTTAGGTTTTATTGGTTAGGATAGAGTACCACAGTTACTCCCAACCTGATTTTATGATGCTGTGATGCATTTATGGGCCACAGTGGCTGAATCTGCTGCCCTACCCCAATGTTACCAGTACGCAAAGAAACGCAAAATGGTCATAAAAATTGCTTACATCATACTCCTCTGAAATTAATGAAATGATCACATTTTTTTATGCTCAATATGCATACCTTTTTACATATAGTAGCGCACCTTCATGTTTGTGTATGTATGTTTCTCCTGCCCACTTCCTAAGTTCCGGAGAAAGACATGGGTTATAGAAGAGACCTGATCCATTCGTTTTTGAGGATGGAAATGATCGTCTTATTCTATACCTGCGTATTTCTCTGTGGGCTGGCGATTGGGTGCCTGATAGGCGGGGGCAGGGGATCTAACTGTTGTCTGTCCAGCGCTGCGATTTCCCTTGGTTTGCATACCTTTTTAAGAAAACTGGCAACAAAAAAATATGTAAACAATGTGACCCATCAATTTAATTGTAACTATTTTTAGCTGGCTGCTCTTTTAGGTGATATTTTACTTAGCGAAAGGCGGGTCTAGTTGGTCTCCCCTTTTCCTTTCATTTATTTTCGTCTAGAAATGTGTAAATATGAATAAGCGTAATAAAGTTTCATGGTTCATAACAGCCAAAACAATGCTATCAAAATACTTAGTTTCCACATGTCCACCACGAGATCACCACTTCCACCTTCTTCTGCAACGTTCAATTCCTTGATAGCGTCTTTAAATCTTATATTGTCCTGGCTGCCAATAAGTGAGTTGTCAAGAGCTTGGCAGCATGTTTTCAGAGTTTGGTGTACAGGGGCATGTCTTCCGGTCAGAACTGCCAGCGGACCCCTTCTCTGTATGGACAGGTCTGGAGAATGTGCTAAGGAGACTGATTTTTTTACGCCAAATTCGCAAAGGGCTGTTCCGCATGACCCAGTCTTACGAGATGAGTCCAGACAGTAATCAGTGCGTATTTGAAAGATGGTGGCCTGGCTCTCCCTGTTCAGCTTGTTGATGTCGGCTGCCCACGGGCTGCAGCCGCCATTCTGCTGTTGCCAATCACTTTGTTGCTGTAGTGTCTTGGTTTTTTTTACAGGAGGTTGTGATCTTGAGGTAGTCTGGTGCCTGCTTTGGCCAGGCTGTCAGCCTCTCCATTCCCAGCTACTCCACAATGCAACGGAATCCACTACAGCACTATTTTGTGGACAGGGCATCCAGTCTATCTTGAAGCTTCGTGGGGAAATCAGTGGATCAAGCTGCTGCTTTTCCCTAGCTAGTGCTCTGCTGCTGTGTTGAGCACCTGCAGATCTGTACGATAGTTGGAGCTGCTGCCGCCAGCTGGTAAGGAGAGGGAGGTAGTAGTGCGGTCTGCACAACAGATGTACACGCCACTTCCTTTATTCCACACGGCGTCTTGTGCAGTACCACAGCTGCTGTGAGGGTAGCGCTTGTGCATAATCTCCAGCGATATGGCTTTGTGCAGTGCCACGACCTTTGGCAAAGAGTCCTGGAATATTGTTTATGTTGTCTAGAAGGCTCTTTCGAGATGTCCAGGTATCTGAAGGTATCTTCACACATCTTTGGGCTTGGTTCCAGGACGTCAGTTTTAGCCCTTTGCAGTACCTTCAGTTGGCGGTTCAGACTTGGGCGTTTCGGACGGTTCTTGGTCTGCTCCTATAGTCTCCCATGCTGTCGGTGTTTAGTATCTCTTCATCGTGTGTGCTGTTCTGCGTTCCAGTGGCTCCAATGTCCTCCATTTTCTAAATTAGGGTGCTCCAGATGGCTCTAAGAATGTCACTGCATCATGAGAATGACCCATGTTCTGCATTTTGTCAAGCCTGGCTTTAAAAAAAAAAAATTGTGTTGTACCCGTCTTTTCTAAGCGTGTTTCTTCTCCGTTGGGTACTTCCTGGCTTTTTTTGTTTTGCAGGCAGTGTTTCATGTTGTCGATGTATCTTGGTACCGCACTACTGGTCTGACAGAGCAGGCGTTTGCTTGCGCCAGGATGCTATAATTTGCGCCAATGTGGTCCTCACCAGTTTCTTCATCAGAAACATTTTTTTCACAGCTCTAGCTTCCATGGCTTCGATGTGAGGCCTCCATGTGAATCCAGTAATTTATTTGTTGCCAGTAAAGTTGGCCTGTCTGTCTTTGGTACTGGAAGGTCTCCAATTTCAAGGTGACCTCTTCCATCTGATTGAAAGAGATGGTCTAGCTCAGTTTGAGTGGCCATCTTTCAGTCCAGCTGCTGACTCTATTGGCAGCATCCTGGATTTTGCAGGATGCTATTTCTTTATGTTCTGCTGCGCTCCACACTGCAAAGTCATCCGCATGGAGGATGTTTGAGACGAACCTGGGTACTGTTGTACTGATGTCACTAATGTAGACCAAGAACAGCATCAGACACAACATCTCCCTCAGGTACATCTTCCCCGAGTTTGACAAGACTTCTGAATGTGCAGACGGTAAAGGTTCAGTGGGAGCCCTTGTTAAACATGCGTTAACTAAAAAGAAATACAATTAAATTGAGGATGCCGATTTTCCTTATTTTCTTGCACATTATGCTCACATTATTGAAACTTATAGGTAAAGAGAGGTCAAAATGAAATGGAATAACTTTAGTAATTCTTTTCTAATTAATTTTGCGTACTTTTACAACTTGGGGGTAGGGATACAAAATCAACCACTGTGGCACTCACAGTAATCACAGCATCACCTAGTCAAGTTTATAATAATTGTAACATCCTGTTTTAATGATGTAAGCTTGAAAATGGACTGTCAGTGCTATAGAAAATGTCTGAAGGCATCTGACACATTTTTGTCTTTTTTTTGCGATTTCTCGGAAATGGCCGTTTACTGGGTGCACAAATACCTTCACTGTGAACCAGAGATTCAATATTGTTTCATTCTGTTTTTGCCGAGGATGCAGAAGGTGTGCCTTAACATAATATTGCCCGATTTGGGCTTCTGGAATGAATTCTGATTTATTTAGAGGAAAATGTTTCTCAACCTCATTTTAGCTTCTGCGAAGAGCATGAATGAGGGTACCCTTGCGCCATCGGCTATATCTCTAGCGTGTTCCTAAGGATATTCGGGGAACATGGCTTAAACATCTCAGGACATACTACGGTGCACTTTGAAATCGATTTTATTGAGTACTGGAGGGGGGGGGAGGGGGGGAGGGGGGGTGCACATTATACCGGGCTAGCTTATGGACTATAGGCCACCCTCTACCTACTCCAGACTCTCCCATCCCACCAACCAAACCATGCAAGCAACAAACCAACAATCCAACCAACCGATCTCTATTCCGTCTCAAATTCAGTCAAGTTTCCCCCACAAAAATGTCCCTATTGTGCGCACGATATTTTAGACACCTAACCATTTTTCCAGTCCTCTCAAAGGGATGTTTCCGCATTTCTCCGATGCCAGGAGGAGTTGCCAAGAAGGCACTATATCCTCGAGCCGACGTCGGCCGCTGTTGGCCCGTGCTGTGCGCGGGCCAACAGTGGCCGACCTCGGCCCGAAGACCTTTTGTTACCTGGGTAATTTATTCCTATTTAAGATTGTGATTTAAGATTCCGGCGCGTCTGCCAAGGGGGAAGTCACGTTAGTCACAGGCTCAAGTCTCGACAACTTTCTACGCTTGAGGCGCACAGTGTGCGAGTACACACACTATCATGCAAATGAGCAAATATCCAAGAAAGAAAGAAAGAAGTATGCTGTGTGGAATGAGAAATAAAAACTAAACTTGTAAAACATATATATATATTTTAAAATCAAGGTGACATAACATAATCGATTTGTTTAAATTCGTTTACACAGCTAAATAAAATCCAGACTATTAAAGTACCATTACAAATGGTGCAGAAACGTGTCTTCAGATTTATGCGTGTTTGTTATGTCTTGTCGACACACCTAATGAACTTTAACAGCAGTTTGGACAGGCAGCAACAGAACATGCGTAATCACACTTATTTAATCTGTGCAGCCGTTAGCGTTTCAAACTATTTTTAGCTGTTTCTCGTACTGATAGCACTGTATTTATAGAACGGAATAGAGTCATTGTCAGGTTATTTGATATTAAGGCGACGTGTGCTGAACTAGATTCTCCTGTGTCTAAATGAACCATACTAGACCTGAGTGTAACGTTTCGTAATCGTTTGTTACAGAAGTGTATCTTTGAACAGTTACGGCGGTAGTGGGCCTTTAAGATGACTGCCACGCGTGTAAAATGCAGAGGAGAACCCAACGGAGAAAGACACGCTTAGAAAAGACATGCTTTTTCAAAATAAACCAAAAATAAGTACACACTTCAGTCGTTAATTATCTTATCAGCGAAGAAGCAAAGTGACACACAAGAAAATGACTGGTGACTTCTGCAACTTAGGGGATGCGACTTAATAAAAACGGCATTATGTATCCCAGCTGTTCGCGATGAAACGGTCCTTGATTGTTCAAGGGTAGTGATATATTAGCTTGGCGTGAAGGTAGTGTCCGATTAGCTCGGGACCAAGCTAATCTGGCACTACCCTTGTACTGTCGTGGCCTGTTCACTTCCTGCGTACTTTGTTTTACAGTATTGCGCGACACTACCAACAGATATGGAATACCAACATTTAGGTGACTACAGCCAACTAAATGTTGGTATTTAATAACAGGTGGCCTCTCGCGTGGGTGTCCGCTCAAACAGACTCTGCTGTTTAGCAAGAGAAGTGGAGTTTAAAAGACCTTCCAGACTGAGGAGCAAGGACATTAACTAACCATACAAAATATGGATATTTGCTTTCAGTCTGTAGAGTGTGAACAAACATATCACAATATCACAATGCTCATAAAGCCTAATACGGACAATCACAGACACGCAATCACCATTAACCCGTTCAATGACACTCACAAACCAGATAGGTGAGGCTAGCGCTGGCAGAATTGTACACATACCAAGGGGGAATTACTCAGCGCTCAGCCCCCGCCTATCAGGCACCCAATCGCCAGCCCACAGAGAAATACGCAGGTATAGAACAAGACGATCATCTACATCCTCAAAAAGGATGCATCACGTCTCGTATATAACCCATGTCTTTCTCCGGAACTTAGGAAGTAGGCAGGAGAAACAATTACAGAATTACAATTACAGAATCACCAGTAACCAGTTCAGTGCAGACTGTGTTTCTGCAATACTCGTTAATTCAGGGACACCCCCCCCCCCCTACTTCCCCCCCCCCCCCCCCCCCCGCCGCTCCCCCCCCCCCCCCCACCCCTACCGATAAAAAAATCTAGCTGTCCAAGAAACATGGATTGAGAGGCGTCAGCAAGAGGCATAGATCCTCATGAGCCCACGCAACTGCGGGGGCTCATGAGGATCTATACCTCTTGTAGCTGGATGGTGGTCACATTTTCTCGGCGCTGAACGGGTTAAAAGGCACGCATTCTCAGGCTGCAGAGTCTCGCGAGTGTCTACGTCTCCTGTAGACGGAAGTGAATGGTCGAGGAACTACAGAATAAAGATACAGACAGACGGCTGTTATTCGCGTCACGGGGTTCCGCCTCCAGTCTGTGAGGCCCACTCTCCTGATTAAACCCCCACGGGACACAGACAGGCGTAGCTTGAACGCACCGTGACCTGCCCCACCTGAGACCTGTCGATCCCTTATGTGGTACTGCAGAGTGGGTTAGTTACTGCGGTTCAACGCCGGGCAGGCCAGGCAGGCCACTGTCCGTACATGATCGTTTCTCGAAATCCGTGTTCGTGCAACGACCAAAAAGCCAACACCGTCCAAGAAACGTGGATACAAATGGCTCTCAGCAAGAGACATAGATCCCCATGAACCCCCGCCGGGCGGGGGCTCATGAGGATCTATGTCTTTTGCAGTTGGATCGTGCTCACTTTTTTTCTCGGCAGCGCCGAAGGCCGGGGGTTACTCCAAGCAGAGCTACCGAGTCAATCTTCACGGCGATGAAAGCGATCAGCCTACTCCGGCGACTCAGTTCCCCGGACCAGCATCGTATAAATTTCAGATGCGAAACAAAAACGTGAAAGACACACGCGTGCTGAATCGTGATTTTGGACCTTATAAATTGTAGTCGTAAGGTCAAAAATCACAGGCCAGCCGCGCGTTTAATATTGTCGAATCTTGTTAGTGATACGCTACCACACCTTAACCCGTTCAGCGCCAGCCGTGTTTCTGCAATCTCCGTTGATTCAAATACCAAAAAGCCCCCCCCCCCCCCCAGCCCCCTTTGTCCCAGGAACATGGATTCAAAGTCGTGTCAGCAAGAGGTATAGATCCTCATGAGCCCCCGCAAATGCGGGGGCTCATGAGGATCTATACCTCTCGCAGCCGGGGGGGGGGGGGGTTCAAATTTCCTTGGCACTGAGCGGGTTAAACCCCTTGGCTGCCAGTGGTCTGGAAATGCGAGTCTGCAAACACCGCACACACACACACACAGACGTCCGCGTGAAGAACCCAGATTAGAATGGGACCCACAATAGGTATGAAGAACACAGGACTGACAAGAGACATAAACCTTCATGAGCCCCCGCGACTAGTCACGGGGGCTCACGAGGGTTTATGTCTCTTGCACTTGGGCAGCGTTTGCCTTGCCCAGGCGGCGAAGGGGTTAAACCTTTCCTGGCGCCAGAGCCGATTTGACCAGACTTGTTTATTCACAGAGTATAAGAGCAAGACTTTTTGCATCTTTTTTGTGCATAACATTAACCCCCCACACATTTTCCACTACAGACGCACACGGTGGAGGTGGATATATATATATATATATATATATATATATATATATATATATATATATATATATGTATATATATATATATATATATATATATATATATATGTATATATATATATATATATATATATATATATAATATATATATATATATATATATATATATATATATATATATATATATATATATATATATATATATATACACACACACACACACACAATAATTCATAAATCAAAAATTTAGTTTCACGCTTTCTGCCCTGTGAAAACAAAAGACAGTATTACAATGAAAATCCCGCTTTTCACAAAAATGGACTTAATGCCTTAATGTCATCCGACTTCCGATGGCAGCCGGCTTTTCTCAGACTCTTGCACTGGTGACGCTGAGTCTAAGATACTAGACTGAAAATTCCGCAGCCAGAACTTAGTCTAGACGCTGCCAGATAAAATTATGACTATCGTCTTTAGACGCTGAACTATTGTCACCACGAAGTCAAATCAGGAAACTATGCAGTGTATTGCCTTTCACATACACAATAACCTTCCACGCCGTCATGCACATCCGCACACCCACGCCCACACACGTGGTGGTAGAGAATGAGCCGTTTGCACCCAATGTATAATTGTGCAGTATTTATTTCTTGTGAAATACTGAGCACTAATAATCATCTTAACTCTTAACTGAACTCCCACAACTAAATGACTTTCATTCTATAGAATGGAAGTCGTTTAGTTCTGGGAGTTGATGCAGGGGCGGATCAGAAACCAATTGTGTGTGTGGGGGGTGGGGGGGTGGGTTTGGGGGGTTCCGGTCTACCGATAGAGGAAATTTGATATTTAGCATTTAAAGAAATGTTGGCCTGAGAGGAGCCCCTAGGATCCCCCCCCCCCCAATCCGTTCCTGTTGAGTTAAACGGTGCATTTCTCTACACTGTACTCTACTTCGACGATTACCACGGAAATAACTTCTTCAAATTGATGCGCATCGCGAAAACCGCATTTCTCTACTGCAGCCTGTGCCCACACACGCGACAAATGATCGATCACGCCACTATCGGACTGTGGTGGTCGTGTAGTTTAAAGGTCGCCCCGGCCCAATCATTCCCATTATGACAGCACAACCACCTGATCAATCGTTTCAGCCTCCCGACGTAAGGGAGCGCACTCGAGCGTGGCCCACCGGAAATGCTAACAGATCCACTGGAGTGACGGCCCTTGTCTGCCGGAAGTCGCGATCTGACCAATGGAGCGGAAGTTTGCAATTCAGTCTGACAAACCCACCACGCGCTGTTTGTGTCGCCGTATCATACTGGCAATGCAGACCCCCAATTTAACCCTTTCACTGCCGAGAAAAGTGAACGCGATCCAACTGCAAGAGGCATAGATCCTCATGAGCCCCCGCGAATGTGGGGGCTCATGAGGATCTACGCCTCTTGCTGAGACCACTTTCGGTGTCCATGTTCCGTGAGCAGTTGTGGTTTTTGGTCGTTCAGTGAACACAGACTACAGAAAATGAACGTGCGTCCGTCTGCAGTGAAGGGGTTAAACCGCATAAATGATATACGTGTGTGCTGGTCTGTGATTTTGGACCTCACAGCCTAAAGCTAGTGGCAAAGGTGTCACTGCCAGCGGAGCCGATTGCGTGTGACGACTGCCAGCTGTCGCAGAGTTCCGTTTCTGAAATCCGGAAGGTGTTCGTTCGACGCAAAAGAACCGCCAACCGTTCAAGGAACGTTGGTACGAAGACAAGCCAGCAAGAGTCATAGATCCTCATGAGCCCCCGCGACTGCGGGGGCTCATGAGGATCTATGACTCTTGCAGATGGGTCGAGTTCAGGCAGGGTTTTGTTCTTTCTGGGCAGTGAAGGGGTACTCAATACCAAAAGCGCGCACTACGATCATTCACCAGAAAAGAATAACTGGTTCAATTGGCTCTCTACACCTCGATTCGTCGGTACAGATAAACGGGACACTCGGTTACACACCTTCATTCTTGATACGAGTCATAGATCCTCATGAAACCCCGCAGTCTGCGTGGTGGGCTCATGAGGATCTGTGCCACTTGTTGGCTTTGAGACGTTTGACACGGCAATCTAGTAAAGCAGAAATTTGACAAAAATCAATATGCCCATTATTATGAACAGAAATACATTGAAAAATTGCTCCGGTTTTTCATAGAACGGGCATACTGACAAAAATATCCTCTTTGTGAAAAGCGATATTTTTAATGTTATATATCAACACATTCAGCTCTAGGACCAAATAAGTACCCAACGGAGAAAGAAACACGCTTAGAAAAGACGGTTACAACACAATTTATTAATATTTCGGAAATACCCTTTGTCAAAATAGACAAACAAACAGAGAGATCAGTCGCTACTTATCTTCATTCGCAGAAGGAATGTGGATTGCTCCAGGACCGAAATCCCCAAATTTTGAAGTTGCCCTCTGAAGAATGTATTACACTTCTGGAGACAGATCGAGCTTAGTAGTTCAAGGGTGGTGCCAGAATAGCTTGGCGCCTATGGGCGCCAAGCTATTCTGGTACCACCCTTGAACTATCTCGCTCGAGCTGTTCTGGTACCAATTAAGAGCTATTACGCTCGATCCGTGTCTTGCTGTGGCGTGTCGGGGCTAAATGAGTTATGAAAAAAAAAAAAACACTAAAAAAAAAAAAAAAAAATGGACATAACCTAGCCCTTGTCAAATCTGGGTGTCGCGTTTAACCCAGAAATCATCGCGACTAAAACCGCTACCGAAACCCAAAGGGTTAAAATGCGGTTTACCGACACCACCATCCCCCCCCCCCAACCAACCAACCAACCCTAACAATCAACAAACAAAACACACGCACGCACACACGCACGCACGCGCACACACACACACACACACACACACACACACACACACAAAACACGGATCTCGCTCTTTTATCCCAAAAGCCAACTGCAAGAGATAGATCGACCAACATTGCTGAAGGGTGTAATTTAATTAGCTAGTCTGAGTTGCACGTATCTTGAACCGCACTTATTGTTGCCCACGATTTGCTAACGCTGTAGCGAATCCAAGGAGACAGCCAGTGTTATCTCGAACATCACACACGTAGAGCTCATCTCCACACTTCGCATGGCAATGAAAGAGTTGATTTTAGTTCGTGTTGAACTTTGAGGGAATTTGTTCTTCAGTGTTTTAATCCACTACTACAAAAAGGGTGAGTAAACATTATCTGATATGACGAATATATGACTCAGAGAATTAATCAAGCCGCCCGCGCGCGCACGGACGCACACTCACACACACAATGAATGTTTTTTGTCCAGTTTGTCAAAAGTGTCAAAATATTCTGAATCCACAAAATAGAAATCGGACAAAAAGGGAGAAGCAACAATTTCTAGCTGAGCGCAATTCATCCAGTTGTACACTCGTTTTATTTGCATTTCACGCCTCAATTCAATTTCGTGCATTACCTCTGATTACAAGTGTCGCTGAGAATTTGAAGAGGTCTGGCCCCAATGACTCAAGTTGAATGTCTAGACAAAAAAAGTGTTTCTGCGGTGGAAAAGAACTTGTTGCACAGTCTCTCTTTCTCTCCCCCCCCCCCCCCCACCACCCTCTACCTTCCGCGCCCCGCCCCGCCCCCCCCCCCCCTCAATTCCGCCCTTTCAAAGGTTTTAACCCTTTAAACCCAGGATCCCTACAGCAGGAGCTGGCTTGACCATGATAATTCAAGGGTAGTGCCAGATTAGCTTGGCGCCTATCGGCGCTAAGCTAATCTGGCACTACCCTTGAATTATCATGGTCAAGCCATCTCCTGCAACTGGTATATAGTCGTTAGTCAACACCTCCAACATTTGAGAAATGGGACCTTGGGGCTAAAAGGGTTAAATCAACTGGTTTAGGAGAAAAACGTTAACGGCGAAACGTTTAATATTCTTAACAAATTACCCCAAATGTTAAAAACATGAAGAAAATGGGCGATTTCAGCGTACAAACAAGACCAAACAATCATGAATTTAGAAAATTGTACACCACCTCGAAGGGTGGATCGACTACTAGAGTTCTAGGGCTGTGCCAAACTCGGCGCCCTTCAGGGAGCCATGTCAGTCTAGCACTACCTTTAAATTATCATGGTCGATCCGCTTCCTGTAGCGGTCATTATATTATTTTGAGCCACATTTGGCTTGAAATAATGCTGATAACAGGTAGATGTGATTACAAGACCCGAATCAAAATGACCGAGGCGTCAACCCAGGACATTTTGATTCGGGTCAAATAATCACATCTGTCGGTTATTGGCACTGTATCAAGCAAAATATCGAGCAGTCCAAACAAAACGCTACCTCCTGTCTTTCAGATTGCGGCTGATTGTGGTGATCAGACAAATCATGCGACTGGCGGACGACTGCGCATCAAAATATCATCAGGTTTGTTTATTTAGTCATTTTCTCAGTTGTCGCTATCGCTGGCGGATATCTCGTCAATTTCATTGCTGCAGCGATTCACTTGGTATGTTTGCTACTGTCTGTTTTCAGTTCACGTTTGTGCATCGGAAAGAAATGTCTAGCGTAAGTACACACTAAGTATTTCAAGTTATTACTAGTGCGCATAAGAAGCCTGTTAATGTAGCAGAAAGAGCACATTTCGTGTTTTCGTTTTGACAAATGTAAATTTACCAGATTTTAATTTCTTGGCTAGCAAGGAACTTTGAGAAGGAAAATGTAACAAGTCATAAATACCAATGTGCTTTTAAACAGTATATCAATACATGTCTCAAAGAAGGGAACACTTTATGGAGTGGGTACACACAGCAACATAAGGATACGAAGGACAGAAAGAGTCATTATTTGGTGTGAATGTTATTATGTCTAGTACATATTCTAGAGTCCAGTTTTGCTTACAACAAAGTCGGATACCAAGCTGGAATATAACAACGCTTTTTAAGAGCCCCTGACCACACATATTTGATGAAAACCTTGTAATAAGCACTTGAAAAATTTATAATAAACTGTGACGTTTTCTTATATAATTATAACTGACGTGCAAAAGAAATGCGACATTTTTGGGGAGCCATCGGAAACACTAAAATAATAAACTCTGGCATTTTGTTATATTACTGAAAAAAGCGACATTTTTGGAGTCATAGAAAACACTATACTCTGGCCATTTTGTTATATATAGTGACGAGCGAAAGAAATGCGATATTTTTGGTATAATCGGAAACACTAAAGATTAAACACTAAACACTAAAGCATAGATTTAAAAAATGTCGATTTTATTTTTGCTCGTCAGTATAGTACGTTTATTGTGATCATCTTCTCGTCCTCTATTCCTTGTCGTCGTCGTCATCACCATCACGCACAAGCGCACATTCACTCTTTCTTATCCATGCAAAAAAAAAAAAAAAAAAAAAAAAATCCAGCCCAAACTTATATGTGAGGCAAAACCAGTGCCACGAGCGACATTCATTCATCAAACGCTTTTTACAAATCGATGCCTAGCGCCGATACCCACTACCAAACGGCCGCCAAAAGAGCAAGACTAAACACACAGATCCATGCTGCCTATTATAGATGTGAGCGAATGCCTGGGGGTAAATCCATACAAGAAAGCAGCATAGATTCTCATGAGCCCCTGCGGCTGCTGGGCCCCATGATAATATATGCTTCTTGCAGATCCTAGGAGTTTGAGTAACGTCGATACCCCGACATAAAATTAAAAAAAAAACAACCGCAAAAGAGCAAGACAGATAAAACAGCGTTCAATGTTGCTTCCGACCGAGGAACAGAGATGTGGCGTGGGAACAACCGATGCAACGAGAAGCAAAGATTCTCATGAGCCCCTGCGGCCGCAGGGGCGCATGAGAATCTATGCTTCTCGAAGGTGCATCAAAACGCTACTTTTGACAAGCAAAAAGAGAAAGATTACAACAATGACGCTCCGCGCTACCTCCGACTGCATAACAACGATGTCGTCAACCGAGACCGATTCAAGCGAGCAAGATGCATATTTGAGCGGACGCAGAGGCTCATGCGAATATATACTTCTTACAGATGGAAGGAGGTTGGCTGATAGACCGTCATAATGTTTGTCTGACACTCCTAAATTTGCGCAGCGGCTCGATCAGAATCTACGTTCCTTTCAGGTGGAAGGTTGGTTGGTTGATAGGCCGTTACAACGTTCATCTGACACTCTGTGATCAAGTTTGCTTCAAAACGTGCACGGGTTCATGAGTATCTGCGCTCCTTGCGGACGGCAGGGAGATTGGCCGGGAGACTGTTATAGTGCTCGTCTGACACTCTGTCATCAAGTTTGCTTCGATTTATATCTCACCTTTTGCCCCCTAACTGTCTAGCAAGAAGCATTCTCGATAACTCATTCGAGACGTGCCGCCTCCGGATACGCGGCTTAAGCCGCGTATCCGGAGGCGGCACGTCTCGATTGAGTTAAGCGAGTTTGTTTATGTGCCCACGGCACCGCGGAGCATTACAATCCTATACCATTTTTTTTTTTTATCGTGACAGGATTTTTTATTTATTTATTAACCTCCTCACTGCCGGTGCGCCTCGAATGCACCACAGCTGCAAGAGGCACAGAGCCTGCGCGAACGCGGGGGCTCATGAGGATCTGTGCCTCTTGCTGGTTCTGATTTATACCTGATTTCCTCACGTAAAACGGATGGTTGGTTTTGGTTCAGTCTGTGCTTATTTTCTGACAAAAATAATCTCGTCCTCTGGAGGGGAAGGGATTAATAGTAGGATATTTTCTAGTTCTTTCTCAGGGGTCATGAGAGATTTCATCTCTTTCTCTGCCAGTATCAAACTACTGCGGATGGTTTTGCACGCGCTGACACATTCGGCCCGGGAAGATCGGGGTGGGGGTTTGGGGCGGGGGGGGGGGGGGGGGGAGGGGCGCCTCGGCAAGTCCTGTACGTTTCGTTAGCAAGAGAGACAGCAAACCAAAAAAAAAATCATCATAATGGCTGAATATTCCCACTGCCCACTGAGCAAAAGGTCATCGGGTCGACCTCGGCCCGACGGCCTTTGGCGCATTGAGTGTGGCATAGGGACAATGAGTACTACCAATGACATGGAAGAATGGTTTCGAACTCCAGCCCACTTGATTGTAAGCCAAAGCCACTTTTAATTCAAATGAAGACAACACACACACACACACACACACACAGTTTGGCCGAGGACGGAGCTTTGACTTATCAAATTCCGAATAATAAAAATTATTAGGTGGCCACTTCAGTTGCAAAAACGCAGCTGCCTTATCCATATCGACGCAGTTGTGATATGAGAAGTGAGGAGCGGGGTGGGAGGTGGGGGGGGGGGGGGGTGAGGGGAGGGAAGCACTTAATTTACACGTTTGCTCCTGGGCAATTTGCGACCTTGCGGCTACAAGACTTTTACTCTCCAAACTGCAACCATTAATACTGCAGCCCTGCAGCCTAACCCATTCAGTTTTGTGAAGCAGTCCACAAAATAAATTTTCCTAAATGTAATCACATTACACAGTCATAGTTGTCTTTCAATTTATTTAAACATAAATATGAAGAGAAAAAAACGTAAACGTTTCCATCAGATCCTCTTTGCAACCGTCATCTTGATGAAAAAAATATCAAATCTGAAAATTGATTTCAATAATTTTAGATATAAAGTCAGTCGCGAATGTGCATGTGTTTGCGTACTAATTTCAAAACCTGACCACATTAGCCATCAGCCATGAGTATATAAGAATAGACGTTGTTCGGAAATTAGATGCAGGTCAAAATTTACGCGTTTCGACGGAAAAATGGATTAAAAGCCCGGACAAACACACGATATCGCGTGTTTGTCCGGGGTTTTAATCCACATTTTTTCGTCGAAATACGTCGTGCAATTTTGACCTACTTCTGATTTTTGGAAATCGGCGTCTGTTCCGAATCAGCGTGCAGTCTTTTCCGTTTTCACCACTATGCACAGTCCCGCTATCCCCCTGCTCAGAAGAGAGCGTAAGCACTTTAGCGCTGGGCGCCGGACCCTTCTCAGCAAGTGGAAAAACGGGAGTGTTTCAGGGCGTGCGACATTGGTGGGTTAGCACACTGAACGCTGAGCACCGATTGGGCGTCTGTCGCACGCCAATTTCAAACATCTCCAAGAGGCATAGAACCTCATGAGCCCTCCCTCCCCTCCGGGCTCATGAGGATCTATGGCTCTTTGAGATGTTTTAGATTCGGGTGCTTACGTTCATTCATTTCAGTGCTAGTCGCTCTGAGCCTATGGCCTTTCCGTCACTCAGTGACGTACTTACCAGTCACGACCAAGCGACAAGTACATGTACCATACTGTGCATCGTCAACTCTCCACCGCTAAAAATGCTCTGATCCAGTGTCCAATTCAACTTTAGATCAGGCATTAGACACAAAGAACTCAGAGTCACGCCATCCTAATTTGTGTCAATGGAAGTGCTCTTTCACATTTTCTCACAATCACACACACAAAATACTTACCAGTGTCCCTATTGTACTTCCAAATCAATGGCTGAAATTTCGACAACGGTGCAAAAAAGATCTAGTGATAATGTTTATTTATTTATTTATAAATTATTTCTATCCGAAATATTTCAACCATTTAATGTGGCTTTTGATTTGAGCCAAAACAATTCTAAAGGTTCAGCAAGGGTAATACCAGTAAAAGTGGTTGATCTGGGAGAAAGGCTTTAAATTTTGAGCCAATAAATGTTAAAGGGTCGCGAAAGAAGTGTGTGTGTGTGTGTGTGTGTGGGGGGGGGGGGGGGTAATTTAGATTTCCAGTCAAAATGTTTTAGCCAGTTCCGGACCGAATATATTCCAAGGTGGGGAAGTGTGGAGGTGGTTGATTTTTATTTCCAGCCAAAATGTTCCAACAGGTTATGAATCTGAGCCAAAACAAATCTGAAGGGTCGGGAAAGAGCAGGGGGGGGGGGGGGGGGGGGTAGAGAGAGAGTAATTTTGATTTCAAAATGTTCCAACCAGTAACAGTTTTTGATCGGAGAGAAAGGTTTTCAATTTACGCCAGAAAAGTGACTCGTGGGGGGGGGGGGGGAGGGGGGGTGACGGGGGGTGGGTGGGTGGGGGGAATTTTGATTTCCAGCCAAAACGTCCAGTAATAGCGGTTGATAGAGAAAAAAGGTTTCGGGTTTGAACCAAAACAATTCTGTCGGGTCGAGAAGCGGGACGGGAGATTTTGATTTGCACGCAAAATGTTCCAACCACTATTCGGGGAAAAAAATTGAATTTTCAGACAAAACAATATTGAACATTTCTAGGATCGGGAAGGGTGGGTGGGGGGAGGGGGGTGGCGCCGGGGGGGGGGGGTGAGGGGTGTTTTATTTTGACTTTTATCTTCCAGCCAAGTATTCAACCAGTAGAAGTGGTTGATAGGCCTGAAAGGCTTTGAATTTGAGACAAAAGATTCTTTAGGTTCGGGAAGGCGGGATAGATTTTTTTCACTTTCAATCAAAATAGTCCAACCAGACCAATTCAAAGCCAGGGAAAGGGGTGGTGGTGGGGGGGTGGGGGGAAGGGGTGGGGGGGGGGGAATCTGATCTCCAGCGAAACAATTAATGCCAAACAAATAGATCCTGGCGAATGGGGGCGCGGGATAGTTTTTAATTTTTAGCCAAAACAATTAATCAAGAAGGGTTACAGACCGATTAATAATAATATAATAATAATTACTGTATTTATAAGGCGCTTATCTTATAATAATTATAACTCTAAGCGCGCACTCACAACTTGCACGCGCGCACGCTTTTGACAATGAATCACGTACCACAAATACATTACAACAGTTGGCTTACGGTGGGGAGTGTGGTAGCGTTATCGTGTTAGAACTGTTGAAAGAGGTGAGTTTTGAGGGCGGAATGGAAGGATTGATTGATTGATTGTACATTGCTTAACGTCCCGACAGCAACAAGACTTTCTCAGGACGTGCCTGCACTGCTTGTGAAAAAAACCTAAACAGAATATTGAATGTATGTCGCCAGCCGGTCCAATACGTTAAATAAACCTACGACATGGGACCTAAATAAAACCAAGACCATTTAGCAACACACATCCAATATCAAGAGCTACAGGCAGCGCAGACAGTAGGGGGAGTTTAAAAAAGGGCAATACAGGTGAATGGACCAAGGGTAGACAGAAACACATGCCCCAGAATAGAGGGGAAAACCCACCCTGTAGGGCTGACCAGAGTGACCCTGGGAACTAAAAAGTAGTTAACCCCAACCAAGTCCCCCAGGGCAGACCCGGGTGGGTGGGTGGGTGGGGGACTGGAAGGAGGAGAGCGAGTGTTTCTGACGGAGAGAGAGTGGGAGAGTGTTCCAGGTGGTTGGACCGTATACTGAGAAAGAGCGGGGTCCGAACGTGCTGAGTTTGGTGCGGGGGATGTGGAGGCGGAGAGGGTCGGAGGCAGAGCGGAGGGAGCGGGAAGGAGTGTAGGGGTGAAGTAAGTTGGAGAGATAGGCAGGAGCGTGGTTGTTAAGGAATTTGTAGCAGAGATACAGAATCTTGTATTTGATGCGTTGGGGGATGGGGAGCCAGTGAAGGAGTTTGAGCAGGGGAGTGATGTGGTCGGATTTCTTCTTTCTGAGGACGAAGCGGGCAGCATTGATCTGGACACGCTGGAGAGTGAAAGTGGTGGAGTGAGGAAGGCCGGAAAGGAGAGAGTTGCAATAGTCGATGCGAGATAGGATGAGAGAGACAGCAAGTTTGGTGGCAGCTTCCGTGGTGAGGTATTTTCTAATCTGACTGATGCGACGGAGGTGGAAATAGCATGCCCGGTCCGGGGCAGAGACAAAGCTGGTCATGGAAAGAGAAGAATCGAGGATAACGCCGAGGTTCTTGGCCGAGTCAAAGAGGGGGATGGGGGTGCTGTCGAGTTGAAGATGGAGAGAGGGAGGGAGCTGGGAGAGTTTCTGGCGAGTGCCTACCAGCATGGCTTACGTTTTGTCGTCATTCAGTTTAAGTTCAAGTTGTTGTCATCCAGTTTTTCACATCTTCGTAGCAGTCGGCCATGCGAGTCAGTAGTGACTGGGTGTTGTCGAGTTTGTCTTTGTCTAGTAGTTGTGAGTCGTCAGCGTAGAGGTGATGGTGTATGTGATGAGACTGGATGATGTTGGACAGGGGAGAGTTGTAGAGTGTGAAAAGGACCGGGCCCAGGACGGACCCCAGTGGGACTCAGCAGGAGAGCCTGACTGGGTTAGAGGAGACGCTGTCTATGGTGACGGACTGCTGTCTGTCGGAGAGGTAGGAGAGAAACCAGGAGTGAGCAGAGTCAGTGATGCCAAAGGAGCGGTAAAGGCGGTGGAGGAGGATAGAGTGATCTATAGTGTCGAAGGCGGCAGAGATCGAGTAGCGTAAGAAGGGAGATGTTGCCCGACTCGGTGGAGAGGAGCAGATCGTTCAGGATATATAAAAGGGCTGTTTCAGTGCTGTGATGTTTGCGATAGGCAGACTGGAATGGACTGAGGAGATTGTTGTCGGCGAGGTAGAGGTTGAGCTGGTTGAGAACAACCTTCTCAAGAAGCTTGGACAGGAAAGAGAGATTGGAGACTAGGCGATAGTTTTTTAGTTCGTTTGGGTCGAGGTTGTGTATTTTTAGGAGATGACGGACGATGGCGGACTTGAAGATATCGGGGACAGAGCCATTCTCTAGAGATGTGTTTATGATGTCGGTAATAAAGGGCAAAAGTTTTGGAAGGCCGTCCTGGTAGAGAAAAGCCGGGAGAGGGTCTAGTTCACAGGTTTTGAAAGGCGTAGACTTTATGGTCTTGAGAACTTTATCCTGAGAGACAGGGCAGAAGAACGAGAGGGGAGTGCCAGAAAAAAAGGGTCGGGGGGGGGGGGGGGGGGGTCGGGAGGGCAAGGCGGAGAAGGTAGAGTATCGAGTGTGTTGCGCAGAGTTTGGATTTTGTCGAAGAAATAGGTGGAAAAAGCGGACGGGAGTTGTTCTTTGCTGTGTGCGTTGGGGAGGGGAGAGTCTTTAGAAGTGCCTAGAAGTGAGTTCATAGTAGCATAGAGGGTTTTGGAAGAAATGGATTCCAGGATTTTGTTTTGAAGGCGTTTACGTTTGGCATCGGAGATCATTCTGCAGACTTTGGATCTGGCGGTTTGGAAGATCTCTCTGTGAACGGTGAGGTCGGATGAGCGCCAGCGGCGTTCCGCTTGTCGGCGCTCACGCTTGGCCTCAGCTATGTCGTCAGTGAGCCAGGGGGAGGGGAGTCGGTGGGGTATGGAGCAGGTGGTGACAGGGGCATGGGTGTCTAGAAGTTTCCGAAGGGAGGAATCGAAGCGGGATGCAAGATCACGAGAGGGGGCGGGGTCCGAGAGAAGATCGACAGATTTGTCGAAGAAGCTCTCTCGGTTGACAGAATTTAGTTTGCGACGAGAGACAAGGAGCTTGGTTGTTTTTTTTTTTTTTTTTTTTTTTTTTTTTTTTTTTTTGGGGGGGGGGGGGGGGGGAGGTAGGTTGAGGGAGACGAGAATAGCAAGGTGGTCAGACATTTCGGAGTCGAGAAAGAGTTATCGGAGGTGCGGGTGATGATCCAGTCGAGGGTGTGGCCGAGACGGTGGGTGGGTTTAGTGGTGTGTTGTGTAAGATTGTGGTTTGAAAGTGACGTGCAAAGGCGTTTTGTGTCAACGTGGTCGGGTTTGTCGAAGTGGAAATGGAAGTCGCCAAGAAGGATGTGTTTTCCGGGTCGAGGAGGTCAAACTCGGTGAGGAACATGGAGTTTGTGAGTTTGTTTTGAGAGCTTGGAGGGGGCGATAGATACATGAGAAGATCAGAGACTGGCCAGGGAGTGTCGCTACGGCCTCGACAGATTCAACGGAGGGATGGGCAAAAGGGAGAGACTGAGAAGGAGAGGTGAGCAGAAAGACAGTCCCTGTAGATGATTGCAATGCCACCCCCTCTGGAAGCGCGCGGGAAGGAGGCCAGGCGGTAGCCACTCGGAGTGACGCTGGCGATGATGGGTTCATCGCCAGCTGGGCGGAGCCACGTTTCAGTGATGACGACAACATCTAGGTCACTGTCTAGGATAAAATCTAAAATCACGTCGGCTTTGCCATCTTGGCAGACAGACTGTGCATCAGGTTGGATGAGGCAGGAGAAGAAGAGGGAGGAGAAACAGACGAAGAAGAGGACAAAGGAGGAGGAGGCAGGGGAGGGGGGAAAGATGAGGGAGGGGGAGAGGGGGGAGGAGGAAAAGATGAAGGAGAACCGGACAAAAAAGAGGGTGGGGGAGGGGGAGAGGTGGGAGGAGAAAAAGATGAGGAAGGAGAACCGGACAAAAAAGAGGGTGGGGAGGAGAGGGAGGGGAGTAGGAAAAGATGAGGAAGAGGGAGGGGAAGGTTGGGAGGAGAAAAGGAGAGGAGAAGGAGACGAGGAGGAAAGAGCGGGCGAAGGAGGAGGGGGTGTGGGGAGGAAGAGGGAGGGGGAGGAGGGCGAAGAAGGAGGCGGTTGAGGAGAGCAGGGAGAGGTGGATGAGGGAGAGAGGAGAAGAAATGGGATAAATGATTGATTGTACATTGCTTAACGTCCCGACAGCAACAAGACTTTCTCAGGACGTGCCTGCACTGCTTGTGAAAAAAACCAACTAAACAGAATATTGAATGTATGTCGCCAGCCGGTCCAATACGTTAAATAAACCTACGACACGGGGCCTAAATAAAGCTAAGACCATTTAGCAAAACACATCCAATATCAAGAGTTACAGGCAGCGCAGACAGTAGGGAGAGTTTTAAAAAGGGTAAGACAGGTGAATGGACCAAGGGTAGACAGAAACACATGCCCCAGAATAGAGGGGAAAACCCACCATGTGGGGCTGACCAGGGTGACCCTGGGAACTAAAAAGTAGTTAACCCCACCCAAGTCCCCCAGGGCAGACCCGGGTGGGGGACGAATGGGAGAAGAAAGAAGGGCCGCGAGAGGGAGACAAGGACGAGGTGGAGGGGGTGGATGGGTATAGGAAAAGAAGAAGAAGTGTGTGTTTGTGTGTGTGGTGGTGAGTGGCGCCTTCTGCTTGTTCCGCCCCTGCTGCCTCTCTTTCGCGATCGGATGCCGCTTAAGGCGTTTGCGACACTGTCGGCAGCACCGGCCGCGCAGGTGGTGGCGTAGTGGCGACGTAGAAAAAGCAGTTGTTGGCGTGTGTATCCGATGAGCATGATTGTTTGTGAGAACAAGAGAAGGAAAGACGAGGAGAGGTTGCGAAATGGAGGATAGGAGAAAAAGTGCAATAGGGGGGGGGGGGTGTGCGTGCGTGCGTACGTGTGCCGGTGTGCGGTGTGTGCCGGTGTGTGTGTGTGAGTGGTAGGGGAGCGACTCTGAAAAAAACGCAATACCAACACTAAAAGAACAAAATGGATATGGGGGAAAAATTAACAAGCAACAGACACTCCCGGTCAGACAGCGGCGAAATCGGACGAAGACGCAGAAGTGGCCGGGGAGGGCAACTGAGATGACGACGGGAGAGAAAATTTTGTGGCAGTACACGTAAAACCAATTGGACAGCAGAAACACGAATGTCACGACTAGGGAGGGACAGACGAGAATGGAAGATAGAATAGAAATAGAGCCCCTCAATGTCCCGACTAAAGAGAGATAGACGAGACTGAAGGTTAGGAGTAGAAGGGGAGAAAGAGATAGATAAAGAACCCTAGCGTCTTGCCTCAAGACAGGTTACAGCTCAGCACAAGCAACACAACACATTTACTTTACACGTACACTCGATCTTTATTACTATTACACTAACTATTCCCCCTTTCCTTCCTTCCCACACTTCCCCTCCCTGCCCCCTACTCCCCTCCCCCTCCCGAAAAAAAAAACAAAGAAAGAAAAGAAAAACAAAAGGGAAAAAAATAAGCCAAGGTTAATACTACTTCCACAGCATCAGCATTACATCGAGTGGTGGAAACAAACACTCCCCCACGCTACGCAGCACTGTTGTTCCACAATAACAATAAAAAGTCAGGTTACAGCCCTCCGAACTGACGGCTGAAAAACGTTATTTACAATATACTGTCCATATACAAAAATCATAGTGTAACTACACTAAGGCAGAGTGAGTGACGGAAAGCTGACTAAGAATGGGACCACCGTGGTAAGTCGACGAACGCCCGTGGATCCCTCCCGTCCGGCTTCCTCAACGGTCGTACAGCTTCGCGGGTCTTCTCTCTCCCTCTCTCTCTCTCTGTCTCTCTCTCTCCGTTTCCCTGGCGCGAGGTCTGGTTGCAATGGCGACACGGCAGCTTCGGCAGTACAGATGACCGCGCCCCTTCCACGCCGACACTCAGTCCAGCGAGGCATGGTTGGTCCTAATGCCCGTCGGCCCTCCAACCGGTCCCGACCCCGAACGTCAAAATGCAAAACAAAAGCAGAAGCCTCCTCTGCGACCTGTCACAAACCGCCGACACGCGTAGGCACAATAACCCCAGTCTCCGGCCTCCAACGACCACGGGACTGGACCGGCGCGCCTGTGTCACTGACTCTCACAAACGGTCAGTCACTGACTACTAACAGTCAGCTGGGCAAGACAACCTGGTCTAACCGAGTACAGCTGCGAACTAAACTATTATTCCCTTGCTACCGACAAGGTAAACTCTGCAGTGAACACGCTACCGTATTCACTAGCGCGCCCCGCACGTGCAAAACAAGGAACAATAACCCGACATGAAAACAACTCACTATTCCTACACTGACCGGTGCTTCGGTAACTTTCGACTACCACTGTCAAAACAGTCACTAACCGTGACAATACCCTCCAACCTAAGTCGAAAGCACCCCTACCGTGAAAAAAACAACAACGACAGACTAGAGCACCCTATTCCGTCATGCGACTCAAATAGTCGGCTCCGACATTCTCCACCCCTGGAATAACCTTAACTACAAAGTCATGTTCTTGCAACAAAAGTGCCCAACGAGCAATACGACTGTTGACTGGTTTCATGGTCTGTAGATACTGGAGTGGTGAGTGATCACACTCGACTGTGAACTGTTGACCAAACAGATAGGTGTGGAATTTGCCTATTCCCCAGACAATCGCATAACATTCTCGCTCGATCGCGGAGTACCTTTGTTCTGTTGGGCTGAGTTTCTTGCTGGCGTACGCCACGGGGTGTAGTAGGTCGTCGTCCCCTTCTTGCAGAAGCACTGCTCCTAGACCTACCCCCGACGCATCCGTCCTTAAGCAAAAAGGTTTGTCCCAATCAGGTAGTTTGACCACTGGCTCACTACACAACTGGTCCTTAAGCGTTTCGAATACTTCGTCACATTCCGGTGTCCACCGAACTTGGTTCGGTTCTCGTTTCTTGGTAGCGTCGGTCAACGGTCGAGCAGTTTCAGCGTACTTGGGTACAAAACGACGATAATACCCTGCTAGTCCCAGAAATGCACGCAACTGGCGTTTCGTCTTGGGTGCTTCAGCCCTCCGGATTTTCTCCAATTTCTCAACGTCGGGCCTGAGCTCGCCGTTTCCAACGTGATGTCCCAGATAATCAATGGTAGTTTCTTCCGCTTGCAACTGAGTCAAGGGAACTGTTCCTGTCGAAACACTTACTTCCTCAGCCTCTTCCTCAACGCTCTCGTCTTGAGTAATCACGGCCATTGCTGCTAATTTCTCTACCTGTGCAGGTGGCTGTCTCTCGACGTAGGCCTTCAGTAAGTTCGCATGAAACAGTTTTTCTTTTCCCCTGATGCGTATCCTGTAGTTATTCTCTCCCTTCTTCTCGGCAACGACGTACGGGCCTTGCCAAGCCATTTCCATCTTGTTCTTGGCAGGGTAGAAGAGTAGCACCTTGTTCCCCACTTCGAATGTTCTGGCCCTGGCTTTCTTGTCGAAGTTACGCTTGTACCTTTGAACAGATTTCGTCAATTGTGTCTGGGCTATCTTGCAAGTTTCCTCGATCCTGTTTCGAAGTTCGACCACATACTCTGCCACAGTACGTGATTCGGCATCGGCCTCCTCATCAGTCCACAACTTCTGGAGAACTTGCAGTGGTCCTCTTACTGTACGACCGAAGAGTAGTTCGAAAGGAGCGAATCCAGTAGATTCCTGCGGAACCTCTCTGTAGGCAAATAGAAGCCCTGGCAAGAATCGGTCCCATTCTTTCGGCTGTTCCTGGCACAAGCTTCTGATCATCATCTTCAGGGTTTGGTTGAACCTTTCTACTAATCCGTTACACTGAGGGTGGTACGGTGTTGTGGTCATGCCTCGAATCGCGAGCAGTGTGTTCACTTCGGCCATGACTTCGCTTGTGAACTGTGTCCCTTTGTCTGTGAGGATTTCCCGCGGAATTCCCACTCGAGTCCATGTATTCCAGGAAGCTTCAGCAATAGAACTAGCATCTATCTTCTTCAGAGGTACCGCTTCTGGATATCTTGTAGCAAAGTCCACCATAACCAAAACAAACATGTGTTCTCTGTCTGATGCTGGGATTATGGGTCCAATGATGTCCGCGGCTAGCTAGTCGAACGGCTGATCTATCAGCGGCATGCTTCCCAACGGAGCCTTCCGAATTTTCCCAGGAGGCGTAGAACGTTGGCACTGGTCGCAGGATTTGCAGTATCTGTTCACATCTGAGCACACACCTGGCCAATAAAAGCTGCGCTGTACTCTCTCCTGCGTTTTACGCGCACCCAAATGACCGGCCATGGGAGTATCTTGTCCAATGCGTATCACTTCATTCCTGAACTGCTGTGGTACCACTACTTGCTTCTGTGAGGCGTGGTTATTACTGTAAGCCCGATACAGTATTCCCTTCTTCCAAAAGTAGTGGACCTTGTTTCCATTTTTACACGTCGCAGGTGGTTTCCCAACTTTAGAACGGACGTTTTCCAAACTTGGGTCCTCCCTCTAAGATCGTTTCAAAACTTCAGGTGTTACTGAAAGAACCTTCATCCTTTGATCCCCTATCTCTAGGTTACCTCTTCTCGTCTTCAGTGCTTGCTGTCGCGTCATGACAGCCTTTGCCATTTCCGTAGGAGTGACCGGAACAAAGTGTTGGACTCCTTCCGCGTCTTCCACCTCGTTCCCTATGATAACAGGTGATACTGGTCTGTCGAGAACTAATGCCCTGGCTTTTCCACAATAAAAGGGGCAGACGAGGTCGACAATCGCTGTGGGTCCTGTTATCGTGCTGGAATCCACTGACATTAGTGAAAGGCTCTTGCCGTCAAGCTGACCTTCCTTCACAAGCTGTTTGGCCACGATCAGTAGAGTTGCCCCAGTATCCCGTAGACATTCAGCAACCTGACCATTCACTACTGCTGAACAACGCGGGTCGTACCTGAACTCGGCGGGCTTCTCTACCTTGGTCCTCTCTCCAACTTTTGCGACGGCTGCCTTCTTCGTTAGCTTGGGACAACTGTCTTTCCTATGTGGTCCTCCACAATGCCAGCAACCTTTAGGCGACTTCGAATCAGAAGCTCCTGGTGGTTTGCCCGGCTTGGTCTCGTCACTGTCAGCGGGTTTGGGTTTACTTCCTGGTTGAACTCTTGTATGACGACTGAACAAACCCCCGCGCTGCGTACCTCTCCGTGCCTCTAAATAGACTTCAGCGATCTCTGCTGCTTGGGTGACGGTGCTAGGTTCCCTCTCCCTAACATGCGTAGCCAGTTCCGGTGTCATACCGTCCAAGAGTTGCTCTTGAAGAATCAAGTCTTTCAGGTCCTGAAACTTCTCTTTCTTCTTACTTAGTGACATCCATCTCTTCAACCAGAGCTCCAGGCGGACAGCGAACTGCGGAAAGGATTCTTCTTTCTGCTTCCTTGATGTCCTCAGCCTGAGTCTGTACGTTTCTGCTGTTAACTGAAACCTGGTTAACAACGCTTTCTTCAGTTCCTCGTAGTCCTTTAGAGCTACATCTGGCGCTAGTCGGTCAAGAACTTCTCTGGCCTTTCCCTTCAGAAGCGAAGACAGCCTGATGGCCCACGTATCCTCTGGCCACTTCAAAACTCCGGCTAACCTTTCAAACTGAGTCAAGTAAATGTCAAGGTCTTCTTTCTCATCATAAGGCGGCAAATTAATCTTCACTGGCTGGAAGATCTCTGACTTCGTTACTGGCTGTGACTTAGTAATGTGACTCGACAACAGCTCTAACAGTTCTTGCCTTTCCTTTTTCTCCTCCTCCTCTTTCCGGTGACGCATCTCCTCCTGACGACAACGTTCCTCCCGGTCAGCCTGGTCCTGACGACGACGCAACTCCTCCTGACGACAACGTTCCTCCCGGTCGGCCTGGTCCTGACGACGACGCTCCTCCTCCTGACGACAACGTTCCTCTCGGTCAGCCTGGTCCTTCTGCATCATGTAGACGATAAGGTCCTTCATGTTGGAATCATCCATAGGCCTCTCGATTACTTCCGTTTCAGTAGGGTTAGTAAGCCTACCGGGGCCTGGGGTTATGTTAGTAGGTGAGTACAACAATGGAACTAACTTTCCCCTACCTCTACCCAGCGATGGTGACGCAAACTGAAAAGCCTGTACCCCTGGAGACCGTGGCTGAAACCCTGGACTCCTAGCGGCAGCCCCATCTACGTCGGCAGCAGTGACTGACCGCGGGTGATCTCCGGCCAGCGCCATCCTGCCCCGGGTGTTGAAGGCCGGTCCGTCCTCCTCGGCCATACTATACAGGAGATGAAACACACAAGATCAGAAATGCCCACAAGCAACACGCCCTGTGACGAGTCTCGAACCCCGAGGATAGGCCTAAAAACCCCGCGTGCGAGCCCCTGCGCGTGCGCCCGAGCACCCAACCAACCGCCCTTAGTTTACCGTCAGTCTGTCAACGTCAACCCGTCAGCCGAGACCGGCGACACAATACAAAACAAAACACACTGAGCTGTACCTCGTACTACAATACGGGTGAGTTACCTCCCCCTATTGATCCCGGACGAGCCCCCCAAATGTCACGACTAGGGAGGGACAGACGAGAATGGAAGATAGAATAGAAATAGAACCCCCCAATGTCCCGACTAAAGAGAGATAGACGAGACTGAAGGTTAGGAGTAGAAGGGGAGAAAGAGATAGATAAAGAACCCTAGCGTCTTGCCTCAAGACAGGTTACAGCTCAGCACAAGCAACACAACACATTTACTTTACACGTACACTCGATCTTTATTACTATTACACTAACTATTCCCCCTTTCCTTCCTTCCCACACTTCCCCTCCCTGCCCCCTACTCCCCTCCCCCTCCCGAAAAAAAAAAAAAAAACAAAGAAAGAAAAGAAAAACAAAAGGGAAAAAACTAAGCCAAGGTTAATACTACTTCCACAGCATCAGCATTGCATCGAGTGGTGGAAACAAACACTCCCCCACGCTACGCAGCACTGTTGTTCCACAATAACAATAAAAAGTCAGGTTACAGCCCTCCGAACTGACGGCTGAAAAACGTTATTTACAATATACTGTCCATATACAAAAATCATAGTGTAACTACACTAAGGCAGAGTGAGTGACGGAAAGCTGAATAAGAATGGGACCACCGTGGTAAGTCGACGAACGCCCGTGGATCCCTCCCGTCCGGCTTCCTTAACGGTCGTACAGCTTCGCGGGTCTTCTCTCTCTCTGTCTCTCTCTCTCTCCGTTTCCCTGGCGCGAGGTCTGGTTGCAATGGCGACACGGCAGCTTCGGCAGTACAGATGACCGCGCCCCTTCCACGCCGACACTCAGTCCAGCGAGGCGTGGTTGGTCCTAATGCCCGTCGGCCCTCCAACCGGTCCCGACCCCGAACGTCAAAATGAAGCCTCCTCTGCGACCTGTCACAAACCGCCGACACGCGTAGGCACAATAACCCCAGTCTCCGGCCTCCAACGACCACGGGACTGGGCCGGCGCTGTGTCACTGACTCTCACAAACGGTCAGTCACTGACTACTAACAGTCAGCTGGGCAAGACAACCTGGTCTAACCGAGTACAGCTGCGAACTAAACTATTATTCCCTTGCTACCGACAAGGTAAACTCTGCAGTGAACACGCTACCGTATTCACTAGCGCGCCCCGTACGTGCGGCAAAACAAGGAACACTAACCCGACATGAAAACAACTCACTATTCCTACACTGACCGGTGCTTCGGTAACTTTCGACTACCACTGTCAAAACAGTCACTAACCGTGACAACGAACAACACCACAGCAACAGAAGCAACCGCGGGTCACAGTGACACACAGACTCACACAGGAAACAACTTCACACACTAGCGAGCAGCACACCAAAAACAAAAACAAAAAAAAAACAGGGCGGCGGAGGCCGGGCCCGTTCTGCTGAGCAGTGCCGGACCCGCGCTGAGCCAAAATGGCGACGTAAACAAAGTTGAAACGACAAAACTCTGTTCAATACGATACCACTTTAACAGCAACCAGATCCGACGAAAAACAAGCATACAATCCTCGTCAGCGCACTATTAAATGACACTCAGCAGACTTTCAACACACGAAAACACAGTACATCCAACGAGAAACCACTTAACCACTGGAAGCAAAACACCACGCGGTAGACACACATCCAAGAAGTTCAAGTGAAACAATTCCAACATATAAAAGTGGTTGAAAGGGTGAAAGGTTTTGATTTAGATAGAAATACGCTTTGACTACTAGCCAGACAATTTCAACCAATAAAAGTGGTTTGGTCGGGGGGAGGGGGGGGGAGGGGAGGGAGGAGGAGGTGTAGTTTGTTTTCCCCCAGCCAGAACAACCGAAACAACTGCTTCAGTTTTCTTTGGTTTCAGTTTGGAGTGTACCATAAAACAACAGCATTTTCTGTTACGTATGTAGGATGTTCGTTTTCTACCAAGCATGTCACACCCTCCCTTTTAGCTAAAAACAGTTCACTCTAAGCGTCAGTTTAGTTTGGACTGGCCAACGCATGTCAACAGAGCTCTCGGTGTCAATAAAATGACGTGTATGATAATAGTTTAAGTTAAATCTCTCTTTGTTTAACGCATTTAACCCCAAGGATGTATTTTCTCAAATTTTGGAGGGGTTACCTAACGACTATGTAACAGTTGCAGGAGATGAATAGACAGAGGCGCCAAGCTAATCTGGCACTACCCTTGAATTATCATGGTCCATCCATCTCCTGCTGTAGGGCTTTAAGGGTTAAATGGGTTAACACAACTCGCAGTTTATCCAGTACGGACCACTTCGAGTCAACATAACTTTCGGTGGCAACCAAACAGGAATCGCCGAAAGTAAACTACTATTTCTGTGCTGGTGTGTTTAGGTTCAAAATCACAGACCAGCATTTAAAATTATCAGTGCATAGCTACAACTGATGGACCACTTTAAGGCAACATAACACTTTGGTGACAGCTGACCCACACCCATGCCCAAGAACATACAACGGTTTTCTATACAGAACTCTGTATCCAGCTTGAAAATAAAAATTCGCTCTTTTGTGACGGAAATACCGGCTGTGGCTCTTGGGCGTTGAAATAATCTGTTCAATGCTAGTAGCTCTACGCAGATTTTGTCAACAGAAAACCGTTGCATATATGTATATGCTTACTCGCTGACATACTTACATTTTACAAATAAAATGACGAAACATTGTCTAACAAAACTACCGGTGTAGTTCAAGTCCACTGCGCTTCAACATTCTACCTAAATCTTCTAGACAGCACAAACTTCAATAATTTAAACGCTGTCATAATACTGATAATAGTAATCGATATCATAGCAGGGTGTAAACTGTCCCCGGACCAAGGGGGGAGGGGGGAAGGAGGGGGAGCTGGGAGGGGGATGGGGGGGGGAGGGGGGCTTAAACTGAGTCCTCACGAGCTACGTGTAACACAGAGTGTTGTGTTTACTGCGCAAGATACAAAACGGGCATTTGTCTGAAAATTTTGAAGCATTTTTTTCACTCATGGCATACACGTTTAGTTATTGTGAAATGAAAATTCAACAGATACGTTAGCCTGTATTTGGGAGGGACCTCAACCCAAAGTTGATAATGACATGCTCCTGAGCAAACTTATTTGCGCAATGTTTTGTTGAAAATCGAGAAAATATGACAGAAAAGTAACCTCCTGCAGAGGCCGACACGGTGACCCCCGTAAGGTGTGCTGGTCTGTGATTTTAAATCTTAAGACTTTCAGGTCCAAAATCACAGACCAGCACACGCGTGAATCAGAGTTCCTAAATCGTACAAATTAAACGTCATTAATCAACGACTGATGGAAAGACGTTTCATGTATCCGTTCGACGAATTGATTGATTGATTGTACATTGCTTAACGTCCCGACAGCAACAAGACTTTCTCAGGACGTGCCTGCACTGCTTGTGAAAAAAAAAACCTAAACAGAACATTGAATGTATGTCGCCAGCCGGTCCAATACGTTAAATAAACCTACGATTATGAGGCCTAAATAAAGCTAAGACCATTTAGCAACACACATCTAATATCAAGTGCTACAGGCAGCGCAGACAGTAGGGAGAGTTTAAAATAGGAAAATACAGGTGAATGGACCACGGGTAGACAGAAACTCATGCCCCAGAATAGAGAGGAAAACCCACACTATGGGGCTGACCAGGGTGACCCTGGGAACTAAAAAGTAGTTAACCCCACCCAAGTCCCCCAGGGCAGACCCGGATGGGGGCCGTTCGACGAAGGCTGAGAAAGAAAGAATAGAAAAGACAGATACAACTGTGCTGAAAATATCGCATGAAACGATGAAAAATCCACACCGGGTGGAACGTTCGATTGTGAGCAATAAACCTTAACTCATTCAGCCCGGAGCACATATTGCCCAAATTTTGGAGGCGTCATCTAACGACTATGCACCTGTTGCAGGAGATGGGTCGACCATGATAATTCAAGGGTAGTGTCAGATTAGCTTGGCGCCGACAGGCGCCACGCTAATCTGGCACTACCCTTGAATTATCATGGTCGACCCATCTCCTGCTGTAGCGCGTCAGGGCTGAATGGGTTAAAAGTTGACAGACAGGCTCATGAGCCACCGACACAGTGCTAGAGACACGCAGAAAATGCTTGCTGCGGTAAACGTGCAGTGTCCGGTAAAACGCCCCGGGGGAACATCACGCCACACAAGACTGGAACTAGTGGCGTAGTGCAAAGGAAAGATGAAATACACGTAGACAGAGAAACTTTTCAACTCGTGTCGATCAACACGCTGTCAACAGGCGCACTGAAAACTCAGACCGCGCCATGAAACCAGTTAAAACAGAACAAAACATATTTCGATAGATATACAGAGACGAACGCAGCCGGAAACTGAGGCGATCCTTTTTGTAAGAACTTAACAATACGTTTGAAATACCTAATTTTCTTTTTGACGCCCCATGAGTACCGTTAGCCCAGTCCATTGTCACGTTTCAATTTTCATTTATGTATGTACGGTGGGTAGGTAGGACCCAGATAGAACCATTCTCATTTGAACATAAGTGTACTTGTGGCATACTTATGATGCTCAGCAGTTCATTTTTGATATAAGTGCATTTGATGTGCATTTATGATGCTAAGTATCTATTCTGAATACAAGTGTACGTGTTGTGTACTCCCCTATTAGGTCGAGCTGCTGAGTACACCCACAAACCGTACGGGTGCTTTAGTCTTTCGCTCATAGGATATGAACGTGTCACTAAATGTTCTGTCGCAATTTAAGTTTCGTCCATAAACATGTGAAAGTCCAAAATCGGAGATCAGCATACACGTGTATATTCACCGTGAGACCTTCACGTGCTCGGCGTCCTACACTGTAAATGTATGTACTTACTCCATACTGTTCTCCTTCTTTGCGGACACACGTATGTACTAACAAGCAAATTAGTATTCATGAATTTGTTTAGTATGTAGTATGTGTGTAAACTGTGCTAAACATCGCACACCAAACACGTTTTGGTAGCCTGGTTCTGGCTTGGCCGTATACACAAAGTTTTATGACACAGGTCAAGATTTTGTTTTGCCACTCATTCCCTTGTGTATTTCGAACACATTTTTACTGTTCTCGTCAGCGGACCAACCTGACCACATTGGTGCGAAACACCGAACTTTTCTTTTGTTGTGACTGTTCTGTGGATTTATATTAATTTTGTTAGTGTCACTCTTTCCTGTTTTTTTTTTTTATTTTCTCGATTCACGGCGTTGTTGGGGGTGCGAGTAGTACTATTGTTTTATTGTTGTTTTGTTACCGGCGTGTTTGGCCGTGTCGAGTCATCACCGCCTGCGTGTGACTCTGGTTGGATCTGTTCGTTTTTGTTATGGTGTGTTGTTCAAGGGTTCAACCTGGTTGTCATTACCAATGGTGGGGCTCGGGTTTTTCGGTTTTTACCCCCCGTTGAGTATTCTCTCCTGTACGAGTTTTGCTCGTGGGGTAATGGTAATGGTTTCTGTCTGCGTTGTCAGTTCTGTTTGTTCGTACCCTAGGGGAGGGGGCCCTATGTTTGCCGCCGGGTTACTATTGTTGGTAGTTTTTCTCTTGTTGCTTTGACCAATTCGTCTATTGGAGGACTGTGTACATGTTGGGTACATCGTGTACACTTATTTTGTTTCTCGCCATAGCTTTGTTGTTTCTTTTCGCATTGTTTCTTCGGGCGGCTTGTTTGTCGCTGTGCTCAACATCGCACACCGATACACGTTTGGTAGCCTGGTTCTGGCTTGGCCGTACACCCCAAGTTTGCAAGAGTTAAACATTGTTTTACAATGCTGTTTCCTTCCTCGTTTTTGTTGTAGAGTTTATCTGTTTCATTGCGTATTGCTTCTTAAGGCGGCTTGTTTGCCTCTGTTCAGCGCTAATGTTGGGCGCTGGAATGGACCTTCTTGCGCTTCTTCTTCTTCTTTTTCTTTTATCCCTTTTCCTGTCCCTATGGCACCAAAGTGATCAGAGACTCGCGCTTTTACTTTAGTTAACAAGGACGACAAACAATAAAAACATATAAAAAATTATTCTATCAATACTTTTTATAAAATACACAACGCTTTCTCTTTGTGTTTAAAAAGAAAAACAACTGTCCTTGTATGGAAGAAGGAGTATAATTTATTTTCATATTTAATATCAAGGTTAAGACTCAGGTCCAGCTATGTAATAAGTTAAAAATTTAAATTTTAGATCTGTATTAAATTGTAGATGTGTATATACATCAATTATGATTACAATGAATTTAAACAAGTTATAATTATGTTCTCAGGAAAAGTTTATATTTACATCTACCATGCTTAAGGAAAATAAAATTTAATATAACAACAGCACTAACTTTCTTTATCTATAAATTGGGAAGTAGCTGGATAGCAGAGGGGCAGGCGCGCCTTTATCACTGATTGACCAAATCCAACTCCCCGTCCCCCCGAGACCACTGTCTGTGGGAGGCCAGCTTATTTTACCCTATATCTTTTTCCTTTAGGCGGGATCCTGGTCTGACCTGCTGCCTCACTGTTTATGGATCAGCCGTGCGAGTCACACTCTGTGTCTGCTGATCTTACAGCCTACAGACAGGTCATTTAGACCATGTTATTGGACCTGCGGCAGTGCAAGGTAACGTTAATTCAGTTTTATGTCCTGGCACTGGCACAGAAGTGATCGGGGACTAGCATTTGGTCTTTTGTTAACATTACAAACATGTATTCCTAGATTCTATTATTATCTTCTACAACCAGCAGCTTACGGTCCAAGTATGTACAAAATTTTATATAATTTATTAAAGTTTTAAATTGATTGATTGATTGTACATTGCTTAACGTCCCAACAGCAACAAGGCTTTCTCAGGACGTGCCTGCACTGCTTGTGAAAAAAAAAAACTAAACAGAACATTGAATGTATGTCACCAGCCGGTCAAATACATTAAATAAACCTAACACATGAGGCCTAAATAAAGCTAAGACCATTTAGCAACACACATCCAATATCAAGAGCTACAGGCAGTGCAGACAGTAGGGAGAGTTTTAAAAAGGCAAATACAGGTGAATGGACAAAGGGTAGACAGAAACACATGCCCCAGAATAGAGAAAAACCCACCCTGTGGGGCTGACCAGGGTGACCCTGGGAACTAAAAAATACCTAACCCCACCCAAGTCCCCCAGGGCAGACCCGGGTGGGGTGTTAAAGTTTTAAAATCAAAGTTAAAATTTCAGGACCACCAAATTAAAAAAGTTAAAAGAACTTAGAGTTAAAATATGTTCCATAAAAGGATAGTTACTAAGCGAGCCAGGGCCAGGTGTCAGCTCATCAATAAATATTACAATTACTTGTGGGTCAATACATGTAAGGTCAATAAATTAACTAGAAAGCAGCGAGTCCCTGTCTAACTGGCGCTGGGGGGCGATGCAGTAAACGTAAGAAGGTAGGTGACCACGCGGCGCGCCTGCGCAATGAGATTGGAATGCGGCCGCGCGGGGAGATGCTCCAAGGCCAGTCCCCGCGCGGCGCGCGCACACACTCACTTGTTGGCGTTGGGACACTCGGTCATGACCCCCCGGTTATGGGTCATCCAACCGCTATAGCTAAATGTTATAGAATTTTTGCTGGGCAATATTAATTTATACAATGTTCCATAAGAATTACCATAGAATTATACCTCTATAGAATCATTCAAATAAGAATAATATAATTCATATTAATTTAGAGTAATAGTACCACAGAATGCGTGCGCATCCAAGAAGGAATGCGCAATCGCAGGACTGAGGTCTCGCCAATCAAAATAGAAAAGAAAGAATGATTCCAAACCCGAAGTCAAGGTCGGAATGGAAGCACTAAATTGGTAAATACATTAGGATGTTTACTGTATTTGGGACAGATCCACTACAGCGACCATCCTAATATTTAGTAGTCAGAGCGACATCAGTCGTACGCTCATATCATTCTATCCGCTAGTCTTGGTTTTTTTATTACCGTACTAACCCGGATAACAGTATCAGAGTCAGCCGATTCCAAAATAGCCGCGGCGGCTGGATATTGTATTCTAAATTCCCTGCACTCTGCGGCGAAGGCCTCACACTCCAAGATCGCGTGATCCGGGGTGAAACTCTCGCCGCAGAGGCAAATCGGGACAGACCAACGGGACAGCCAGCTATTAGTGCACATCCTATTAATTACATCGACGGGTAAAAGTCATTTTGTGAATATTATGATCTTTGTTTATCCTGTAGGCAAGGACACCAGGATACCTCTCTGCAAGTATTTTTTTTATTAAAAGAATAATTTTCTCTTGTTTGTTTTGATACTAGGATTTTTGCTTCCTTTACAGTTAACTGGAGTCGGACTGGCTGGGTTTCAGGGCCACACATGGCTGAGCAGCCCTGTCTGCCGTCTCGTTGCCAAGAATTAACGTTTAGATTGGTTATGGTAATCTGTTCTTGAAATTTAACTTTGAGTGGACTAAAGATTTCAGCTGCGTTTTGTCAGGGGCCAACTCGAACCCATTTGACTCAAGGTAACTTTGGATTGTGTCAATTGCCTTCTGAAATTTATTGGACTTTTCAGAGGTTATTACCCTACCGTCTAGATTATTTGATTTAACTGGTTTCCGGATGGCAATGTCGTCGGCAAATTGTGATAGTTTTAGAGAAGCGTTAGTATATTTGTCCAGCTTAGATTGATTGATTGATTGTACATTGCTTAACGTCCCGACAGCAACAAGGCTTTCTCAGGACGTGCCTGCACTGCTTGTGAAAAAAACTAAACAGAAAATTGAATGTATGTCGCCAGCCGGTCAAATACATTAAATAAACCTACAACATGGGGCATAAATAAAGCTAAGACCATTTAGCAACACACATCCAATATCAAGAGCTACAGGCAGTGCAGACAGTAGGGAGAGTTTTAAAAAGGCAAATACAGGTGAATGGACAAAGGGTAGACAGAAACACATGCCCCAGAATAGAGAGAAAAACCCACCCTGTGGGGCTGACCAGGGTGACCCTGGGAACTAAAAAATACCTAACCCCACCCAAGTCCCCCAGGGCAGACCCTGTCCAGCTTAGACTTAAGGTAAGCCGGAAGGTCTGCCATCATAATGTTGAAAAGCATCGGAGCGAGGCATGTACCTTGAGGTACCCCGCAATCAATATTATGTGTTACAGAGAGGGCCTGCCCATGCCTGACCTGCAAGGTACGCTGCAGAAAATTATGGAGATAATTATAAATATTACCAGTTAGGCCAAGCATTGCAATCTTCTGCAGCAATTTGTTATGCCAAACGACGTCAAACGCTCGTTTAACGTCGAAAAAGCAGGCCATCACTTTCTGTTTTTTTCTTAAAGGCCTGTTTAATTGATGAGGAAAGGGTATATAATTGATCAGAGGTTGATCTTTTTTTTACGAAATCCTGCTTGGTTAATTGGAATTACCTTATTTTTTTCCAGGTAATATTCCAGGCGGTACCGAAAGAAATGTAACTATTGGACGGTCTACTCCAAAAGGAATTTACCACATTCCGTGCACAACAGCACTATACCACACCAGGATTTGTGAGCAAGGGGACCAAGATGGTCATGATCAGTTGGTTAAACTGTAACATGACCATCATGATCCCCTGGACATTACCATTTGTGATCGCACTAGTTAACATCTGAGTCTGCCTTTGGATATCCCTGAGCATGAAAGTCCTCAGCCCAGGGCCATCCTCAGTGTTTCGAACCTCTCCAAAGCGGAGTGTCCTACGGGAGTCGGAGAATTCTCCTCCCTCATAGGATTGATTGATTGATTGTACATTGCTTAACGTCCCGACAGCAACAAGGCTTTCTCAGGACGTGCCTGCACTGCTTGTGAAAAAAAAAAAAAAAAAACAGAACATTGAATGTATGTCGCCAGCCGGTCAAATACATTAAATAAACCTAACGCATGGGGCCTAAATAAAGCTAAGACCATTTAGCAACACACATCCAATATCAAGAGCTACAGGCAGTGCAGACAGTAGGGAGAGTTTTAAAAAGGCAAATACAGGTGAATGGACAAAGGGTAGACAGAAACACATGCCCCAGAATAGAGAGAAAAACCCACCCTGTGGGGCTGACCAGGGTGACCCTGTGAACCAAAAAATACCTAACCCCACCCAAGTCCCCCAGGGCAGACCCGGGTGGGGGTCCCTCATAGGAGAGGGCGGAGGTGGAAGGGGAGGTGATTTATTCACAGTGAGAGTAGAGGCAGGTAATGTTGTTTTTTGACTCGGCAAATTCTGCGTTAGGATGTTTCGGTAGGATGAGACACGAGAAGTTAGCCGGGTCCTGTTTTGGGTCGCATTTTTCTCTGCTAGGGATGCAGAGTCAGAGTTTATGGCGTTTTTTTTTTTTTGCTTACATTACTGTTTGACTGCGAATTTGTTCTAGTGGCAGGGATCTGGCTTCTAGAGACTAGGATCCGAGTCCACGCTGTTGAGTCTAGGTCTTCATTGTGTTTTTTTGTTTTGAATATTTATTTGGGCCCTCCTCACGGCTTCCTTGTAGGGAATATAATTTTCGTTTTTGATGCGATTAGCCTCACGAAACAAAATAATTTGAGGACATTTTTGGTAGGCGGCGCTATGATCGCCGCCACAATTGACACATTTTGGTGGTGTGCTGTCTGGACAGGCAGCGCGAGAATGCTCTCGGCTGCCGCATCTGACGCACACCGGGTGTTTTGATCTGCACATTCGGGTCGCATGCCCCAATCTGCAGCATTTGGTACAGCGCAATGCAGATGGTGCATACGGCTCGACCGGCAGATAATGAACTCCAACTTTAATTCGAGGTGGGAGTTTAGTGCGATTATGAAAATCGATCTTAACCGCCCTCGAGGGGGTGCGGTCCCCATTGGAAAGCCTGGCAACGTCTGTCTGAAACCCCTGAGTTGCAAGAAGTTTAAGTTGAGTTAAATCCTCGACGAGGGGGATGCCGTGCACCACCCCCACCACCCTAGGGGCGGGGATGGTACACTCGACATCCGCCCCGCCGAGATACTTTTTTGAGGCTAATAGTTTTTGAGTTCGTTGATTAGGGCAGGAGACAATCCAGGCGTCCCTGCCTATTTGTCTCAATGTTATTTCAGAGGGAGCGACCCCGATACCCTCGCATGGGTGAGGCTGATGGGTACCATGATCCCGAAGCCGGGAAACTCCCGTCCCAAGGTCATGGCCCCGCACCGGATAGGTGCACCACACCTCGGCAGCGGGCCGGCGCCGACCCCCCTGGGATCTACTTCTTGATGGTTTGAACGAGTTTTTGCCTGTTTTTTCCTATGTACCTGTTCAAATAGAGCTTTGGGTAGGGTCTCCCCCCCCCCCCCCTCCAGCGACAAACGATTCATCGATGGTGAGAGGGGGCGGGCGACTCGACATGGGAGAAGAAGATGCAGGTGAATATTGATGGAACAGGGGTGACAGCTGCCGCGAGGGAGAAGCGTTCTCCGTCTCGGCAGCCACCGCCCCCCCCCCCCACCCCACCCCGCCCCCAACGCCAAAAAAGTTTGGGGTGGGGGAAATATCCTACGCTCTCCCGGGACTGTGCCAGAGGCACGTGCAATGTCCGGGGAGTGAGGGGGGACGTGGAAGTCCTAAGCTCTCTCCGTGCGAGGTCCTCTAATAGGGACCCGCCAGGAGAAACAACTGTCGGGCTAATCCCGCCGGTAACCGGACAATCAACCTCCGACGATTTAGATGAGTTGGGGACAGCTTTGGCCCTAGCTCTCTTATGTTTGGTTTTATTCCTCTTTTTCCACTTACGAGATGGCGTTTCGTGAGTACTGCCAGTGCGGGCCGACGAGGAGCCAGATCCCCAGTCGGCCTCTGACGAGGACGATGACAAGGTCCCGATTAGGTAGTCCATACAGGTGGACTCCGTACGAGCCAGTTCACGATTAAATTTACAATAAAATTCCACTAAGAAGAGTTTAAAAATTTCAACAAAAGACCAAGTTCTTTCTGACCTCTATTACACCCAGTTGCCGACCCAAAGTGAGCTACCGATAGGCGGTCCTGAAAGGACTGTCGAAACTATCAGTGGAGGCACGGTAATATAGATGCAGGTAGGTGAGGCGGGCGTAGTTGTAGAAGATTTGCAGCAGATCCAATATGGCGGCTGGCTGCGGATGGTGAGAGCGAAGCAAAGGTAGCGCGTGTGTCTGTGAGCCTGACCTTCTTGCGCGCGGCAGGATGCCTCTTTATACCCGCTGCTCGGCCCAGTGTGAAACTCCAGTGAACTCAGTTTATGGTTGGTGCTTGTTGATTGGTTGATTTTTCATTTTTTCCCCCGGCGCGCGGCCGGGGCCGGCTCTGGGCGATTTTGGGTTCGATTCATTGCGTTTTGGGTTGTTTCCATTAAAGTTTTTTCCCCCCGAAACTCCTGTTTGTTTCTTGGGTTCGTTATTGTATTTTGGTGTTTTGTCAACGTATTCCCATCCCCCGTTCGTTCGGTCAGATGGGTCATTTGCTTTCCCAAATGGTTTTCAAACCAGTTTGTAGCGTGACTGTGGGCCGCACTGTTTTTTCCTCGCCCCTTAATTTTGTTCATTCCATGAACCTCGTTGAGACTAACTTTGTTGTTTGAGGATGTTGGCCGCGGGGAGGATTGGTCCCCATATACTTTTTTTTGGGTATGTTTCTGGGCCACTTGTTTGCCGAGTTTAGAAGACCTTCTAAACTCGGCAAACAAGTGCCACTAGATTCAGTTCAGGTTTCAAAGGTTTGCCTGTCAGTATCCCGCCGTTTTATTTTGTTGTTGCAAATTCCTATTGTTGGGTCGTTGTATTTTTTTGTGGCTGGTCATAAGTTACTTTAGCCTCACTGCGTTGGTTGCTGTCGGGTTCTGAAACTGTGCGTCGTTTATCTGGTATGCATGAGTCATTCTCTTGCCACGCCCAAGTTCAGGTCCACGCGCTCCCAGTTTCTATTTTTGGCATGTGCCGTTTCTCGTGGGCCACGCGCTGTTTATCGCGTTTGTTTAGGCTGTGTGATTATCTGTTCTCAGTTTGAGTTTTGATTTGATAATCTGGTCTCTCAAGTTCTTGTGGCGCTAGTATACGACTGTTGGTGGGGAAGTAATAAACTTCTTTGCGGTCCTGATCTTTGGTTATTATTCTCTCTCCTGTAAGAGTGTTGCTCGTGGTGTGTTGGTAATGGTTTCTGTCTGCGTTGTCAGTTCTGTTTCTTCGTATCCTCGTTCTACTAGTTTTCGGTGAAACAGTTGTATTTGTCGATCTCTTTCTTGGTTTTGCACGATTCTGAGGGTTTCTCCCTTGAACGCTGCTCTGTGGTGAGCTGATTGGCGGTGTAGGTACTGGAAGGTTTCCGTGGGTTTTCGGTATAGTTTGGTGTCAAATTTGCCGTGTGAGTTGTGAAACGTTCCCCCTTGTAGACTGTTATGTCTAAGAAGGTCGCTGTATCTGGGCCATATGTTTGCCAGGTTTAGAGGGTCTTGCAGTCCAAGCTTCATGGGTTTGCCTGTCAGTTTCTCGATGTTTTATTTGGTTGTTGCATATTCCTCTGGTTGGGTCGTTGCGTTTTGTGGCTGGTCTCGTAGTAAGTTGCGTCAGCCATACTGCGTTGGTCGTTGTCGGGTTCTAAGACTGTGCGTCGTTTGTCTGGTGTGCTCGAGTCATGCCACGCCTTCGGTTCAGGTCTACGCGTGCTCAGTGTCGTCGGTTACCAAGGATGAGGCTCGGTTTTTATTTTTTCTTGTTTTGTATTGTCTCCTGTACGAGTGTTGGTTTCTGTCTGCGTTGTCAGTTCTGTTTGTTCGTACCGTAGGGGAGGGGGACCCTATGTTCGCCGGGTTAATATTGTTGTTGGTAGTTTTTCTGTTGTTGCTATGGCCAATTCGTCTTCAGTGGAGGACTGTGTACATGTTGGGTACATCGTGTACACATTTTGTTTCTCGCCGTAGCTTTGTCGTTTCTTTTCGTATCGTTTCTTAGGGCGGCTTGTTTGCCGCTGTTTAGCGCTGTGGTCGCGGGCGCTGAGATGGCCCGTGGGCGCCTGCGGTTATGTCACCCCTTTGTGTAATCGCTCGTCGGTTGGTAGACTTGCTCTGATTGGTGTCGCGCGGTCGCTGTTGCGCGTGTGTGTAAACTGTGCCAAACATCGCACACCAACAACACGTTTGGTAGCCTGGTTCTGGCTTGGCCGTATACACAAAGTTTTATGACACAGGTCTAGATTTTGTTTTGTCACTCATTCCCTTGTGTATTTCGAACACGTTTTGCTTGCAATAAGCCAGGTAGGCCTACTGCTCTCGTCAGCGGACCAACCTGACCACATTGGTGTGAAACGCCGAACTTTTCTTTTGTTGCGACTGTTCTGTGGATTTATATTTGTTAGTGTTACTCTTTCCTGTTTTTTTCCTGATCATCACGGCGTTGTTGGGGGTGCGAGTAGTACTATTGTTTGTTGTCGTTTTGTTACCGGCGTGTTTGGCCGTGTCGAGTCATCACCGCCTGCGTGCGACTCTGGTTGGATCTGTTCGTTTTTGTTATGGGTGTGTTGTTCAAGGGTTAAACCTGGTTGTCATTACCAATGGTGGGGCTCGGGGCTCGGGGCTCGGGTCCCCCCCCCCTCCCCCCCCCCCCCCCCCCCCCATTGAGTATTCTCTCCTGTACGAGTTTTGCTCGTGGGGTGTTGGTAATGGTAATGGTTCCCGTCTGCGTTGTCAGTTCTGTTTGTTCGTACCCTAGGGGAGGGGGGCCCTATGTTTGCCGCCGGGTTACTATTGTTGGTAGTTTTTGTCGTTGTTGCTTTGACCAATTCGTCTATTGGAGGACTGTGTACATGTTGGGTACATCGTGTACACTTATTTTGTTTCTCGCCATAGCTTTGTTGTTTCTTTTCGCATTGTTTCTTCGGGCGGCTTGTTTGCCGCTGTGCTCAACATCGCACACCGATGACACGTTTGGTAGCCTGGTTCTGGCTTGGCCGTGTACCCCAAGTATGTAAGAGTTAAACATTGTTTTACAATGCCGTTTCCTTCCTCTTTTTTTGTTGTAGAGTTTATGCGTTTCATTGCGTATTGTTTCTTAGGGCGGCTTGTTTGCCTCTGTTCAGCGCTAATGTTGGGCGCTGGAATGGACCTTGCGCTATGCTATGCTAATTTTAATGGACATGGACTTCCAGCTCTCGCTGATTTCGTCCGGGGGGGGGGGGGGAGGGGGGGAGGGGGGGGGGAGGGGGGGGGCGTTAAGTTCTGTCTGTTCGCCGCCGACGCCCGCGCATCGCTTTTGTCTCACCCTTCGTCATGGCTGTCCGTGCCTTGGGGGGCTGGGTCGTTGGGGGGAGAGCTGGTATTCCCGCGTTGTTTCGTTGGTGGTGTCAGGCTCCTGTTTCCTCCTTTGCAGTCACAGTCCAAGGCCCGGCTATTTCTGGCCCGCACCCTTGCTCTCCTATTGTTTGAGGGAGGTTGATTTTTACTAACCCCCCTATACGTGTTTCTGTATTTCTCTGGAGGGGGTGGGGGGGGGGGAGGTGTTGTACCCTCCGTTGCACAGGGAGTGCATGGATGAAGGATGCTAAACCTCCCTGGGGTCCCTATTTATTTTGATGGGTGGTGACCGTACGCAGGCGAGCGGGGAGTCATGCGGTATCGGAGTGCCAACTAGGGTACCTCGCCCCCCTGGGATGTCTTATCCCCCCTAACCCGCAGAGTGGACCTTCTTGGAGTGTCCCCCTCTACGGCCCAGTACGGGCGAAGGACCTCGGGACTGGCCGCCAGCTCCCAGGCGCGCCCCACCGAGGATCTCGGGGGGGGGGGGGGGGAGGGCCTCAAGGTGCCCGCTGCTGGTCCCCGGGACCCTCCGCCCGCTAGGAGGGGGGCGGTTGGTCAAAAAGCCTCCCGGTACAACACACCACTGAGCGGGCTTTCCCTCGAACTCCTGTGGGGGGGGGGGGGGCTATCTTAACGTACCGGGGGCGGGGGGGGGGGGCTATCTTAACGTACCGGGGGCGGGGGGCGGGGGGTGGGCTATCTTAACGTACCGGGGGCGGGGTGGGGGGGGTGGGCTATCTTAACGTACCGGGGGCGGGGGGGGGGGGGCTATCTTAACGTACCGGGGGGGGGATATCTTAACGTACCGGGGGCGGGGGGGGGGGGGGAGGGTGGGCTATCTTAACGTACCGGGGGCGGGGGGGGGGGGTGGGTGGTGGGCTATCTTAACGTACCGGGGGCGGGGGTGGGGTGGGCTATCTTAACGTACCGGGGGCGGGGGGGGGGGGGCTATCTTAACGTACCGGGGGCGGGGTGGGTGGGCTATCTTAACGTACCGTGGGCGGGGGGGGGGCTATCTTAACGTACCGGGGAGGGGGGGCTATCTTAACGTACCGGGGGCGGGGGGGGGGGGCTATCTTAACGTACCGGGGGCGGGGGGGGGGCTATCTTAACGTACTGGGGGGGGGGCTATCTTAACGTACCGGGGGCGGGGGGGGGGGGGCTATCGTAACGTACCGGGGGCGGGGGGGGGCTATCTTAACGTACCGGGGTCGGGGGGGGGGCTATCTTAACGTACCGGGGGTGGGGGGGGGGGCTATCTTAACGTACCGGGGGGGAGGGGGCTATCTTAACGTACCGGGGGGGGGGGGGGCTATCTTAACGTACCGGGGCGGAAAAACAAAGGAAAGTAACATGTAAAGACAAAAAACGTGGGAAGTTACATTTAATGGGTGGTTCTCGGGCCTCCTCCCCCCCCCCCCCCCCCAAACGCCCGCGTGAACCTCCCGAGCCCCGGCGGTGTCCTCCGCCGGACCGGAGGGCCCGCCCGTGGCGGAAGGGGGGGGGTGGGAGAGGGGGCGACCGGGCACCGGGTGGTTGGTGATGGTGAGGATGATGGTGACTTCCTTTATTACCCTGGGGAGGGGGAGGGGCAGGTGCGGTACCATGAGGTGAAGTGGCGATGAGGATGACCCGTTTCGCTGTTTAGCCCTGTTGGGCCCACGGCAACACTTCGCGAGTGGATAGTTCGAGAATAAGTGGGGAGGGGCCGATGGGGGGGCGGGGTCCGCCACCGCATGACTCTGAGAGGGTGTTGTCCTGCGCGTAGGACACCACCCATTATCTATGTTTATAAGGAGTGCATGGACAATGGATGCTAAACCTCCTTTGTATGGGCCTATTTTATTTAAGTGGTTGGCCCCCCTCTGCTCAGGCTGGGCTCCAGCCGCCCGGGTTTATCTGCTCTATTTTCTCCCCCCCCCCTGTGTTTCTCGCCGGGCCTGGTCCAGGTTAGCCCCGGGGGGGTCGGGACTCTTCGGGGCGCGCCGCCGTTTCCCAACCTGGCCTACGTATTGCTGGCCTCGGCACGGCCACCGCGGAGCTCCCCGGGTCCTCGTCCCCTCCGGGTAGGGTTTGGGAGTTAGGGGGTCGTATCTCCCCGGCCCTGGGGGACCCTTTGCGACTCTAGGCCTGGGGAAGGGGGTCGCCGGAGTCCCCCGGCCGGGGATTGCTTAAAAAAAAGAAAAACAAAGGGGGGGGGGGGAGCGGGGGTGTAGTTGGGGATGATGAGGATGAGATCTCTTTATTATCCGGGGGGGGGGGGTGGGGGGGGGGGAGGGCGGGGCGGGGGGCGTGTGCTTGGGCCATGAAATGAGGGCGTAGGAGATGATGGGTTCTCCCACACCCCTTACCCGCCGTCCCCCCGGCCTTTATGGGGGGACGGCTGGACGGGGCGGGTGTTCCCGGAGTGGATAGTGTACAAGAGGCTATGGGGGGTGGGGTCGTGAGAGCAGGCACCGGGCAGTTCTGAGAGACCTGACTCGGAGGTGGGGGGAGGGGGGGGGGCTTCCCACTATCTGAGGCGCTACATTTGAGCGCTCCGGCTGGGCTGCCCGGGCAGGGTGGTTGTGATGGGGGAGTCGGGAGGATGAGCATGATGGGGGGTGTGGGACCCGCTTTATTGCCACGGTGGTTGGGGGGTGGGGGGTGGCGCGTGTCTGGCCATGATCGATGGTGGGGGGGGGGGGGTGGTTGGGGGTAGGGAACCCCCTTCTATCTCTCTTCTCTTTCATCCTTCAGTCTACCTTCTTTAATTACCTTTCATGCCCACGTTCGTTCTTCTCTTTCTGACCATTCTTACCCCCGTTGTGCCCAGCCGGGAGCCTGTCTATGTTTGAGCACTTCAGGCCCGGGGGTGTTCGGACGACGACGAGAGCTATCCCCCGAACTTTACGCCACGATCATAGATCATGAGCCCTTAGTGTTGTGGGGGGGGGGGAGGGGGGGGGGGAGTTGGTTGGTGTAATTCGTGGTGGGTTTGGTTAGATGTATTTAACTAGTGGGTGTATGTTAAGTAGTTGTATTGTGTACTTGGTGGTGGTGTACCACGTTTGGGGGTCGGGGTTTACGAGGCCTTCTGAGGTGAGGGGTGCGTTGAGTTTGTTTGCTGTTGTGTTTCTGCTTTGGTTAGTGATCGGGCAGTCTAGTAGTATGTGTTCCGATGTAAGTATAAAGTATATGGTCGCATGTGCATACTAATTGGTTTGGGTGGACTAGGTATCTCTCGCCCCCCAGCCGGATTCTTGCCAGTCGTGACTGATCTTTCTTTTTACAGGTGAGGAATATGTTTCTGTTGTTCCTTTGTGAGGTTTCTGCGCCTACCTCTTTTGGATTGGTTAAATTCTTTAGTCTATTGGCTTTGAAAGGCAGGCCGGAGGGCATTTGACCTTTCGCTTGCTGAGAGGGGTAGGTTGAAAAAGGTCGATTCTTGGTCGAGGCCTTTCTTCGCCATCTTATCTGCCCGTTCATTGCCTGGGATCCCCACGTGGGAGGGAACCCACATAATTTTGACCTTTTGACCTCGTTCTGAGAGCTCGGCTGCCCTGAGTCTGATCAGATACGTTAGATCTTCTCTGAAAGAGTCCAGGTTCTGAATCGCTTGTATTGCTAATAGCGAGTCCGTCACTATAAGTACGCGTTTGACTTTCTGTAGGTCATTTTTTATGACTTTAATGGCTCCCAGGATGGCCGTGAGTTCCGCTGTAAAAACTGATGAGTGGTCCGGCAGTTTTATAGCCCTATCCGATCTGTTGGGGACGTGGATACCTAGCCCGGTTGCGTGGGTGAGTGGGTCGTATGATTTGTCGGTCTGTGTAGATAAGTGTGTAGATATGTGGTAGTTCTTTTTATGTCGAATTCTGTTTTCATCTTGGGCCCATCCGTTTCTTTTCGGTATTTAGTGAGGTCCAGGTCTACTTCGATTTGCGGAAGCTTCCATAGTGGTGTAGTTCAGTGTTATGTTGGTTCGGTATTTTAGTCGGTATATGTAGTTTGAGGTTTGTTTTCTTCTACTTTTTTGACCGCTCCTTTGATTTGTGGTGTTTGGGCGAGTTGTCTTGGGGGCTTGTGGTTGGAGGTGAGGGTAAGCTTGGCCGGGTGGTCTTCTGGCATGCTTATTGTTTTATAGTATTGGTTTGCTGCCCTTTCCATTATTATGAGTGTTATGGGTTTTTGACCACATTCTGCCAGCACAAGTAGCTTGGGGGTGTGTCTGGGGACCCCCAGGACCACCTTCAAGGCGTCTGCTTGTACTGCCATCAGGTTTTTAGTTTGGGTTTTGTTAAGGTTGGTAAGAAGTGGTGCTACGTAGAGTAGCCTAGACATTACGTAAGCGTGGTAGAGGTTTAGGAGCGACTTGGGGTCAGTGCCCCAGTCTGCTCCGCTGACCTTGCGCATTAGGTTAATACCTTTCCTGGCCGACTGACATATTTGGTCTATGTAGGGTGTCCAGTTGTAGTTGTTTGTAAATGTCACTCCTAGCAATTTAAGTTTTTGGCAATATTCTATGTCTATCTTACCAATTTGTAGTTTGGGTGTGGGGGCTCTTATTTGGTATTTTGGGTTTTATTGGTCCTGAAGATGATCGCTTGGGTTTTGTGCGGGGAAATTTTGAAGCCTGCTCTTACTAGCCAGTTTTCTATTCTTGCCAAATCTTGTTGGAATTCTTGAAAAGCTACTAATTCCCAACTGAAGTTTTTTTGCTTGCTCTTGATTTTCCCTATTAGCGAGTGTCGTCTGCAAATTGCATTATTTTGTTGTGCCCAACAACGTGTTGTAGGCCTGTAAGTAGGAGTGTGAATAGAAGGGGGCTGAGCACCGAACCTTGTGGTACTTCGTTCTCTAGGGTGTGTTCCTTTGATAGCGCATTGCCTATTTTGACTGTTATTCGCCTGTCGGCCAGGGAGGATTTGACGAAGTTGTTCATTTTGTTGAATATTCCTATGTCGCCCAATCTACTAAGTAGTTTATCGTGCCAAACCACGTCGTATGCTTTTTCTATGTCTAGGAAAATTCCTATGAGTTCTGTTCCTCTTTCCCGGTGTGTGCTTAAGATTTCTTGTTGTAGCGTGGTTAGGTGGTCGAGTATGCTACTTTTTTCCCTAAATCCGCTTTGCTGGGGCGGAGGGGGTGGGGGGGGGGGGTAAGTGGTGTTTGTCGCAGTAGGACATGAGTCGGTATTTTAGTATTTCTTCTAGCGTTTAGCCCAGTTGGGATGTTTAGTGCAACTCTGGCTGATGTGTTGGTTTTCCTGGTTTCGGGAGGGGGAAGACTACTGCTTTCTTCCTTTGTGTGGGGAATACCCCTTTGGCGTATATGTCGTTGAAGATGGCGGTTATTGCTACTTTCATGGAGGGGTGGCTTCTTTGGATCATTTCGTATGTTATTCGGTCTATGCCGGGGGATTTGCCTTTTCCGGTTGTTCTTAGCGCTTGGGCTAGATTTAAGAGGATTATTTCACTGTATAATTCGTAGTTGTTTTTCTGTGTTGGTTGTTCAAAGCATGTGCTTAGGTGGGGTTTAAGGTCCCGGAATTCCGGGGTTAGGTTGTCGTTGGAGCTGGCTTGGCTAAAGGTGTGGGCTAGCAGGTCGGCTTTGTCCCGGTCGGTGGCATACACTTTATTTTCTGTTTTTAAAGATGATTTTGTCCCAACTTTCTTTGATCATAGTTTTTGTGTTAATCGATTCAGTGAAGGCATGCCAGTCTGCCTTTTTAGCTTCTTTGACTGTTTGATCTGCTATGGTTTTGGCACGTTTGTATTCTATTCGGTTTTCGGGCGTTTTGTGCTTTTTCAAGATTTGGAGTTTTCTTTTCCTGTTTTTTACTTCGCGATTACAGGCCTTGTTCCACCAAGATTTCTCTGGTCTCCCATTATCCGATCTGGCAGGTGTGCACTCCTTGATCGATCGGATAATGTGGTCTGTGATATGGGCCGTCTTATTGTCTACGTCATGCCTATCATCCTAACTTGTGGTGAACCTAGTTAGTTCGTGGTATTTGTCCCGGTCTGTTCGTGTGGTGTTAATTCTTTGGGGGGGGGGGGGGGCCCGGTGTTTTGTGGTAGCGGGGTTTTGTCTTTGTCGTTGATGGTTATCAGTGCGGGGAAGTGGTCGCTCCCTAGGTTATCGCTATTTACTTGCCAGTGTGCTTCGACTGCGATGGTGTTGGTGGCTATTGTTATGTCGAAGGTGTTCATAATATCTGCGTTGCCCTGAGCAAACATGTGGATGGGCTCGCGGCCTGTATTTAGAATACATCTCTGTGTCTCGTTTATGGCTAATTCTATTTTTTTCCCCGCTGTATCTGATGTTTGGTTTTCATCCCATTGGGGGCTTTTGGCGTTAAAGTCTCCGACCACTATGTCTCCTGCTAGTAGTAGTTCTTTGAGATTTTCTACTGATATTTGACTATAACGCTTTCTCGTTGGGGATATAGGCGTTTACTATTTTTAGATTTCGGTTTGTTGGTGTGGTTATTTCTCCTATTATGGCCTCTATTTGTGGGTTTAGTGTGTGGGTGATTTCTGTGATTGCTAGTTCGGTTTTGGTGTAGATGGCTACGCCTCCTCCTTTTTTGTCTTCCCTACTTTTATTTATGGGTGGGTATTTATACCCCTTTATGGGGGGGGGGGGGGGGGTTCCCGGAAACCCGTCTCCTGGAGGGCGAGGATTTCCGGGGGGTTGGGGTTTAGCCAGTTTCTGAATTCATCTAGTTTAGAATAGATTGATTAATTGTACATTGCTTAACGTCCCGACAACAACAAGGCTTTCTCAGGACGTGCCTGCACTGCTTGTGAAAAAAAAAAAAAAAAACCTAAACAGAATATTGAATGTATGTCGCCAGCCGGTCCAATACCCGGGTGGGGGATAGTTTAGAATAGAGGAACCTGCAGTTCCATTGAAGGATGCGGAGGCCTGCCATCTTAACTTAGTGCTTGGATTATTTCTGTAAACATTTGGAGGAAGGAATTGATACCCTCCTCGTGTCCCGTACTTCTCATGCGTGAGATTACTAAGTTTGCCCATGTGACCAGGGTGATGGCGTATTGGTGGTCCACCCTCACACCCGGGCCGGTCGGCCCGCCCGACCGGCCCCCCCCCCCACTCCCCACCCCACCCTGTCGACTGGGCCGGGTTGGCGGTTGTCGGCGGCTAGGCTCTCCCACTGTAGGTGTGTGTGTGTGTGGCGGGGTGGGGGGGGGGCGGGATAGGCGGCTATTATCGCCTCGTCCGGCGGTGACCCGACCCTCCGACGCCGCTTGTTTGCGTGGTGGCTCGTTCCTATTTGGTTTGGGCTGGTTGTTGTTTGACTGTTTTTCTCAATAGGTTTGGGGCCTGCTGGTCGGGTATTTTGCGAGTTGTTTTGTCCTGGAGGTGGGCTTCTCAGGGTTATATCTGTCGCATTGTATGAGTTTGGTATGAGTTCGACATTCTCCATCGGGAGGAGGGGGGGGGGGTGATCTCCCGGTTATTTGTGGTGTTTTTTTTTCGTCGGGAGTTTCTTTCGCTGTTTAAGGCTACCGCGAAAGACATTCTCCCCGAGCTGGCTATTCGGGCGGCTCTGTTGTGGTCGCGTTTGAGCTCGCACCCGCCGTAGTTGGCCGAGTGCCCGTCGTCTTGGCAGTTCGGACAGAAGAAGTCTTCTGGGCGTTTGAATGTACAATCTGCGGTAGGGTGGCCCTGGCTGCACTTAGCGCGTGGCCCTGGCTGCACTTAGCGCATCTCGTATTGGCTTTACAGGCTTTTGTCGGATGTCCGAATCTTTGACAGTTTTGACATTGGAGTGCCTTGGTTTTGAATCTGTCTATCCAAAGGATCTCACCTCCTATTTTGACAGTTTTTGGCAGGACTTCTCCCGGAAATCAACAACACTCCGGGCTCATGAGGATCTATGCCTCTTGGAGATGTTTGGAGTGTTGTCAGTCCCTGCAAAATCCAGACCAAAAAGGTGACTGCCAAACGTGTAAAATGCAGAAAAGAACCCAACGGTCTTTTCTACACACTTAGAAAAAATTATTTACTGTAGTGTAACTGTCTTTTCTAAGCGTGTTTCTTTCTCCGTTGGGTTCTTCTCCGGACAAACATGCGATATCGCACGTTTGTTCGACCTTAAATCCACTGTTTTTCGTCGAACACGTGCAAGTTTTACCGACGTCTGATTTTCAAGCAACTACTATTGTACTCACCGATTTGTCGTCGCCAAGGTCTGTCCTCTTAAAACTATGTGTTTCTTGTTGTCGGCTTCCGGCTGCAGGCTTGTCTTGGCGAGTCAATCGGTTTGCTGTCTCATGTCCGCCGTGAGATGGCCTTAGCCGGCATTAAACCCCAATAACTGTCTGTCTTTCATCAGATGTGTTCTAACTGAAACACCCGTATCAGACATGTGGTACGTACACTGGACAGGAGATTACAGTTTGTGGGCAAGAGACAAATTACTGTTCAGTCAATGCAGTGCCAGACGTGAAAAATGAAAAACTTTTTTTTTTCCCCGATCCCCAAACCCCCAGTAGCAAAACACCTACGGGCCCACGAAGGCCGCAATGGGCCCGCGCACATACGTGCGCGGGCCCACTGCGGCCTTCGTGGGCCCGAGGACTATTGCTTACAAGGAAAGCCGATGGCACGGAGCACGCTTTTCACAAAGAAATGCGCACGGTTTTCTGAGTCGAAGCAACTTGAAGACTGTCATTGAAAAACCAATCGGAATCTGCTGGTCCGCATAGAATAGAAATTTCGCACTGTACACGTGGTCGGTGAAAATGGTCCCGAACCAGCATTGATGTAGAAAGACAGAGTTCGTTAGAAGTTGCGATAAAGTTACTAGGAATGTATATTGAGGAGCAAAAAAAAAAAAAAAAAAAAAAAATGCGCCATTTTTGGAATCATCGGAAGTGTTTCCGATGATTCCAAAAATGGCGCATTTGTTTTGCTCCTCAGTATATTATTAATCGGTAGGACGACTATGGGTGTCTTGGGAATAAAATGACGCTCGTCTCGCACTTTGCTTTGGCTGAAGTCAGTCAAAGTCACCTTGTGATGCCACTGTAAGCAAAGTTTCAGTTACAAAGTACAAAGCTCGCACTAGAACTGAAAGACGCTTTCAACTCAAAAACGTCGTCCATGGGTGCACACGACAGACGCGACAACGCTAATTTGTGAGTTCGAAAGCTGAAGTGTCTGTTGCACGTGGTTGTTAGAAAATGGCACTAGTCCACATTTCACATGTCTTGACTGAAAATAAACGTGTTGCTGGACCAAAAACACACCTTCCACTGATGTAATTCCACTGCATCGTACAGCACATGAGGTGCATATTCTTGTGTCTCAAATACACAATTTTCTAGCGGCATTCAGCAACGGAAAGGAGGATGCGAGCCGCGTGGTCACAAATACAGGCGGCAGGTCATCTAATCACGTGTCGCTGCAGGTCTAATCTGCTTTGTTTTTTGTCTTTGCTTTCACGTGTTTTACGGGTCATCTGCTGCACGGACCGAGTCTCAGGTCTACGGTTAACTCATTCGAGATGGGTCGCATCCGGATACGCGGCTACAGCCGCAAATGCGGATGCGAGACGTCTCGAATGAGTTAATCTGGCGTAGCTAGCGAGCAATGAGGCCTTGCATGTGGCATGTATGTGTTTAGGCATGTATCTGTTTACTTTTCAAGCAGGTTTTTATTTCCTAAATTTCATTTTTAAGACTTATTTAACATGCGAATGTATATGAGGCGCACAAGAGGCATAGATCCTCATGAGCCCCCGCATCTGCGGGGGCTCATGAGGATCTGTGCCTCTTGCAGTTCGGTGGAGTTCAATGTGTTTCAGCAGTTAAAATAGTTTGTTTTTGTCTGAAAACAATATTTTTTTCTGTTTTATTTTAGGACCACATATCACTGAACTGTCCATTTTATCGTTTGATTGTTGTTTCTTTTAAAATCCAATTCATTTACTTCTTCAGCCATGCCATTTTTTTTACTATCATGCAATTAGCTTTTTCTGTTTTTGTTCGCTGAACCAGTTCTGACTGACAACATTATTAGTTGTTTGTTTGTTGTTGTTGGTTTTTTTGGTTGTTTTTTTGTTTTGTTACTTTCCTGACAAATTCATCTAGCTTTGCTATTCTGATGACATTTTTTTCTGACCGTATATTACGCTATTTTCCTCTTCATCGTTTGTTATGATTTTTTTCAGCTCTCTGGATCAATATTCCAGATACTTGTTGGCCATATAAAGCAGTCTCTTCGTAGATTTTTTTTTCAATTGGATGTTTTGATAGGTGACAGTGCGAAACATTTAAACGACGGAAAACGGTCCTCGGACTAACTATACCCCACGATCCGTGAGCAGCAAGAAAGATAAATTCTCATGAGCCCCTGCGGATGCAGGGGCTCATGAGAATATATGCCTCTTGCAATTGGAACAGGCTGGCTGCAGAGCTGTTCTGTCTAAACCAATATGCTAAAATTCAGTTTTCTGGGATTTTGGTAAAAAATCGGAATCATTGTCCAGGACTGAAGACTGTCACCCATGTATTTCAAAAACCAAACTTTTCCACGAAAGAGCCTAGGGAGGGGACATAATGCTTGCGGTTAGTGTTGGGTATATTTTTGTATTACCTTTTCAGTACGGTTAGCTACATGCACAAAAGGGGTCTTTTGCGCCAAGCAGTATCGTTGTCCGTAGCAGTCGAAGGGTTAATAGAGAGGTTACGTTTACGCCGAACGACTGCCAACAACGAACGAGAGCGAAGTCACGGTGAACAACCAGTGTACATGTGTACTAGAAGCATAGACAACCCTCCAAACATCTCCAAGAGGCATAGATCCTCATGAGCCCTCCGGGCTCATGAGGATCTGTGCCTCTTGGAGATGTTTGGAGTGTTGTCTGTACTTATGGTATAGTCCGTTTGAGCAAAGATTGCCTCAGGACCACGGTTGGAGATCATCTTTTCTTCTTTAAGTTATCTTGAAATCCTCTGCGTTCAAAGGTTATTTGCAAAAAAAAACCCCAAAACAACAACAACAAAAAAAACAACAACAAACAAACAAAACAAAAAACCCCAACAACAACAACAACAACAAAAACACACGAGGCAGGCTTTTTCACAAACGGACTCCCATCAACGAACAAGCTGAAAAGAAAAGGGGAGACTGCCAATGCTAATAAAATCGGTCTATACAAGCTGTTTGTTTGTCAGACGTAATTTCACTCTCGTTCGTTGATGGGAGTCGTTCGTTGATGGGAGTCGTTCGTTGATGGGAGTCGTTCGTTGATGGGAGTCGTTCGTTGATGGGAGTCGTTCGTTCAAACGAAACCTCACTAACACTTCTCGTGAAAACCCCTCTCTTGACCAATGCCTGTATAGTGAACACGACCGCGACTCTACCGTTGTATGGCAAAAGTCGATACGTCATTTTTTTTGTTAAAAGCGAGATTTTCATTGTATAACAATGAAAATCTCGAGTTTCCCAAAAGTGGACATACTGACTTTTGCTATAACACATTCTACCCCAGGACCGAAATCTCCAAAATGTGAAGTTGCCCTCTGAAGGACTGTATTACAATTCTAGAGACAGATCGAGCATGATAGTTCAAGGGTGGTGCCAAAATAGGCGCCAAGCTATTCTGGCACCACCCTATAGGCGCCAAGCTATTCTGGCACCACCCTTGAACTATCATGCTCAATCCATGTCTTGCTGTGATGTGTCGGGGCTGAATGAGATTTAAAAAAAAAAAACCGGACTGGCCACCACTGGACTGGATGCAAGCCATGGAGGCATTAGCAAATGAAAGGCTAGAGAGTGGAGATGAGCAATACATTATTGTCTGTCACACTAGAGATGCGCGTGCATGGAGTGACTCCCAGCCCAAAAGAAAACCCGGAAACCAAGGTTTGGGAGGAAGGGAGGGAAAGAGAGTGAGCGAGAGAGAGAGAGAGAGAGAGAGAGAGAGAGAGAGAGAGAGAGAGAGAGAGAGAGAGAGAGAGAGAGACAGACAGACAGACAGACAGACAGACAGACAGACAGACAGACGGACGAAATGAAACGTGATTTCTCAAGGATAAATGATAAGGTACAGAGACCTGTTTTCAGTCATGTCCTTGCACACACACGCAAACACGCACGCACGCACACACATACACACACAAACACGAAAACTCTCGCAGGCGCGCGCGTAATATAGAAGGAACTAATTAAAATGGAAGGCAAAACATGAACATGAAAAGCTAATTTAAAGACTCACCCAGGCACACACACACGCACACACACACACAAATATATATATACACACACAAACGTACGCGCGCACACGCACACACATTTAGAGCATAATTGTCTAATGCACTGAGAACGTTAGAGAAAGAGAGAGATTTTCTGTGGGTAAGGAGAGAGTGGACAGAGACAAGAGGTGGTTTTTTTTTCCTAGTCAGAGCTTGCAAACAAATATTACAAACTGCGTGAGTCATGAGTGAATAAACAGAACAGGAAATAAAAAATAACTTCAAACAAGCAATCTAGAAAAGAGAAAAGCGCACATAAACAAGACGATGTAAACATAACTTTAGGAGCTGGCCGGGAGGGGTGGTTGATTTTTTTTTTTTTTTTTTTTTGGTGGGGGCGGGGAGGAGAGGTTGTGGACGGGGGCATAATAGGGTGTTGCAAAGATATCTTCTAGCATTGATCAAAGTATCTTTGAGAGCGTGGTAAGTACATAATTCGGCAATTTATCCGTCAAAGCGACAAAAAGAGCCGAGCGCCCCAGACTACAAGTGATCTCGACCCCTCTCCATCTCTTGGGCTGTTTCTATTTTAACTGGAACTCACATCAGTCACACGTGACAAAAGGCCCAATGCCATCCGGCAAAAGACATGGATTCTCATGAGCCGCTGGGACAGCAGGAGCTCATGAGTGTCGCAGGGGCTCATGAGAATCCATGTCTTTTGCAGCTGAGACTAAAACTCATCCCCAGCCCTCTCTCAATCTAGTCGACGTGTCTAAACTTTCGCTCTCGAATGCTCAAATCAGGCGCATTCTCAATTCCGACGATTACTGTTGAGGATGAGACATAAGACTATAAATGTATTGGGTCAATTCCAACAAGAGGCATAGATTCTCATGTGCCCCTGCTTTAACGCAGGGGCACATGAGAATCTATGTCTCTTGCGGACGGAAGGCCCTGGGCGAGGGACGCAAAAAAAGGGGAGCTTTTCGCCAAGTTTGCTCAGGGCTTTTTGAAGTGTCATAACTACATGTATTCGAATCTCGCTGTCTGAAGTTGCAGAGAGCTCTCGAAACTGTCGAGTCCTTCAGCCGAACCCCCTTTTCCTCTGCAAGAGGCGTAGATCCTCAAGAGCCCCTGCAGAGCTGCATGGGGAGGAGGGGGGGGGGGTCCTTGAGCATCTTCGCCTCTTGCTGTCAAAGCTTGGGCAGTTACAAAAATCTCTAGTCGGAGGACGTTCACTTGACTGGTTTTCTAAGTCATCAGCCATGTCCTTCAAAACTGCAAGAAGAATAGACGTTCATGAGCTCTTGCAGCTGCAGGGGGCTCATGAGAATCTATGCCTCTTGTCAAAGATCGGCCAATTTTAATCTGTGTCTCTGAGGAATGACTCAAACGACTGGATTATGTTCTTAACCAAATGCACCCTGAGGCTGAGATTTTTTTTAAAAACAGATTAGGAGACAGATCAACCGTTTTAGTTCAAGGGTGGTGCCAGAATAGATTGGCGCCTCAGGCGCCAAGCTATTTTGGCACTTCTCTTGAACTCTCATATTCCAATTAATTTCAAGCAGTGGTATCTCAGGATTAAATTGAAAAGGTTTAAATTATCAGCCAGAACCTTCATCCTGTCTGCGAGAAGAACTGATTCACATGGGGCCTTGCAGTTGCAGGGGCTCTTAACTCTTACACCTAATCATCTGTTGATGTGTAGCTTCACCAACATGAAAGAAAGCAAAATGTCTTGATCTGTATGTAGGTTTGAACCAAAGAAAAAAAATCCACTCCGGCCATTTCTTTTTAAAAAGAAATAAATTAACCCATTTAGTCCCAGGACCCTGCAGCAGGAGTTGGATTGATCATGATAATTCAAGGGTAGTGCCAGATGAGCTTGGCGCCTTCACGCGCCAAGCTCATCTGGCACTGCCCTTGAATTATCATGATCAATCCAAATCCTGCAACTAGTACATAGTCGTTCAGTAACACTTCCAAAAGCACCTGTGGGTTTATGCTCCTGATTTTAACTGTTGGTCCCGGTTTTTAAAATCGGTTCCTAAAACATAGAAAATCAGAGAGGTTTATTTCTATCACTATAGCTTCCGATGGCTCTTCAAACCGCAAGAGTTATCTGACCTGCGCAAGAGTTATCTCAGTCACTCTGCTGACACTCTACAGGCTTTCAGGGGGGAAGAAGATGATTTTCTGAATGGTAACTTAGTTATCTCCCCTTTGAAAAGGGGTCCATTTTGAGGTCGAACAATTTGACAATCAGAGCCTCAGTAGCGTCCCCTATAATACGCACTGGTTGCCATCCTCGATTCGCGGATCAAGGGAGGTAGTCAGTGTGCCTCTAGTGACGTCACTGAGGGGAGTGAGGGCGGAAGAGATACTAAAAGGTGGAGGGGGGAGTGGTGGGTGTCAGTAGTTGCCAATTTACAGTCCATATTTTCCTACTACAAAGAGACACTACTGAATAAAATGTAATAACATAATACTACAAAATAAAGAAGTAATAGTAAATAGCTGTATAAATATCTAATAATAAAAGAGAGTAAACAAGCATTCTAATTATACAGTTTTTCAACCTGCCCCGCTTCGCCTGAAAGGCATAAATTCACATACGAGCTGAGTTATCATTTGCAATGTAAGAGAAAGGAAGTATGAGTCCCGTAAGACAATGAATTCAATAGAGCCGCATCAGTCATTAATTTACATCATTTTTTAATATCATATTTTTGACCCCAATTTTACCCCCGTTAATTCTGAATCAACCCTTTGATTTTTAAAAAGTGATGAGCATGACTGATGCGGCCTTATTGATCTGATTATCTATCGGGACTCATACTTCCTTTCTCTATAACTATTGTCTCTGCCAATACCTAATCATTTACCTGATCAAGTGATGCCAAGTGAAACTTAATACTTATTAACAAGTTGCAACTAACTTTTAGGAACCTGCAGAGGTAACCTTTAAGTGTGTTGTCATAAGAACTTATTAATTACTTACCCTAAGTTTTTACAAGTACTTACCCTAAGTTCTTACAAGTACTTACCCTAAGTTCTTACAACAACTTGACTCAAGTCCCAAGACACTGAGACAGTTTTATCAAGATACAAGGACAATAAAAAAACTTTTTTTTCTCAGTAATACTCTGGTGGTGGTGCTGATGGGACTAAATAATCAGGCACAAGTGGTGTAAGTGGCATGGCATTTTTCTGTGAAGTGTATGACATTAATAAACGATTACCAAATCTGATTTTTATTTGTTTAAAAGATTGTGTAGTTTTTCTGTGGTTTCCTGAACACCGATCCTTTTTCCCTCTGCTAAAAAACTGGCCTTCAGTTCTTCAACATTCACGGAAGACTGACTATGCATTTTATTCTGTATTTCAGATTTTTGTTTTTTGTAATTATTCAAATCATCCTGGACACGCTTAAATTCTTCGTCATCAATACAATTATCATTTAATGCCTTACTGATAATAAGTTTCATACTGCTCAACTTTGCACCAGTGAGCGTACTCAATGATTCATGTTTCTGTAATTTTGTGTGAAACCTCTTGTTTAAGGCCTCCAAACCAAAGCAAGCCAGGCATGTAGCAACGCTAACACCCTCAACTGCTATTCCAGCTAAACTCCCAATTCCTGTGGCGAACAGAACAATACCCCCTACAGAACATGAAGCTGAAACTGCACCAATAGCCATAGAAGTGTTTTGAACAGAATTAAATACTGACTTATACCGTCTTTTGCACCGTGAGTATTTCGCCTCCTCACTCTCCAAATATTTCAAAGCTTCTGTAATATTATTTAATCTGAATGCGTCTGCCTGTAATGTTTTATCTGAAGCAATTGACACAGCTGTCACCTGTGGATCAGGCGCAAGTGTTGTTTTAGTCATCACATTTGTTTCAGTCGGCTCAAGCGTCGGTAGTTGCGGATAGAAGTTTACCATTTTTTTTATTCACAAATATTTTTTTTTTATTTAATCAGCAATTACATTTTGCAACTCTTCAAAAGTATACAATTTGCTGGCATAATAAAATGCAACAAGATCAATGTGTTCAAGGTTTATGTAAGTTAGACGAACAAAAGTTGTTTTGTCGACCACCACCTTGACAGCTGGAACACTGCTCGAAACATTAATAACATCATTATTTTTTGTAATAGCAATAAAGACCTTTGATGATTCTGTTACTGTTTCGTCCCATGTAAGTTTAATTCCCTGTGCAATTTGAGCCTCTTTAGCAGTAGTTACTGATTTCCTGATAATTTCAAATACTATTGTTACTTCTCTAGCCACGACTAAGCTTGCTGGCATAAACACAACAGAAGTATCTGATCTACCCTTTCTAGTTGTAAGAAGATACCGCCGTCTCTCATAATTTTCAACTTTCAGTTTTTCTCTGCTATTGTTGTCTGGGGCAAAGCTTGGAACAAGGCTTACAATAAGCGGCCCAAAATTAACAACTTTCCTAAACACTAAGGCGCCTTCATCATCAGTGTATACATAAGGACTAATAAATTCAATCTTTATGTCCCAGTCAATTGTGGGTGGTGGAACAGGTACAGGTGAAACCACCCACTTATTTCCCACATGTATTAAGTTGTAGGGCGCATTATTTACAGGTGGAGTAGGTACAGTAACATCACGCAGCTGACCAAGTTTAGGAATCTGTTTTTCACCGTCTTTCATGTCAACAATTACTTTCCTCTTGTACATGCCATTTGAATCAAGTTCAAAACCATATATTTCTCCAACATCCCCTTCCTTCTCAAAATCCTGGACGTCTGCCAAATCTTTCAATTCTGTTACTGGACATGCAACTGGTATGATTCTCGA
>BTPG01000007.1:107509423-107690776 GCA_036245525.1 Semisulcospira habei | reverse complement strand
CCCCAGCTCACAAAACTTGCTCGACAAGTCTGGTCGGGTAGCATAAGACTCGTCAGGCTTGTTCCTAATTTAGATATGCATAGCATTTTGGAAAGACCAAGATCGATTTTAGGATCAGGTTTTGCCGGATCGGACTTATTCTTGCCGGTTAGTGTTTGAAAATGACCGGTTGTTTTTGTTATAATTTATTCATTGGACTATTAGCCGGTTGAGATGTATGACGTCAGCTCTGTAAACCGGTAAGTTGTGTTTGTGTGTCTGTGTTGTTAGAGTGTCAGTGTGTGCGACAGTGTGTGTGTGTGTGTGTGTGTGTGTTTTGAAAGTTCCACTTGGTCCCGACCTGACCAGGGTGCTGGTTATATTAAATCGATCTATGTAAGCAGGTAATTAATTTCTCAGTGCATTCAGATTGTGCGTTCTTTTCAAGCACAGATAAGCTCGCGTACATAGAAACGCCGAGGCTTTTGTCCACGCATGGGTTGATTCAAAGCGCCGTGTACGTGTGCACTCATGTATTCAAGTCAGTATATGCGTGTTTATGCTAGTATGTACGTACGTGCGTGTGCATGTGCGTGTGTTTATGTGTTGGTATGTGTGTGTGTGTATGTATGCCTGTGTATATAACTTGTATGGCAATCTGGCACTGCCCTTGAATTATCTTGGTCTGCAACTGGCGTGTCCGCTTGTGCGTGTATGTTTTGTTATGTTCAGAGCCAATTGAATAAAGTTAGCACTGAGCGGTCCTCCTGTGAACTTGCCTGCACAAACACATTTCTAAACATCTTTTCACGCGTGACGCGGTGTGAATGGCGCTGTGAAAGCTTTTACCCAACTCATTGAAAGAGGGTTTGGCATTGAGTCTTGTCATGCGTGAACTGAAATGATATGTGTGGGACATAGCATGTGAGTTTTTCGGAAATCGACTCTGGCAGTATTGAGAGAAACGGTCATGTAAAAGTTAATGACCGTAATTAGTAATTAATTAAGGTCATTAGGTGTTGACAGAGACAATAGTTATAGAGATAAAACAATAGAGTCCCGATAGATAATCAGATCAATAGAGCCGCATCAGTCATGCTCATCACTTTTTTAAAATCAAAGGGTTGATTTAGAATTAACGGGGGGTGAAATTGGGCTCAAAAATATGATATTAAAAAATGATGTAAATTAATGACTGATGCGGCTCTATTGAATTCATTGTCTTACGGGACTCTATTGTTTTATCTCTAATGTATCTATCTATCTATCTATATCCCGTAGTCTTGCCGACCGTTGGGGCACCACTGATGACTTGGCAACCAGCTCCCTCCAATCCTCTCTGTTCTCTGCCATTCTCAGCGTATCGCCCCAGCTTCAGTCCTGTCCACTCTGAGATATTGTCCTCCCATCTTTTCCTCTGTCTTCCTCTCCTTCGTCCTTCTTGCACAGTGCCTTGCAGGATTGTTTTGGCAAGCCCTGCTGAACGCGTGACATGCCCATACCACTTCAGTTTGCGTTTTCTCACAATGGCTAATAAGTCTTCATAGGGCCCGATGGCTTGCCTGATTCTGCTTCACACTTTCTCGTTTGTGATGTGATCTCTATATGAGATGCCAAGCAGCCTTCGAAAACATCTCATTTCAGTGGCTTGTATCCTCCTTTCAAGGTCTGCTGTGAGGGTCCATGACTCGCAGGCATACAAGAACACTGAGATGACTAAGGAGGGCATCAGTCTGATCTTGGAGCAGAGTGTGATGTTTCTGTCCTTCCATATGGTCTTCAATCTTGTCAGTGCTGTTGTTGTCTGCGCAATCCTGGACAGTATTTCTGGTTTTGATCCCTCATCTGTCACAATGGCTCCTAAGTATTTGAACTTCTTAACTGTTTCCAGTTTTTGGCCTCCAACCATGATTTCAGTGCCAATGCCACTGGCGTTATTGGTCATCCGTTTGGTCTTCTCTGCACTGATTTCCATCCCATATGCAATGGCTGTACTATCCAGCTTTTCCACCAGCTGAGCTAGCTCCTTCTCTGTTCCTGCAAGGCCATCAATGTCGTCCGCAAAGCGCATGTTCGTGATTGTTCTGCCTCCAATACTTACAGTTCCTTCATGATCTTTCAGAGCGTCCATCATGATTCTTTCCAGGAAGATGTTGAAAAGAGTAGGTGAGAGCAAGCAGCCTTGTCTGACTCCAACTGTAGTCCTAAACCAGTTTCCTATTTTGCCGTTGAAGCAGACTGCGCTAGTGGCCTTGTTGTAAAGGTTTGCTATGACTTTGATCAGGTTGGCATTGATGTTGTATAGCTTCATGGTGGACCAAAGGGGAAATGTATATTATGACTCAAAACAATGTTACTGACAAAATATGAGCAAAATCTGACGAGGTCCCCGGTTCGTATGGTTACCACCCATGGTGTGTATCTGGGTACACACTTTTACAGGATTATACGCACGGGTCACCGGTTCGTGTGGTTACAACCCATGCTCAAAAACAAGGATATGATACAAGGTATTTGTGTTCCACCTTTTCATCACATAGATCTATGTTCATTTGTTACAAATATAGTTAGTACTGGGCTGTGAAGTTGAAAACGATTTGCCTTTAAGATGACGAAACTTGTACACACACCCGTCCCCAGTTCGTATGGATACAGCCGAAGGTCCCCGGTTTGTATGGACGTGGCCGATGATTAAAAAAGGATAAACTGTTATGAACTGTGCTAAAATAATTTGAGAGCATGCTTCTATGCTGGTATTTAAGCATATTACATCTGTCTGGGAACCGCACACCATTCAAAAGATGATGCTATTCAAATGTCCCCGTTTCGCATGAATGCAGCCAGCTCGTGTGTGTCCCAGTTCATATAACTGCAAACAGCTTGTGTGTGTCCCCGGTTCGTATGGATGCGACCAGCTCGTGTGTGTCCCCGGTTAGTATGGATGCGACCAGCTCGTGTGTGTCCCCGGTTAGTATGGATGCAAACAGCTCGTGTGTGTCCCCGGTTAGTATGGATGCGACCAGCTCGTGTGTGTCCCCGGTTAGTATGGATGCGACCAGCTCGTGTGTGTCCCCGGTTAGTATGGATACGACCAGCTCGTGTGTGTCCCCGGTTCGTATGGATGCGACCAACTCGTGTGTGTCCCCGGTTAGTATGGATGCGACCAGCTCGTGTGTGTCCCCGGTTAGTATGGATGCGACCAGCTCGTGTATGTCCCCGGTTCTTATGGATGCGACCAGCTCGTGTGTGTCCCCGGTTCGAATGGATGCGACCAGCTCGTGCGTGTCCCCGGTTCAGATGAATGCAAACAGCTCATTTGCGTTCCCTTGTTATAAACTAATTAATCTGTACATCAATGGGCAGAAGTTTCCAAAAGTAACAAGAAATGGTCTTAAACAGTACCATGCTGCATCAACGCAAAAGCAGACGGTTCTGAGTCACAACAAACAATCAAACAAACGGTAAATTTGAAACCTGTTAAATATACCGTCTACTCCCATCTTAGCTATTTAAATGTCTGCAGGATCACCCGATAAGGCAGAGGTTGTCACGGTCAAAAAAGGCCCTTCATATTTGTTCATCAGACTGATCAAGATCCTTGAGTGTAACACAATGACCTCTGCCTTGTATTGGGCGATCACAACAAAGTGAAATGCAGTCTCAAGCCCCATAACTTGCACTGCACAATGCTGATGTCAACACAAAATACCATAACAACTGAATAACAAGGGTACAATGCACTGTGTCACCTAGTCTGTATAATATAGGCATGCACACCAAACAATACCTGTACTGCTCTTGATACAAAGTCTGTGCATTCGACCATATAACACTGCAAAATACATGAGTGCTACGCTGGCAAAGTGTCTACAACAGAGTCTGCACCATGCCGGCCCGTAATCCAAGCAATACCATTGCTGCTCTCCAAAAACTCAACGTGGTGCAGGCTATCATGTCACAACTGATTGCTGCATAGCACCCACCAAGTACCCCCTGGTACTGTGCACAATGTTGGCATCAGTTTACTTTATTTAATTTTGGACCCGCTGGGGGCATGAGAAAAATCACAAAAGAACTTACATGAATGTGCTCAGAAATGAAATATTATCCTTATTACTACACTGTACGCATGTTCCTTAGACAGCACAAATGACTTGTATGGACATGGATCATAGTCAGGTCATTCTGTTTGCTGTGTGTGTCATGAACAGTACATCTGTAAAATTTGTGAAATGAACCATGTGGTTAGCAATTCTGATACGATAAGTAAAGCCACACAGCTGAAAGTCAAAGATTGACAGTGGAAGAAAAAAACAAAACAAACACAAAGTACAGTACATATCATATGCCAACCACTTAAATCTGCTGTGACAGCTGGAGGGTAATGCAAGAACTGCATGGTCAACTCACTCTTGAGAAGTATTGCGTTTTTCATTGAGCAAGTCCACATTTGCACAACATTTTAAGCTGAGGGTTTAATGACATAAATATACATCCCCACGTTTCTATATTTCCGCACATCCCCTCTTCAGAAAGGACCCATGGGTTTTATACTCTGAGGCCAATGACCATTTTCAGAATGAACCCTGTATATCAATTCGAATCATGCAAAGCGGAGCAGTGATAAGTTTTCTCCTTGTCTCACACCGATGCTGCACAAAATCTATCTGTACCACTCGGCACTGTTTCCTACCCCATAAGTGTCAGCTGTGGAGTACATATTTTGAATGACTGATGTATGCCAGTATTTAGGAACTTGTCACAAAAAAGACCTGTTCATATGATGAAATGTCTTCGAAAAATGAATACATTGTCAGTAAAGGGGTTTTCCTTGGATAATAAAAAACTAATACATATTAAGCTGCATTTCCAAATCGTGACATGACAGGAGAGTGACAAAAAGTAACTTTTCTGAGGGGGTCATCCAAATAAATATGCATAGGAAGGTCTTACCATCAGGTATCTCTTTACCAAGTTTAGGGTTACAGTTAGGAATACTTGAGAAAAAAACATCTTTGGGCAATGTACCTATTTCCCGATTTCTTGTGACCCTTGACCTTTCTGACCTTTCATGCATACGAAATTAGTATGCATGAAAAGTTCTTACAACCTTGTACCAAGTCTGGGTTTGAAGTTGTGTATACTTGAGAAAACATCTTTTTGGTCAAAATACAGATATTTTTCACCTTTTTACTGCACTACAAATTACAACATGGGTGTCAAATCGCTTTGTCACGTTGTTATATGAAAACACACAAAGCACACCCCCATCACTGTACAATAGCCCCTGAACTGCTCGACTGCACGTTACAATTTTGTCGCCCCGCTGCTTCTATGTCAGGCTTATGGAAACACTCCCTCTTTATTTCTATGTTCTCGAGTTTTGTCATTGTCACTTTGTTGTCACTGCCCCACTGCTGTTGTGTCTGCAGTTGAATAGCCAGGCCTAAAGCCTGCTTGCCCTTCTCCTAATATATGGCTATGCATCAGCTCAGGCAGTAAGGCACAGGCTTTTGCTGCATTGCGAATGATGTGACTGTCCAAAACCTTGACATTGTGGCCAGCCTGGTGGATGGACATCAAAATAACAGGACGTCTGCCCTCCTACACAGGACAATCAGTTCACTTCCTTTGCCTTCTCGTCAGTTGGCCATCGCGGAGAGATGTACCCGCTGAACTCTTCTTCCCTCATCTTTCGCAACCTGCAAAAGATAATTTTGTAACAAAAAAAGTTTTGACATGCACATATTGCGTGCATATATGTTTGCAAGTATTTATACAAAGTACATACATGCATAATATGACAGTAGTCAGAACATGAACAAGAAAGGCAATGTCCTTATGGTTCATGTGTATGACCAATCCATACAATACATCTGACCTTTTTGACCTTGGCTTGACTTCTCCAACAGGTCTCTGAAAATGTCTAAACATAAGTATAGGGCTGGATTTTGTACCAGTGAAACCTGAGTTTTTTTTTTCCAAATCCCTTCATTTTTCACACATTTGTCAACCCTCTGTGACCCTTGACCTCTGTGAGGGGCTGATTACATTAGTATGCACAGAAAAGTGTTATCATCATGCCAAATTTTATTTTATTGAAAAGTTTGCAAAAACATTGATAAAAACTACAACTCTACCTGAAACTAACTTTTGTCACCCTTATCATGTGGTATCTCCATAGCAAGTTTGAGTTTGAAGTTGAAAATACTACTTGAGATGACCTTTTAAAGGTCACAGAAATTGGTATGTTTAGAATTATTTTACCACAAAGTACCCTTGTGCCAAGTCTGAAGTCTGAGGCTTGCATAGTCTTCGAGGAAATGCCAATGTTAAAGTTGCCCACAGATAACAGACAGTTGACGGACGACCCATTACAAACACTTACTTTTGCTATCACACGTGCGCCAAAAATTAGACGCCATTGAGCTTGAAATGACCACAAAGGGTGTATACATATATCTAGAATCAGCATCAATATTCAAAGTGTAACTTGCAGAAATTGTTTCAAACAGGACACAACACATTGCTGTTTAGCAACAGCACACACTGGACCAAATGGGTAGTATTCAGAGTTTTCTAGTCCTTTTGTATGCACTAAGTGCTTATTAAAGAAAACGACAGTATTTGCAGACTTGCCCAACCCTCTAGTTTTCAAATCAAATGCAATATGGTGCCACTTGTTGACAGCAAGTGATTTTAGCATTCGGTGTTGTTGAGAATGCTGGTACTAGTACTACACCATCTTCAAAATGAAAGAAAGCATTACAGTGTGATGTGTTTATTCCAACCAGTTGTGTTTTGTTATGAACCTGATTCTATTCACAAAACAATTGGTATGCTTTACCATTGAGTCCAGGACAATAAGTGTCGCCTTCTCTCACTTTAGTTGATCCGCTGGAACTGGAATTGCCTGCTTTTAGCTGTGGCCTTCTCCTTTGAGCAACATGACCTGACTAGTTCTTGCCTCTTCTTGGTGTAGGCGTCATACTTCTGTGCTTGTTTGCAAGTATACCCTCTGGGCATGACTCTGCAGTGAGACGTCAACAGCAGCACTGACCTGAAATGAAATACACGTTTATTATCGTGTTATTCGGCAGCATGGCAATTTCACTTCTGATCTTATTTCAGGGTGGGTCGGTTCAAAACTCCACAAACAGGGACTTTGTTATAGCATTATAAACAATTCGGGGCCGGTGGGGGGAGTCCCCCCCCCCTCCCTCACCCACCCACCCAATTCATCCCTACATTTAGTTTACACATTACTACCTTCAAACTAATGTGAAATAAACTGTGAGCACCACAAACAACAATGGTGAAGCCTGGATCGCTTGTGTGCATTTAAAACTGATCATTTTCTTAATATGAACTGTGACCTTTCCAACAGGTGACTGAAATTTAAGTGCCATGAGTCTAAGCATAAGTAAAGGGCTGGCGTATGTACAATTGTGAATAGTATTTGAGAAAAAATATCTTTTGTCAAAATATGGCTATTTTTTTTTTTTACCTATTTCTTGATTTCTCATGACCCTTGGCCTGAACTCAAAGGTCTTGCCACAAAGTATCCTTCGGCTACGTTTGAAGACTGTGGTTTGAATAGTCTCCGAAAAAATGCAAACATTAAAGTTTACCATGGATGACCAATGGCCCGGAACATAGCCTTACACTTGCTTCGCACATGAGCCAATGAAAGAAGGCATTACAGTATGATGTGTTCATTCACCCCATAGTTGTGTTTTGTTCTGCACCTGATTCTCATCACAGATCTACTGGTATGATTTACTTTGAGTCCAGGAGAATAAGTGTCACCTTCCCTCACTTCACTTGAGCTGTGAGTGTGACCTTGGTCAGTTGGTGTAGGCGTCATATTTCTGCGCTTGTTTGCAAGTATGTACTCTGGGTGAAAGTACTGAGACTCCACAGCGAGAGGTCAATAGCAGTATTAGCCTGAAATGAAATACATGATTATTACTGTGTTGTTCGGCAGCATGACAATTTCACTTTGCATGAACTAAATGCAGGGGCAGATTATTACTTTCAAAATAAATGCGACAAAAACTGTGTAAACCAAAAAGAACAAACAACAATGGCAAAGTCTGTACACCTCATGTGCATAACTGATTCACATATATAACCTGTGTGACCTTTCCAAAAGGTAGCTGAAATAAGTGTCACGAGTCTCAACATAAATGCTTGCTTTTGTACTAGTCAAATTTGTATTTTTCACACATTCCACGGTCATCCAAAATGGTAGTCAACAAATATTTGGGTTTCAGTCAAAGTAGCGTTTTACTAGGTAACCCTTTTAATCCTGATACAGCCACTGCTTGAAATAAATGTGACTATGATAGTTCAAGGGTGGTGCCAGAATAGATTGGCATCTCATCCGCCAAGCTATTCTGGCACCATCCTTGAACTAAAAAAATGCTGGACCTATCTCCTAATCTGTAATATAGCCTTCATAAGACAGAGAATGGATAAGAAAACTAAGTTACTAAGTACTGAAAGCAGTTACTGAGTTAGTAATGCCAAATTCTCCCTTAGCAGGACTTTTTACTACACACAGTACGTTTTCCTAAATAATAAGCACTGGCACTGGTTTAATATCACTACAATGTCGACTACATTCCTTCCACCGTATTAGTAAAGGCTCTCTGAGAATGTATGGAAATGTTCTACTTCTAGGTGGTGACCGACATGGAATGCATGCCCCTGTCAACCCACAATAAAATGTAGTCTTCTTCATTGCAGGTAGGCTGTGGCGACGGCAATACTGTGGGGACCTAAATTTCCATGCATAAAAGGACAGTTAGCTATTGGGATTTTACGCCGTGCAGGTGACATCTCACGGCGGTGCATAAAACTTTTTTTTTTTTAAAGACTTGGAAAACCAGTCAGATATGCCACTTACGTACGACATTTTTCTTCAACTACTAGTAACTCGTGTTCTAGTCACTTAGCAAACACCACCAACCTCTTTTTCTACTTTAGTTTACCTTTTCCTTGCTGATGTCTGAAGAGATTTTGTTGTTTTCCTGGCTGCCACGTATACTGCTTCCCGTTCATTTTTTTCTTCTTCTGAGAAATGGTTATGCGTTACGCTCGATGACTTGTCGCAACTTATGCAAAAGTATCTTATTTCTGAGGAAACAAAACATTTTATGCATAGAAACAGTCAGCTTACACACCTATTTCAGACAGTATATATCTTTTGTCAATTATCGATAAATTGAGCTTGTTTGCAATACGACTTGCCGTACGGCGGTTTTTTTCGGTGACCTCTAGTCTCAGGTCACGGCAGACGCAAGATAGCGGTATCTAAATGCGCAGAAAAGATGCGCGAAAGAGGTGTGTTATACAACCTTAAGGTTACCTGCTAAACATTCGCTGCATGGCCACAGGGCGAGAAACCCGAAGTTATGACAAGAGTCTCGTGCCCTTAACTCGGAGCGTCAATTGTAATTTTAGTACATTGTATATCCTATCGACGCTCATAGTCAGGGGCACGTAGCTTTTGCTGTAGCCGCAGCAACTTCGTTCCCACCCATCCCCCCCCCCCCCCCCAATCCCTCAACCCCCCCCACCAGCCCCCCTTGGTATGGCTGTGGTTTCCTTGTCACCAGCTTTACCCCTTCTCTGCCGAGGAAATTCTGACCACCACACAAATAAATGCAAGAGGTATAGATCCTTATGGGTGCCCTCAGTTGCGGGGGGCTCATGAAAATCTATAGCTTTTCCTGAAATTACTTTGTATCTATGTTCCTTTCACGACTGCGGATCTTTGAAGTTGAAACGCAACTGATGGGGTTAGTGTGTGTGTGTGTGTGTGTGTGTGTGTGTGTGTGTGTGTGTGTGTGTGTGTGTGCGTGTGTGTGTGTGTGTGTGTGTGTGTGTGTGTGTGTGTGTGTGTGTGTGTGTGCTCGCGCGCGCGTGTGTGTATGTGCGATGGTGTGTGTGTGTGTGTGTGTGTGTGTGTGTGTGTGTGTGTGTGTGTGTGTGTGTGTGTGTGTGTGTGTGTGTGTGTGTGTGTGTGTGACAGCGACTAGAGCCCGCGTTTGAGGACGAACAAGCTTGAAATTTTAGGATATTATTGTCCCTAAAAGAATTATCTCGAGACCGTTAGTACTACGATGATGAGGTATAACATCGAGTCGTCACTGAACACGGCGTCGTGGGACTAATGATGCCATGACGTGAAGCTTGAAGTGACGTCATTTCGCTGCTCGTGCTATTCTTCTTCTTCAGAATAGTAGTTATGCTATAACACCAGACCACAGAGCTTACGAATGGCGGGAATCGCCGTATGTCCGTCTTTATTTATGTGTGCCAGTGTGTGTGGATCAGAGGTGGATTAGAGTAGAAGGACGGAGATGGATTCCTGTCGCTACTGACACGAGCCCACAGAGCGTACTAATGACGGGAAGCGCCGTGCCGTGTTACCGTCTTTATTTGTGTACGCCGACGTGTGTGTTGATCAGAAGTTGGCTTAGAGAGGAGGGAAATGGATCAGCATTATAAGCCTAAAAATATGAACAACTCTGAGTGTTGCTAAGATAAACGCACCTGAGCTCCAAACAATACGGTAGACTTTGGGATGAAATCCTCATCTTGTTTCCTCCTATTTCTTGTCCCGCTGGCACCGAAGTGATCGGGGAACATCTTGTTTCTTTTTCAACCAGATTTATAGCGTAGTCAGGTCAGTGGAGGGGTAGGGTTAGGGTGGGGATGGAGGTTCAAATAATACTGTAGACTTCGGGATGAAATACTCATCTTGTTTATTTGTATGTGGCTTGCGCAGGTAGAATAACTTCATTACTTTTCTGTTCTTTTTTATTTATTTATTTATTTTACGTTAATTTGTTAGTTTATATATTTATAATGTGTATGTTTGTTTTATTTATTTATTTACTTATCCAGTTATTTATTTATTATTTAATATGATTTTGTAAAGGTGGCATGCAGGATTTCAACTACATATATGCCGGCTGCTACGAGATCATACTGGTGCTGTCCTGCTGCAGGTTTCCTCCTGCTGAATCACTACGGGCGTTCTGGGACGCTGACCGAGACCCATTGTTGGCTTATCTCATGCAGGTCAACAAAGGTACGCTTTAGGTTACTCTAGGGGGAATCTTTTAAACAAGAGGCCTAGAGGCCCCACGCTATTCTGGCACTACCCTTGAACTATTTTAGTCAAACTTATTTCACCTACTGGTGTATTCCGAATGATAAGGGTTAACTGGACGTTCTTCCGAAATGAGCTGTAGGTCAAAACTGCTTTTGACGAAAACAGTAGATTAAAAGCCAGGCCGAACATGGGATATTTATACATAAACAGTGGATTACAATCCCAGACAAACACGCAATATCGCATGTCGATTGCCCGGGCTTTTAATCCGTTTTCGTCGAAACAGGCGCAATTTTGAACTATTTCGGAACTACGTCTATTAACTTTAATAAAATAGAGTTCAGCTTTTAGACCGCGCGATCGTTCATAAAAGTCTATCACATTCTAAAGCATACCAACGCCTGGCCTGTACTTGTAACACATGTTGAATGTTATTTTTAATGTACATTTTCTTTTCTGGCACACAGGTGTGAAGGGAATTGTGAAGGACAAAAACAACAACTCAGTTGAAGGGGAAAAGTTACTGTACAGGGGTGGGAGATGGTGCACTCCACAACCACACGGCAAAGGGAATATTGGAGGTTACTTTTGCCTGGGTACTACCGACTCCTGGTAAGGTTGTCTTTCTCTAGCTTAAAAAAAAACAAAAATTCGAACATAAAAAAAAGTGACAGGGAGCCACACATTTTCTTGATGTTATATCTAAACTTTGTGGGGACAAGCAAAGTAACAGAATGTGGTCAGGTTATATCCGACCTTTGTGGGGACAGGCGAAGTAACAGAATGTGGTCAGGTTATATCCGACCTTTGTGGGGACAAGCAAAGTAACAGAATGTGGTCAGGTTATATCCGACCTTTGTGGGGACAAGCGAAGTAACAGAATGTGGTCGGGTTATATCCGACCGTTGTGGGGACAAGCGAAGTAACAGAATGTGGTCCGGTTATATCCGACCTTTGTGGGGACAAGCGAAGTAACAGAATGTGGTCAGGTTATATCTGGACTTTGTGGGGACAAGCGACGTAACAGAATGTGGTCGGGTTATATCCGACCTTTGTGGGGACAAGCGAAGTAACAGAATGTGGTCGTGTTATATCCGACCTTTGTGGGGACAAGCGAAGTAACAGAATGTGGTCGGGTTATATCTGACCTTTGTGGGGACAAGCGAAGTAACAGAATGTGGTCGGGTTATATCCGACCTTTGTGGGGACAAGCGAAGTAACAGAATGTGGTCGGGTTATATCCGACCTTTGTGGGGACAAGCGAAGTAACAGAATGTGGGCGGGTTATATCCGACCTTTGTGGGGACAAGCGAAGTAACAGAATGTGGTCGGGTTATATCCGACCTTTGTGGGGACAAGCGAAGTAACAGAATGTGGTCGGGTTATATCCGACCTTTGTGGGGACAAGCGAAGTAACAGAATGTGGTCGGGTTATATCCGACCATTGTGGGGACAAGCGAAGTAACAGAATGTGGTCCGGTTATATCCGACCTTTGTGGGGACAAGCGAAGTAACAGAATGTGGTCGGGTTATATCCGACCTTTGTGGGGACAAGCGAAGTAACAGAATGTGGTCAGGTTATATCCGACCTTTGTGGGGACAGGCGAAGTAACAGAATGTGGTCAGGTTATATCCGACCTTTGTGGGGACAAGCGAAGTAACAGAATGTGGTCGGGTTATATCCGACCTTTGTGGGGACAAGCGAAGTAACAGAATGTGGTCGGGTTATATCCGACCTTTGTGGGGACAAGCGAAGTAACAGAATGTGGTCCGGTTATATCCGACCTTTGTGGGGACAAGCGAAGTAACAGAATGTGGTCGGGTTATATCCGACCTTTGTGGGGACAAGCGAAGTAACAGAATGTGGTCGGGTTATATCCGACCTTTGTGGGGACAAGCGAAGTAACAGAATGTGGTCAGGTTATATCCGACCTGTTATAGTGCGAAGTCAAATTAACTCATTCGCGTGGAACCCGCATCCGGATACGTGACTTTAAGCCGCGTATCCGGATGCGGTTCGCCGCGAATGAGTTGAATGAATCGGAACGTGCATCACGTCGGTCACGTGGATCATTCTCTGGACTCTGATTGGTCTGAATATAATAATGTATGTATATACACTATTATTTGGTATACATGTATTAAATATTTACTTCACACTCATTTCGCTAACCAGATACCTGTATTCTCGAGACTCTGATTATTCTGAATTAAATACATTTTTTTTTTCAGTCTGGCCTTTGAAATGGATTGATACGTTTTCCCGTCTCTATATCTGATCAGGTTCTTGAAATGTTTTATGTTTATTATTTTAGTATTGTGTGTATGTGCATTTTTACTTATGAATGAGTGTATGTGTATGCTGTCGGTACTTTACTTAGTTAATTTCAGTTAGTTAGATTATCTAGATGTAAAGCGCACTGAGCCTTTCATGTGGGGATATTACGCTATTGAACAGTTATATATTATTATTATTATTGAATGCCAAATATTTAATACATTGACACTGCTAAAGATATAATCTATACTTTTGAAGCACGCGTGTTGCAGGTATCCACAGGCAGTTGCAGTCCTAAAGTCGTTCCATTCCAAGTACAGCAAGGCTCAGTTACGCTTCTGAATGTCACCCTCGACACAACAGATATTAACTGTACTAACGTAACCGGCGGCTCCTCCAGATTTGTTACGACGCAGCCTTTTGGCGTGCTTTTGTTTTGCCTCGTTGTTTCTGTTACGTTTTCAGTCACGCGCAGGTTAATATTGTCAAAGCTCAGGATTTGTCAGTTAGGGCAACGTTTAAAACTGATCATATTGTATGGCAGATGGATCGACGTGTTCATTTATAATCCGGTTTACTTTTAACATTTTTACTGCTGGTGGAAGCAAGATAATTTTTTTTAATTTTTTAATTTATTTTAAGGACAAATTTTAACTCAACACCGAATAATCCCACGGATATGAATAGGGTCAGCTAGAGGCAAAGAACCTCATGAGCCCACGCAGATGCACTAACTTACCGCAGATGCGGGGCTCATGAGGTTTTTGCCTCTTGCAGCTGGGTGGTATTTGCATTTTTCCGGAAGTAAAGGGGGGTAATTAACTCCCTTGCGTATGCAAATGCCGGAACTGTTCACAGTACTGACGGCCGCAAGGCGGTTGATTTGAAATTGCCGCAGTGAGTGCATGTAGCCGAGTTGTCTGACTTATAGTCTAGCAGCTGCCCTTCATAGACGATCAGCCGTTTACGAGATAGTGATTTTCTAGAGAGTAACAAAGGTTTGGGTATATCAAAATGAAGTCTAGTATGAATAAAAGCAGTGCGCACTCGTTTTAAACCGCCGGAGTATGGAGACATTTTTCTGTAGCACATTTTGTTTCCAGTATGGCTGCAGACGAAACCAGGACCGTCGCGGCCATGTTTACAGGGGATCAGTAGTTTACACGGGTCTCATTGTTCCTGTATTCAGTGGTAGTATGCACTATATGTCACTTAAAAGGATTTCATTTTTTAAAGTAATATTTTCACACTTAGATATAATAAGAGAAGAAACAATTACGAAAACGCTTGCCTTGAACTCAAAATTAATATCGTTACTCAACAATAAGGTATCCCAAAATCACGTGATCAAAACATCACGTGATGCCACGACCTCCGCGGACGTGAATTTCGGTGTGCCGACGGGTTCTTTTTGATTTGTTCTACATAAGCTTGTTTGTTTTTTAAAAAAAAAAAAAAAAAAAAAGCAAACGTGTAAAGTTGCTGTGTGCATTTTTACGGCTTGATAAAGGTTTGTCACGTATATTTCCATTCACTTTACCATCGCTTTGCCCGTTTCATTTCGACAACAGAGCACCAAAATAAAACGCAACCCACAACACAAACGCTATCTTCAAAACCTATGCTGCATTCTGTAAAAGAAAAAGAGTGCCTTGGTTTTAACTGTCGTGGCTGAGCAAAGTTTCGGAACTTGATTAATTATTTTATGCAGCAGTAACATTTATTTTAATCAGTTGCACTGACAAGCTATGTTGTGATGTGCGATCACTGCCAGTGCCAATTATGCAGTCTCAGTAATCACTGATGGTACAGTACACTTCACACTGAAAAAAAAAAATACACAGCACAATGTGAACACGCTTGGAAGTTCATGCAATGCTTTGTTTGAAATTGAACCCTATCTTGCTAGCAGTAGCCTACTGCACAAAAGAGGAACTTATTTTGCTGCTGTGTTATTGCAGTTTGTCTGCATATAGACATTTGCAGTTCGCTGCAAGGATTCTTAGCAGCTGACATTAGCACTGGCATATATATTCATTATTGGGATTAAAACGAGAAAGAAAACGGAGAAAGGTGACACATAGATGATTTAATAAATCAGTCAAGTGATCAAATGAATGAGATATCTATGTTTTATGATAAACAGCTAGTTATGGGAGGGGGGGGGGGAGGAGGCACATACTTTATAATGTACACGTACTATTTCTTTCAGTGTTTCCATCACCCACTCATAACACCATTAGACTCGATGAGTTGTCATGTTTTGAGTGGTTTACAAAATACATGTACTTGTTGCTGTTACATTATCTTCTTACTGGTTTTGACATTTCGCTGTAAGATTTACAGTCTCATACTTTAAGCGTGTTCCCCCTAACGCACACAGAGGTTGACTGTATCATTGATATGTGTGTGTAGGTAGCGTTTGGTTTTGTTTGAGGTGGCAGTTTTGGCCTCACCTTTAAGTTTGGTGCCGCTGTGCATGTGGCCACCAGTACTATTTACAGAACTGATGACTGCATGTGCAGACTAGTTCACGGTATCAAAATGTGAACTGGGCAGCCTATTGTTTGAAGTGATCAGTGGTAGCAACATCCATGATGTATGTGTGCATTTGGCCACTGTTACTGTTTACAAAGGTGCTGTTTACAGAACTAGTGGCTGAGTATGCATATTATTATTAGTACTGTTATTGTTATCAGGTATGGCCTTATCTCTAAGTTTTGGTGCCCCTGTGCATGAGGCCAACAGTACTTTTCACAGAACTGATGGCTGCATGTGCAGTGTGGTTAACTGTACACATGAAATTTGTAGGTGGGCAGCTAAAATACAGGCAGTCAATACAAGCCACTTGCTTAACCTGAAGTCTTTCTATATAGATTTTACAGTCCACTAATGCCCATCAGTATACAATTGTGCATGTCTTTTGTGGGTGTTCTGTGGTTTTGTATGTGGGCTGGGGTTGAAAGTGGGGCGGTATGGCACCTATTACCGTGTATGTATAAAACCTACATTACAAACAAACATAAATTAATAATTTTAATAAATATTTATTTGGGTTTAACGCCGCGCGGTAGACTACGGCCATCTCACGGCAGTTAAATAAATAAGATAAAGTAAGTCAAAGATACCTGGGACATAAGAATGCTAAGTAAAGTATAGATTATGATCATGCACAGATGTACATTGGTGGATGTTCTGCGGTTTTGTGTGTGTAACTGGATTGGGGTTGGGAGCGAGCGATACTGCACCTATCACCATGTACGTGTATAAGACATAAGACATTTATTCACCAAGTAAAACGTTACAAGGATTTTTGTGTGGCATGGCGACAGTAAAATATGTCCTCACTTGTAGGGCATTTTGAAACTAGCGACGCGACCATGCTTACCGCATTAAAAATAATACTTTTAAACTTATTTTATCGTATATATGTATGCATGTTTACTTGCTGATGATTTTAATTTACTCACTGGAATAAACTTGTAACTTGTATGCTTGAAATTTTCAATGTTATGCACAAAAAATGTCTTGCACCTTATCCGGGCGGTGTACGAGGACTGGTTCCCTCACATCGAAAAATAGCTTTCAAAAAACACTTCTACAAAAATGTCTCCATCCTAAGGACAAATATTGTTGCCACGTATAAACTATATGGCATTAGTACTTTCGTTTCGTACCTGCAAACCATTGTTACTCTTTTGACGAACTACTTACCTCTGCAGAAATTGCGAAAAGCTGCTAGACTATTAACGGTGATATGAAGTCATATGAGTGCTGGTCTGTGATTTTGGACCTTACGGTTATAGGCCCACGAGGTCTGAAGTCACAGATCAACACATGGTATCGAAACACGAGGTCAATTACAAACGCTGGAGTTGCGCCGTGTATGTTGACTCATTCCAAGAGACCCCGGCATCAAAAGCTGCGAAAGTGTCGTGTAGCGCTGCCGGCGGCAACGCTGTCCGCAGCTTTTGATGTGTGAGCGCCTTGAATGAGTTAATGTCGCGTGTGGCAGTATCTTTAATCATGTTTTCGATTTCATAAATATCTTCAGTATTTCAATGCAGGCAGTGTGTTATTGGAAATCATTGGTTGTGAAGCATTTTCTTTTCTTTTCGTTTGACATGGCGGATGTTTTTGTGTTTATTGTTGACTGTTAGAGCAATATTCTAATTAACCCCCTTGCACATACAGCCACTGGTACTGTTCACAGTACAACTGTCTGAGTTCTCAGCTATTGATTTGACTTGAATGAGTTTAGAAACGAAAGCCTTTGTTGTGTTCAAAACTATGTCATTCGTCTAGTTTTGATATTATCATTGTCACATGTTTCTTGCCACTCGGTCGTGTGTGTGTCAGTGTGTGTGCGTGCGTGCGTGTGTGTGTGTGTGCGTGCGCGTGTGTGCATGCGCGTGCGTGCGTGTGTGTGTCAGTGTGTGTGTGTGTGTGTGTGTGTGTGTGTGTGTGTGTGTGTGTGTGTGTGTGTGTGTGCGTAAGAGAAAGAGAGAGAGAGAGAGAGATGGCCACACACATCATCTAAATACCTTACATAACTTTCCACGGCATTTATCTCAATTAGCCTGTTTTGGCTGTTGCGATAGTCGAGTCCTAGACAAGTGTAGCATGTTGCCACTGACATGTCATTTGTGATTATAGCTGTTAATATCATGAATTGTGTGATAAGCATGTTTATGTTTGCATGATTATATGCTAGTATTTAGTTGACGTAACTGGCCAACCTCGTATCTAGTCTGACATGCATTAACTTATGTCAACACACTGCTTGCCTCCCTCGATTTGCTACCGCTGATAAGCGGTAGCAAATCGGCGAGGGAGACAACCAGTGTGGTATGTCACATACTAGGTTGCGCAGTGACACCGAATACTAGTATATGTTGAAGAGTGCGGTTGCTGATTCAGTAAATAATTTACACATCTTTTTGGAACTTGCAAAACTTTTGAATGTAGTCTATTCGGACGTATAGCCAAAACGTAGCTATACATTTCAGTGTTTTATGAGCACATAATATACCGATTTTAATTGGAAAGTGAACTTTTATACTTTACATCATTTTTATAGTCGTGACTGTAGTTTTGTTAGTGCACTCAGCTAGCAGTAGTGGCTAGTTGAATTTTGTTGTCAAACCGAATAAATATGTCGTCAGTAATTAATGCAATTATCGGTGTGTTACGTTCGCCGGTTTGTAAATGCCGCCTGGTACTTGAAATACCACTGTCTCTCACCCTGTCCTACACCCCCCCCCCCCCCTCACACACACACACACACACCTCCCCACACATACGCACACTTCCTCACACCACTCTTTGCACGCACGCCGGCGCACACTGCTGCACTGATTTAAGTGATTGGGTCGCACATGGTGTGGAAGTTGTGGTGGTGTATGTGTGTTGGGGTGAGGGTGGGGGGGATGTCTTCATTGCCTGCCCATCAATCGTTCAGAAAGTGTTGACAAAAACGTCACTGTCCGGTATGTTTACGGCTGTTCAGTGCCGAAAAAATTTGAACATATCCAACTGCAAGAGGTATAGATCCCCGTGCGCCCCCGCAACTTATGAGAATTTAATCTATACCTCTTGCAGAAACCACTTTGAACTCAAGTTCCTAGGACTTGTTGATGTTGAACTGACGAAGACTGCAGAAACATAGTTTCCGTCAACGGGCACTGTCCAGTATGTTTAAAGTATTGACACCGACTATGATGCACAAAGCCGGTGGGCACGCTCCGTCAACACTTTGGGAAATGTTAATTACACGGCCGTTTACTTAGAAAACAAAACTGGTACAGATTTTAGCCCCCTGGCTTTTTGTAGCGTATTGTGTCAAGATGATTCCAGCAGAAACCGGCTACTGACAGCCAAAGGATTAGAACTGTGTGCTAAGTAGGTCATGCTGAGGGAGACAGATCTATAAAATGTGGTAGCTCAAGCGATAATCAGGCCCACACACACACAAAAACACACTATTGGGGGGGGGGGGTAGGGGTGGTGGTGGTGGTGGTGGGGGGTATTCCAGAACCCTTCCCCCAGGCCAAATTTAAAAAGAAATCTATAACATCAACAAAGTTAAATTTTTGTGAGTTTGGAAACCCCCTTCCCCCATTGTTTTATTTTTCGTCGGTGTTACGATTGTGGTTGTGTTGTTCTTTGAGAGCATGCATGTGTTAATCGTAGGAAACGATCCGATATTTATTTGAGCTATCATCGTTATGTATCACGTACCTTTTCAGTGAGATTCTCTATCGTTCGTGCATGATAGCGGATTTTGTTTTGTTATGATACGCTAATTTTAGTCCGGAAGCTTCTAGAAAAGTCGCACGGAGAAGAGCGGTCGATTTTTGTTTTGCGTAGATTAGCTGAGAATGTACCAGAACGTTCGAGCAGGGTCGCGCTGTCTAGTGACCTCTTACATGTGACGTCGAAGTGTAAGCAACAGTTTGCTACACTGTAGTAATTTTAGTCATAGTTGTTTACTGTGCGCGTGAAATTAACAGCCGTTCAGTGTGTATTTTGAAAGGTGGTGAACGGTTTGCCATACTTTTGTGTAACGTCATTATACACTGGGATTTGGGGATGAAATGAGCCAATCGAATTTTGTAGACCAGTTTAGTTATTCCAGAAAGTTAATTTTTTTATTATTAATATTTATGAGTTTCATTTACGTGTTCCGTTCTGATTGGTTGCGTTGAGTAAATTCCTTGGATTATTCTAGAAAGTTGTTATACTATATAAAGTTGGTACTAGGAAGCACGTGTGTACATCGTCACGCATTGTCAGTTGTAGGGACACACAGTTTATCGTAGGTACGTGGCCCTTATAGGGTGTACATTGTGAGAGACGCAGCGTAGCGGTTGAGTACGTTGTGTGAGGAACTTTGTGTCGCCAGTGTTGACATTTGAAGAAGAGACATTGTATCAGTGTCAGGTGCATTTAGGAATGCATTGTGTGGAGATCGCATCGCTGAATTAAAATATTGTTGGAACTGTTACTCCAGTAATGTCTACATCCTTAAGCCACGTGTGACGGGTTGCAGCTGAATGAAGTTTATTTAAAAGAGCCTTACGTGCGTGCGCCTGGTGTGTTTATCATACTACGACTACGACTCAACACGTAACATATTGGCACCTCCGACGGGACTTCTTCAGGTGGCTCAGTGGAAAGGGTAGCAGGAGAAAACAGCCAGCATTGAAACGCAGAGATGGCGACATCGGAAATGGAGACATTCCTGAAAATTGGAAAGGAATGTGGACTCGAAGGAGCTCAACCACTCGAGTTTGTAAAGGAGAGAGAAAAAGAGAGATTGGAGAGAGAAGAAAAGAAAGGAGAGAGAGAAGAAAAGGAGAGACTGGAGAGAGAGGAGAAAGAAGAAAAGAGACGAGAGAGAGAGAGAGAGAGAGCGAGAGAGAGAGAGAGAGAGAGAGAGAGAGAGAGAGAGAGAGAGAGAGAGAGAGAGAGAGAGAGAGAGAGAGAGAGAGAGAGAGAGAGAGAAGAAAAGGAGAGATTGGAGAGAGAAGACAGAGCTAAAGAACGTGAAATCAGGAAACTCGAAATTCAAGCAGAAGAGGCAGAGAAACAGCGAAGAGAGGCAGAGAAACAGCGAGAAGAGGCGGAGAGGCAGCGTCAACATAAAATTCATCTAAAGCAGATGGAGATAGAGGCACAGAGCCAGAGAGCTAATGAAGCAACAGCATTAGCCAGCAGAGAGCAAACCGCCCGTGAGGCAAAGCTACCACTTATCGCAGCAAATTCAGATAAGATGGACGCTTACCTAGAGCGATTCGAGCGCTTCGCAAGCAGTAATAACTGGAGACTTGGGCTATCAAGCTGAGTGCACTTCTAACTGGCAAAGCGCTTGAATTTTACAGCCGCTTGCCAAGAGAAGAAGCCGAAGATTATACGCAGTTGAAAGCCGCCCTGCTGAGACAGTATGACTTCACTGAAGAGGGTTACAGGCGACGATTTCGGAACTGCAAGCCTGAAGAAGGAGAAACACCTGGCCTATTCATTGAAAGAATCAGGAGCTACCTGGAGAAATGGTTAGAGCTGGCTGGTTTAAACAAAGATTACCAGGACCTGTGTGACCTTATTATCAAAGAACAAGTCCTCAACGCATGTTCTAAGGACCTGGCCGCCCACCTCAGAGAGCAAAAAGACCAGTCCCTAAAGGCCCTGGCCGACTTCGCTCAAAGATACCTTGACGCCCACAACATGAAATTCGGGCCCAGTAATCCGCAGCGTGTTTCTGCACCAGCAGAGGAAATCCACAATGTCAGAGACACCCCGAAATACAAGCCGGTGGAGAACCTGATATGTTTTCTCTGTGGAAAGAAAGGTCACAAGGCGATACGGTGTCCTTCTAAAGATGTTCCCCGAGGCGACAACATCAGAAGATCCAACCAAGATCGCGGGATAGCAGGCAGAAACAGTACTACGTCTCAACACAGAGCCGCCGCTGTACTAGCCAATGATGTGACGTCATCCAGTGACTTTGAATCTGGAGAAACGCGAGTGACACCGGAGCTGATTGAATCTTTCAAAAAGAATGGGCGCATCCCAGTAGGAGATGGGGCTAAATTTTTACCAGTCTCAAACATTGCACTGCCTGAGAATGAAGTGCCGAACATGCCGGTGGTGTCAGGATTCGTCGGAAATACACCTGTGAGAGTGCTAAGAGACACCGGTTGTAGTTGCATCATCGTGAGAGAGGACTTAGTAACTGAAGACCAGAAACTACAGGAGTGGACCACCCTCATCTTGGCCGACGGAACTGTGAGGATTATCCCCCTTGCCAATGTCAGCGTCGACACCCCGTATCTGAGAGGAGAGGTGAAGGTGCTATATGCGTAAAGACCCCAGTCTACGATCTTATCATCGGAAACATTGATGGTGCCAGAAACGCAGACGATCCAGATCCAGAGTGGAGACCTGAAACATAATAATAATAATACCGTTATTATATAGGCGCTTTTTCTCAATTTTTGGGTGAATCGACTCAAAGCGCCGCGAACTGAAACCCAACACGCACACTCACGTAACAGACACGGATTTACGCCATTTAAGACAAACACAGTACAAGACAGACGAAGGGCCAGTTCAGCTACTGAAGTTACAGAGATTTTTGATCGCTTGTATTTGAAATTTGTAAAGCGGCCTGAAACCGGTACCAAAGAGTGTGTGTGTGTGTGTGTGTGGGGGGGGGGGGGGGGGTTGGTGGGGAGTGGAAGAACCGGAGTACACGGAGAAAGAACCCCCGACGGTCCGCCCGAATTAACGGTGACACTTACCAGAGGAGAAAAGTCCGACGCCGGAACCCGTTTTCGAACCTCACACCTTTGGCATTGGTGGCAGGCGCCTTAACCACTGCGCCGCGGACCGCCCCCAAAACATGTGCTATTACCACAAGAAGTCAAGCAAAGAAGAGTCACCAGACCGTCCCTCTAAAAGTGGCGGACAACACGGAAGCAGCTGTGGTGAATAGGGACAGGCTGGTGGAGCTGCAGAAAGTTCCGAGGTCAGACCGAGCCCGTGACGCGAAAGGGAAAAGAGATAACCTTCGAGACCAGAAGAGATATCCTGTACCGGATATTGGACAGCAATGGAGATAAACCTGTGAGTCAAGTGATAGTCCCTGAACCTTTGAGGATGCAGGTGATGAAATTGGCCCATGATTCCATATTGGGAGGACACTTGGGAATCAACAAGACCCTCGATAGGATCGGAGCCGTCTTCTACTGGCCTGATATGGGAGGCGATGTCACCCGATTCTGCAGGTCATGCGACATATGCCAGAAAACAATCTCCAAGGAAAAGGTGCCCAAGGTTCCTCTAGAGAAAATGCCTCTCATCGATATGCCTTTCAAGCGGGTAGCTTTGGACCTGGTGGGGCCAATATCTCCTCCGATTGAAGATGGTCATCGCTACATTTTGACCCTGGTGGACTACGCTACACGTTATCCTGAGGCCATACCATTGAAGAAGATCGACACTCCAACAGTGGCAGAGGCGCTCGTCGACATGTTCAGCCGTTTGGGGATTTCTGAGGAGATCCTGAGTGACCTAGGAACTCAGTTCGTCTCCGACTGCATGGAGGAAGTCAACCGACTATTGAGCATCCGACACCTTACTACCACCCCTTATCACCCCATGTGTAACGGGTTGGTTGAAAAGTTTAACGGAACATTGAAGGCTATGCTGAAGAAACTGTGCGCTGATATATCAATGCCTTGCTCTTCGCATACCGTGAAGTTCCTCAGGATTCGACAGGGTTTTCCCCTTTTGAATTACTGTATGGTAGGACTGTAAGGGGGCCCATGCACATCCTGAAGGAGCTGTGGACCAAGGATATCGACGCACCTGAGGTGAAGATTAGCTACCAGTACGTCTTCGACCTGAAAGAGAAGCTGGAAGATACCCTCATGATGGCTCGAGAAGAACTAGGGAAGGCGCAGAACAAAGGGAAGCATTACTATGATCTAAGGCGAAACCTCGACGATTCCAGCCAGGTGTTGGTTCTTCTTCCTACCGACAACAACAAACTCCTGATGCAGTGGGAGGAGTGAGTGAGTGAGTATAGATTGCTTTACGTCCCGCAAGCGACAAAGGCCTTCTCAGGACGTGCCTGCGCTAACTGAAAAAAAGAACTGCAAGAAGCGCAGACAGGAGGGAGAATTTCAAAAGAAAAATACAGATGAATGGACCAGAAAGACAGAAATACAAACCCCCAAAAGAGTAGAACCCACCTTGCAGGGGTTAGACAAGGTGACCCTAGGAACTAAAAAGTAGACAACCCCACCAAGATCCCCTAGGGCAGACCCGGTGGAGGGCAGTGGGAGGAACCGTATGTTGTCGACACCGTGGTTGGCATCAACGACTACAGAGTCAAGGTCAACAACAAGGTGAAGACTTATAATGCTAATCTGCTGAAGAAGTATATTGAGAGAGGTCGTCAAGACAAAACACAACTGGCCGCATCGGTGCGTCTTGCTGATGATGAAAGACTAGACGACGAAAACCTGTTTGACCTTAATGAACTCCGACACAAGGAGGATGTAGAAGACATCCAGTTCGGTCAGAATCTGACCCAGACTCAACGAGAAGAACTGCGCGTCCTGACTCAAGAGTTCAAGCATCGGTTTACGCCTGACCCAGGGACAACAGACACCATCCAGCACGAGGTTAATCTGACTTCAAATGAGCCAGTTCGCAGCAAACCTTATCGTTTTCCTTATAACACGAGGGAAGAACTGAAAAAGGATATCAAGGAAATGCTGAGTCTGGAAGTCATCAGGGAGTCCAAGTCACCATTATGCGTCCCCAGTTGTCATCGTGAAGAAACCAGATGGATCCAACCGGGTGTGTGTGGACTATCGTAGACTCAATAAACTAACAGTCTTCGATCCAGAGCCTATGCCCACAGCGGAAGAACTGTTCCAGGAGGTCAGCGGAGACCGATTTTTCTCCAAAATTGACCTAAGCGAAGGGTATTGGCAAATCAAGGTTGCAGAAAAAGATATCCCCAAGACAGCATTCGTCACACCCGACGGTCATTGGGAGTTCCTGAAGATGCCTTTTGGTATGATGAACTGTGGTACCACATTGAAGAGAGGACTGAAAAGATCCTAGAAGATATGCAGAATGTGGTCTTTTACTGGGATGACATTTTGATCCATACCAAAACTTGGGGGGATCACATCAAAACCCTCCGAGAACTGCTCCAAAGACTGTCAGATGCAAATTTCACCATCCGCCCAAGCAAGTGTATTCTTGGAGCAAACAGCATAGACTTCATCGGACACAAATTGAGCGAAGGTTTAAAGGGGCTACACGACGACAAGGTGCAGAAGATCAGGGATGCCCCGCGACCTACGACCAAGACGCAAGTTCGCTCATTTATGGGCTTGGCGAACTACTACCGGGAATTCATACCAATCTTTGCGGCAGTCACAGCACCCCTGACTGATTTGCTGAGAAAAGGACAACCTAACGTAGTGAAGTGGGAGGAGGCCCAAGAGCGAGCATTCCAGGCAATTCCAGACATTTTTGTTTCTGAAATCTTTGTTCATTCAATGACAAAAAGCCCAAACCGTCCACTTAACATAGATACACATTGGTCTCAGCAAGAGGCATAGATCCTCATGAGACCCGCAGTCGCGGGGGCTCATGAGGATCTATGCCTCTTGCAGTTGGATCATGTTCAATTTTAGGGGGGCAGTGAAGCGGTTAAGGCTGACTGACGTTAGCCAGACAACCCTGCGGCATCTCGAGCATCTTGAAATAAATGGATATATGCGCCTCAGAGATGCCTAACAACAACTCTTTGCTCACTGCCTATTGACTTAGGCGCCATGGACCTGACTGTATTATGTTCCAATTCATTATATTCTGATGGGCACAATACTGAGGCTGACCTGTATTACAATTCATCATCATGATCATTAAACCATCACCACCATCGCCACACCCAGTCACACCTCACAATCTTACTCAGTTACTGCTCTAATTTCTGGCGGTGGGGGATTTCAGACTGGAAATAAACAGAAATGGCAAACAACGTAAGAAACCCGCTTCAAACGGATGAGCACAAAACATACTTTGTGCTCCTCGTTTCAAAGCATGTTTCTATCTTTCTTGGTTATTTCTTTGCATTCACACACTTGGCAATCGCCCTTTTGGTCTCAGTTTTGGAAATAACTGATAAAAGTAAAATCAGACATAACACAAAACATTCAAAATATTACACCCTGAGTAATGTCTGTTTAAAAAAAAAGTCACAAAAATGTGTGATTAATCATCAATAACTTAAGAGGTTAGTTAGTTAGTTAGTTATTTGGGTTTAACGCCGAGCAATAACTTAAGAGGACAGCTAGCAGATAAGTACATGCAGTATGTAAAAACATGCACAACACACTCATACTACACTCATACTGGAATGTTAGATCACTGGTCACTTCAATAGACTTACAATTAAATTACATCACACATAAGGAACTGACTAGTTCAGACTCCAAAACCACAGCAAATCTTTTTAAACAGTGAACCGATTTAGCCCCGACACACTACAGATCAGGCGCCAAGCTAATCTGGCACTACCCTTGAATTATCCTGATCAATCCATCTCCTGCAACTGGTACACAGTCGTTGGGTGACACTTCCAAAATGTGGTCATGGAGTTAAATGGGTTAAAGAGACACTGAACCACAATTTCAAACAACTGGATGTGCCTCGCACATATGGCAAATGGGAATTCAATGGTGGACAAAAGAAATGCATTGGGGCATGTGCATCCGACCTTCGCTGAACCAATAAATTCAGCTACAAAGAAAGTTACGTTTGAGAATAACCAGACCAAAACAGTTCACTAAACTAGTTTGTTCTAGTTAACCCTTAAAGCCCTGAAAGACTACGACATGATGTGGATCATCGACCATGATATTTCAAGGTTGGTGTCATAATAGCTTGGCGCTTTTAGGCGCCAAGCTATTCTGACACCAACCTTAAAATATCATGGTCGATCTGTCTCCAGGACTTCGATATAGACCTCAGAGGATATCTACAAACAATTGATAATTTCGTCCTCATGGGGTAAGCTGTCAAACTGAACTCTGGAGTCTTTTCACGTGCATTCTACATACACACTCAAACAACAAGAGTTGGTCAGGACTGACTCTGCTGACATGAATTTATTCATCCTTAGCAGCTGCTACAATCTTTTCCATATGAAGCAGTTTTCCAAAGGGACAGGTCCTGCGTTAACTCATTCTACCCCAGACACACCACAGCAGGATAAGGATCCACCATGATAGTTCAAGGGTGATGCCAGAATAGCTTGGCGCCTACGGGCGCCAAGCTATTCTGGCATCACCCTTGAACTATCATGGTCGATCTGTGTCCTGCACTGCAATGCAGTCTTGAGAGGACAGGGGCAAAATTTAAGGATTTTGGTGTTGGGGTAGAATGAGTTAACCCCATCCCTGTCAGTGGGTGCTATAACTCTGAAGTCTTTGTCACCATAGATGAGACCCAGCTGTCCAAACTTCAATGAACTTAACACAAAGTGGTGTCAGCAAGAGGCATAGATCCTCATCAGCCCCTGCAAGAGCAGGGGCTGATGAGGCTCTACGTCTTTCATAATCAGCAGATCCTGGTAAATATTTCTTAGCAGCAAAGGGGTTAAAATAGAACAAGCATCAGCCAGAAACCACTGTCCTCTCATCGCAGTTGGTGGTGTATGAATACAAAACTTGACCAATGTTGTTATTGTCGTTGATGTTGTTGCTATTTTTGTTTCGGAGTAACTGTAGCTGTCGTTGTTTTAACCCATTCAGTGCTGACGCAGACTGTGTTTCTGCAATCTTTGTTAATTCAAGACAAAAAAAAAAAAACACTGACGTCCCAGAAACATGCGCTTCAACTGCGGGGGCTCATGAGGATCTATGCCTCTTGCAGTTGGGTGATGTTTGAATTTTTTGATGGCACTGAACGGGTTAAACCAGGCAGCAGTGTAGGCGATAGTAGTTTTGTGGCCACAGATACGCATCAAGAGTTTGGCGTGTCGAGGTCCGGGTTGTCCATGCCTGACAGCTGCTGCAGCCACATGCTGGCGTACTGACCATCCACAGCTAGCAGCTCCTCGTGTCTGTGGAAAAGAGATGGAGCAACATATTAACCCTTTTCATCCTGATACATCCATTGCTTGAATTAAATTTGACTGTGATATAGTTCAAGGGTGGTGCCAGGATTGCGTGGCGCCTGAGGCGCCACGCTATTCTGGCACCACCCTTGAACTAAAGCGGTTGATCTATCTCCAGATATGTAACGCAGCCTTCAGGACAATTAGCAATTTTTTAAAAATTATAAATCAGCCTCAAGATGCAATGGGTTAATTATCATTATGGTTTTAGACCCTAAGCCTGAAGGCTGTGTTGACACACAAGTACATACTGGTTGTCAAGCAAGCACGAGTGGTATGATGTTGAAAATTTCAATGGTTGGTCTGTAAACGGCTGGTCTGTCTGGGAGTTTGTCTTGGTCTGGTTCACTGTTTGGAGATTACTCTCTCTTCATCACAGACTACACCGAAAATATTAACAGTACTAAATCAAGGATAACTACTGGCATCCACAGAACGGAATCGAAAATAAAACTGCAAGCCTGGCTCTTCCTCCATATTTGACTTTATTTTATCAGGGTGTTTTGGGATTTTGATGTTGCTTATTAGTTTCTTTATTAATTCAGTGTTATAAATGTACTTGTTTCCATTCCTACGTCACATGACCAATCTCTTTAGCGCAAACTGTGCCACATGACCGAGCTACAAAAAAAAAACCTTGTAGCGACAAATGGCGGACTTTTTGTAGCCCTCTTTCTGACGTGTCTTGAATGCCAGTTTTGTTCTATAAAAGATCACCAAACGTTCTAAAGTACAAAGTTACTTAGTGTTGTTTAAAAAAACAGGCAAAACCCTGCGACCAATAACTTATAATCTTCTCACTAGCTAGCATTTTTCGCACAATAAACTGCACACACGTGTTGTTTCTGATCATTATAATACATGTAAGAGGTTGCTGTCTAAAGTATGTTACCCTTTGGCTGTCGGTAACGATTTTGTCGAGACGATTCCTGGATCTTCATGACAAAAAACGCTACTGACAGTAAAAGGGTTAAGTCTTCAAATTATGACACTGGTGGCTCCAACAGAAAATCGTAACAATTTAAGGTAAAAGAGAAATAACTCCAGTAAACATATTGCAGACTTAAACCCAGGAGACGTGCAGTTTTCAGAGCAGCTGAAGCCGATTCTAGCAACCGAGAAGCATAGATTCTCATGAGCCCCTGTAGCTAAAGGGGCTCATGAGAATCAATGCTTTTCAAAGATGCATAGGTAAAATCTTGACACCCCCCCTCCCCCCCCCCCCATTTCCACCAAATTTCTGTGGCTTCTCCAGCAATTAAACATGAGTTTTCTCACTTTTCCGATTAGTTTAACAAAAAGGTTTGATTCATGTAAACGTAGAAATTTCTGTGCGAAAGAATTTGAATTGATGGATTTCACCTTCCTGTCTTTTATCTTTGCAGTTTCAATGGTCTGAGGAAAAGACTGGCTGGAGCACACAGACTGAGACACAAAAAGCAACTCACGTTCCCCGCTCGATGATCTGTCCCTCATGCAGGATGAGAATCTGATGAGCGTGGACGATGGTGGATAGACGGTGGGCGATGATGATGGTGGTGCGGTTCTCAAACACGCGGGAAAGGGCCGCCTGAATATTACGCTCCGTCTTGGTGTCCAGAGCTGAGGTGGCCTGTACCGAGAGGCAACAAATAATGTTATGGAGAGATATGGACAGGTAACAAATAAGGTTATAAAACAGTAATGATATATGACAGAATGGACATTATGCTCTGTGTGGAGAGGTCAGAATTGTCCACATGCACAAGTGTGAAACACACAAAATATGAATTTTTTTTCTAAAATGTATTTTTAAAAAGATACTTACCGACGGCATTACTATGTGGAATACACTCTATAGCCTAACGATTTCAGCCCAAAGTTGTGTCCTCTACACAACCGGGGAGGAGACACCGGGGATACAAGTACAGGAGCCCGGGTGGCCTCCCCCTATCACCCTATCCCGGCATGCGCGGGGCGACAGTTCACCAGTTTGCACACTTAGCCAATCACATAGTCAGGGAGGCAAGCGGGCAGGTGGGAGGGCCTTCCGAGTAATGCCATCAGTAATACATTTTAGAAAAAAAATTCATTTGTTTTTTTTCAAAATACATTACCGATGACATTACTATGTGGAAGAATGGCAAATAGGAGGTGGGTGCCGACACAAAACCCCCTCTAACATAACGCCCCCCCCCCCCCCCTAAAGGCCCACTAAGGAGCACTCCCGACGATTTCAGCAAAGACGTACCTACGGCGCCAGAGGCGCGCGGAGGGAGTGCTGGGCCGCGGAGATGTCGCCCACCATGGCCAGGGAGTCACGCTGGCCGGATAGGTCTCGGAGGTAGAAGCGGCTGAAGGTGGAGTCTGTCCGCCCGCCTACCGCCGTAACAATGTCTTTAACTGAGCAGTTGCGTTCAAGTGCCACGCTGGTGGCCACTGCTCGAACCTCATGCGCCCGGATCTGCAAAAGTCTATCCCCGTCAGAGGAGAGGTCCTGGTATGCTGACCGAATCACCCACCGCAGCCAGGACGAAACTGTCTGGGCCGATATATCTGGCCTGCCTGGAGCCAGCGGCAGGAAGATGCGGGAGCGCCCGAGCCGGCGTGGCTTTGAGCGACGCAGGTAAATCTTCAGTGCCCGGACCGGGTCATGTTGACGTGCGGCGCGGGATTGGTCCGTTCCTCTTAGTGGACGCACGGTCAGTATCTGGGGTGCGGCCGATGGAAGCCTGTTCTTTGCTAGAAAGGCTGGGTCAGTGAGTAGCTGTGCTGAGCCATCCGCTCGAAACTGCAAGCACGCGGGGCGTGCCGAAAGTGCGTGAAGCTCACTCACGCGAGAAGCCGTGGCAAGGGCCAGGAGGAAAACCGTTTTCCGGGTCAAGGGCAGGGGTTCGAAACGGTCCGTATTTAGCCATGTCAGTACCCAGGCGAGGTCCCACCGAGGTATGAGAGAACGGGAGACAGGGCGTCGAAGGTCAAAATGAGCCAACAGGTCCGTAAGGTCTTTGCAAGTCCCCGGATCCGGGAGGCCGAGGTGGCGGTAAGTGTCTGCGATCATGGAGCGATAGCCCTTGATGGTGATGGGAGCTAGGCCTTGATCTTCGAAGAGCCAGAGGAAAAAATTCGCCAGTTGGGGGGTCGTCAGATTCGTGGAGGGGAGCCGGTGGGCGGAGCACCACGACTGGAAGACACTGGAAGACTGGCTTGCCGGACAACCTCCAGGCGTGAAGGAGGAGGCGCTCCGGGCACGGGTGGAAGAGAGCCTGGCGGGGCTGCTTGAGCATCGTGGGTGGGGAGGGGAGCTCCAGGGGCGGATCCGTAGCTAGTGCGAGCAGGTCCGTGGTCCAGCTCTTGTTCCAATAAGAGAATCGCTGAGCATCCCAGGAGATTCCGCAGGATCTTCGGCACCAGCACCGACGGAGGCGATCAGACCATCCCAAGGGATGGAGAGTGCGTCCACCGCCCAAGCGAGGGGACCCGGGACTGGAGAAACGTAAACCGGCAGCTGGTTGTTCCATCTGGTGGCAACAGGTCGACCAGCGGCGTCTCCCACCGTGAGCAGATCAGTCGAAAGATGTCCGGGCGAAGGGTCCACTCGGTGTGGAGAAGCTGTCCTCGGCGGGAAAGAGCGTCTGCTATCACGTTCAGGTGGCCCGGGATGTGGCGGGCCCGAAGGGTAATGCCCCGATCCCTGCACCAGAGGAGTAGATGGTAAAGGAGAATGCACAGGGAGGGGGAGCGGGTGCCACCCTGGTTCTGGATATAGGCCACCACCGTCGAGTTGTCCGAAAGAACGAGGACCTCCTGATTGGTCAGAGTCTCCTGCCAAGTGTCGAGGACCATCCCAATCGCCTTCAACTCCAGCCAGTTGATGTGTTTGTCCGCAAAGGTCCGAGGCCAAAGGCCCGAGGCCGAGACAAAGTCCGGTAACAGGTGAGCCCCCCAACCGGAAAGGCTCGCGTCGGTGCAGAGTGACCAAGGGGGCGAAGGGGTGTGCAGGGGCAAGCCCGTCGCCAGCCACGCTAGATCCGCCTGCCTCTGCAAGTGTGGGAGGACCAGCGGGGTAACCGGAACCGAATCCGTCAGGACGCCAGTCGAAGGGCGCCAGTGAAGGAGGAGGTGTAGTTGCAGCGGCCGAGAGTAGAGCCTGCCGAGGGGCAACAAATCCGCTGCGGAGCTGAGTAGACCCAGGAGCTGAAGCCAGACCCTGGCCACGAAGGAGACCCCACGCACCATCTGACGAGCAAGGTCGGCTATCTTCTGCCTCCGCGCCAAAGGTAGGCGGACCAGGTTGAGGTCGGTCAGGAGTTCCATCCCTAAGTGCGTGAAACTTGCCCGGGTTGACCAAGAACCCGAGGCGGTGAAGAAGAGAAAGTAGGACGTCTCTGTCGACTACGAGGGTCGAGGCGATCAAGTTGCGCAGTAGCAAATCGTCCAGATAGTTGGAGGCCGGAATCAGCGAGCGCTGGCGAAAGTTGGCCATCACCGCGTCGAGGAGCCTCGTGAAAACCCATGGACTTATGTTGAGGCCGAAGGGAAGGGCTCTGAACTGGTATACGATTCCGTCGAAAGCGAAACGAAGATAACGGCGAGAGGAAGGGTGAATCGGCACATGAAGATAAGCGTCGGAAAGATCGAGACTGACAGCGAAGTTCATCGGCCGGACGGCCGCTCGGAGAGTCCTGGCTGTCTCCATCCGAAAGTGGGGAGCCGAAATGTACTTGTTTAGCGCCGAAAGGTCGATGACCGGACGCCACTTGCCCCCTGGCTTGGGTACGAGAAACAGACGGCTGTAGAACGCCGGCGTATCTTGACGGGAGACCACTTCTGTCGCGGCTTTGCTGAGCAAAGCTAAAACTTCTCCGCGCAGAGCTTCTACCTTGAGCCGATCGTTTAGAGCTTGGGTCCACACGGGGGACCTGCGCAAAGGTGGAGGGGACTGGAAGGAAAGCTGCAGGCCTGCGGAAACGGTCGAGATGATCCATGGGTCGTCCGGGAACAGAGCACTCCACTGGTCGCTGTACAGGGCCAGCCGCCCACCGACTGGCGAATCCAGAGCAGTCAGCGGGGGCAGAGGGTAGGTTAAGTCATCGGGCCCGACCGCGCCCGACTTACGGGCGCCGCGGGACCAGGAGGGGCGGGAGGCGGGGAAGGATAGCGGGGCTTGACGGGGGCGAGCTCTACCGCGGGCACCGCCGACTGGAAGCGAAGAGGGTTTGGGCAACCGCAGGGCACGACCCCCGGCCGAGCGGTTAGCGCGAAAGCGAGAAGACGAGGGGGTAGAGGTCGGATGGGGCCACAGGTCCTTAGAGGCCTCCTTCACGTTCTGCCAAGTTTCTCCAAACAGTTGCGAACCTCCGAGTGGTGCCTGGCGAAGCTGAGTCTTCACCGACTTGGGGAGATCCGAGCAGAGACGCAACAGATTGTCCCGCCGCCAGAGGTCACAATTGGCAGCCGCCGCCATGGCATTAGTCGAGGAATGGTAGGCGACCCGGTTAGCCGCGATCAGGATGGCTTGGACGTAGCGAAGCGGGGAGGAGGACTCCAGGTCCCAAGTGTCTTCCAGACATCGCAGAACAGCCTGTGTCGCTAACTCCAGGAAGCCGGAACAAGCCAGAGAGGTTCGTACCAAGGAAGCGATCCTGTCTAGTGGGCGAGGCCAAGAGTTCAAGACAATCCTGCGACCGCCCGCCTGGTTGATGGCAGCTGCGTCAACTGTAGGCAGAGGAATGGCGAAGGCTTGGGAGTGCCCAGCGTACCATGCCTGACAGAAGCTCGCCGGCCAACGAGAATCGGAGAAAAAAAGCGTTGCCGCCGAAAGAGTCTTGACGAAGCTGTGACGAAAACGCGTCTGCTAGGTCCCGGAAGCCGGACGGCTGCGGAAGAGACTTGCGGCGCTTAGAAGGCCTAAGCGCGTCCACCATGGCCGAAGCTTGTCTGTTCGCGGGAGGCGAAGGCGGACAGAAGTCAGGCGGTAGGAAGGAGTAGATTAGACGGGAGGCCTCTCCCAGGGACCGGAGCGTGTCGATCGGAGGGACGTCTTCACCCGAAGCGGATACTTGCGAACCATCAGGGGCGGGGGAGTCGTATGGCGAATCCTCCGAAAAAGCCAAAACCGAGTCTGCTGGATGTAAACTGAGAACGTCAGGATCTAAGTCGACAGCCCGTCTATCACGTGAAACCACATGGAGGGGCGACCGGCTGCGCGAGAGCCAGTCTGTCGGAGGCGAATGGTCCCGGCGTGAGGGAGGAACCGGAGCAGCCGCCCGCGAGGCCTGAAGGGAAGTGCGTCGTGGGGAAGAAGAGGGGCTGTCCGAATCCTCTAAGTCGCGCCGCCGAGTAGTAGATTGCGGGAGCCTAGAACCCCGCCCGAAAGGCACAAGGGGAGGCGGAAGGGAATCCCTGGCTTCCCTGACCCGCTCGGGAGGAAGCGAGCGGGGGGGAAGAGGGTCCGCGACCCGGCGAATCCGTTCCTGCGAGGAAAAAAGAAAGTCCGCCCGGGCCCGCTTAGAAAGTTTCTGGCGGGGCGGGGAAACGAAGCGAGGAGGGAGCATTAGTGGGACACGCAACCCCTGCTCCGAAAAAACGGAGCGAGGGGGGCGCGAGTCTAAGTCTCGCCCAGCCCGCCTGGTCTGCACGGGGCAGGGGAGGGGGGGGGGACGTCCATGTGGCGCGCCGGGTCCGCTCAGAAAAATCGGAGCATGAGGGAGAGTCTCTCCGTTTACTCTTTTTTTACCCTCTTTTTGTGTTTGCGCTCGTCGCGCCGAGACCGCTCAGAAGAAAGGGAGCGGGGCGGCGTGTAAGAACGCTCGGCTCGCCTGGCCCGCCCAGACAAGGCAGAGCGGGGGGGGGGGGGGGGGGAGCAAACTCAAAGTGCTCAAGCCACGCTCAGAAGAAACGGAGCGTGGGGAGCGTGACTCTAATACTCGCCTGCCCCGCTCACAAGACTCGGAGCGGGGGAGGGGGGGGGGGGGAGTTCCTGGGTGGTTATGGTACAAGACGGGGACTTACCTGCGGGCCGGACGGCCTGGACGACAGAGCGAAGAGGGGTCCGAAGAGCCGACGGAACGACGCCCACCTGCGGAGAAGTCCGAGTATCCTGTAGGGGACGGGTCGGCCGGTCGCGTCTGTAAAAGTCCCATAGTTGAGACCAACGGTCCTCACGCCAATCAGCACAGACGACACAGGGCCTATCTGAAGAGCATCCTGAGCAAGGGAAGCAGGCGTCGTGAGCGTCGGAGGGCCACTGAAACTCCCCACACCGAAGGCAAGACTTCAAAGAAGCCGCCATAGCGTCCGCCGCCCAAAGCACGCAGGTAAAAGTTCACCCAAGCGCCGAAAGAAAAACACTTCACACGAGGCACAAAGTCACGAGGGAGTCAAAGTTATTAGCAGCGTCCACGAAAGTGCACAGAGTCCAAACCGTAAGGCGCTAAGAGCATAAGCTCTAAGAACAGACTGTCACGGTCCCATCCGGAAGGAACACGAAGCGCCGAAAACTCAATCCCTTAGGCACAGTCACGAGTTAGAGACAGTCACTAGCCGCGGCAAAAAAGGCCAACTCCCGGCAAACCGGTCGGCCCTAAGTCCAAGATGAATTCACAGAACACAATTCAGGATACTATAAAACGCAAGCAGAGCACTAGGCCCTAGTCCACTCGGCAAAGCCAGACTAATTTATCTTGCACTGAAGCTATTTTACGAAGAATGAAGACACCGGTCAAAACGCAGAAACAAGTCCAAAACCAAGTAAAGTTCGTCACACGGAGCATAGGCTGACACCCGACCGAACCGCGCATGCCGGGATAGGGTGAAAGGGGGAGGCCACCCGGGCTCATGTACTTGGATCCCCGGTGTCTCCTCCCCGGTTGTGTAGAGGACACAACTTTGGGCTGAAATCGTTAGGCTATAGAGTGTATTCCACATAGTAATGCCATCGGTAATGTATTTTGAAAAAAACAAGTACACACACACACGCATGTATACATGCACACACTCATGCACACCTACGCACACATACACACATAGGTCCGCACACACAAACACTTGTACCTCATCCAGCAGAACAATGTCTGGAGCCTTGAGAAGAGTGCGTGCGATGGCCACCCTCTGTTTCTCACCCCCGCTCAGCTTCAGGCCCCGCTCGCCCACCACTGTGTCATACTCTGAAATAAAACACCCCTAAAATAAATGTCTTGATTAATTCACTCCCTACAACAGGGCTTCAAGGATAGATCCAGAGTAACTTTGCACCCTAGCCATGTAGAAATGTCACGCACTTTCGACCCCATATAGAGTCGCCGCTCACAACAGCCCTACAACAGATTCTACATATCTTTCTGCCTAAAACTCCAGCCTGTTTTATATACATTAGTGATCAGTCATGCTAGGATTTTTAAAACAGATCGCACAGGCACTAGTGTGTGCAAAATAGTGACAACTCAATGTGCAAAAGACCATGGGGCTGACGTTGGCCATCTTTGTGTGTGCGGGCCAACGGCGGACAACATGCCTTTTGTGCATTGGGAAGCTCCATGCAGCTAACCTCATTCCATCCTGCTCCCCCTTCCCACCCACCCCCCCCCCCCACCCCACCCCCGACCCACCCATCTTGCTGCATGGGCTCATGAGAATTTATGCCTCTTGTTGAGAAGCCTTCCATCTGTTCCTCAGAATGATGCTGTTATTATCAGTAGAGTTATCTTATGTATTAAAAAGGTCTTCCTGTTACTCACCATTCCTTACAAGAGACGTAGATCCTCATGAGCCACTGCAGCTGTGGGGGCTTATGAGAATCTATGCCTCTTGCCTTCTCCAACTGTTCCTCAAAACAAGGCATCACAAGATGTGACTATTGCATTACATCTTTCGTAGAGTGTTACTTACTATTGGGGAAGGTCAAAATGCGACTGTGTATTTCGGCTGCAGCAGCTGCATCTTCTATTTCACCGTCAGCAGCATCGACTTTGCCATAGCGAATGTTGTAGCTGTTGAAACAGAAATGTAATGCTGAAGAGGTCAAATTTGCTGTATTTACAGGTGTAAATCTAATCAGCGTGAAAACCAGATAAAATCCAACCAATGCAGATTTGTGCCGTCTCCACCCAGATTTCTCAATTGGTTGGGTATAGCCATGGGTGAATTAATTCATATTGGGTAGATTTACATCTGAGTATTGCGGCAACAAAAAATCTGCCGTGGATGGATTCAGACCAGAGTAGATTCATATTATGTACATTTATGCTGGGTAGATTAATGTCTTCATACTGAGAAGTTGACCCCTTCAGCGAAGAAAATACTGGCATGTCCTATAAGAAACGTCTGTCTTTCTGTGCTGTATATCACTCATTTAACCCTTGCCTGCTAAGTTACTTTTCTTCATTATGTACTCTGAAACTACTTAATTCTGTTAACTCATATCTTCTTGGCTTGATTTCGCGAACGAAGATTCTATAGGGCTTGCCCACGTCGTCTGCAGGCATTTTCGTGGCTGCGGAGGCCAATCCGGGACAGGCAGGTTCGACCGCAGTGGCTGCAGGGGAAGGTCTGGTCAGGATTCTGAGTTACGACAACTTTGTTTTTTCTTCTGAGCCGCTTGTCCTTAAGGTTAGCTCTGCGAGAGTCCTCAAAGGAGACGGCTGCCTTGTGAATGGTGGAGCGCCACGTGTCACGGTCCGCAGCAAGCGAAGACCACTGGCGGTGGTCGATTTGGCAGGCACTAAGTGACTTCTTGAGACCGTCTTTGTATCTCTTCTTTGGTGCCCCTCTGTCTCGGTGTCCAGTGGCGAGCTCGCCGAACAGAGTGATCTTGGGTAGGCGATGATCCTCAATCCTGGAGACGTGCCCCGCCCAACGAAGCTGTGTCCGCAGCAGCAAAGCCTCGATGCTCACAGTTTCCGCCTGTTCAAGGACCTCGACGTTGGTGACATAGTCACTCCAGTGAATGCTGAGGATGGTACGCAGGCAGCGCTGGTGAAAGCGTTCGAGGAGTCGTAGTTGGCTGCGGTAGAGGGCCCAGGACTCGGAACCGTACAGCAGGGTGGTGAGGACGACAGCTCTGTACACGCTGATCTTGGTGCCTTTTTCAGCTGTTGATTGTGCCACACCCGCTTGAATAGTCGCCCGAAAGCACTGTTCGCTTTTGCCAGCCTGTTGTCCAGCTCCTTGTCCAGCTTGGCGTCTGAGGTGATAATGCAGCCAAGGTAGGTAAACTGGTGTACAGACTTCAGTTCGGACTCGCCGATGGTGATGTGGGGAGGGCGATGCTCTTGCTTGGGTGCCGACTGATGAAGGACCTGTCTTTTTCAGACTGACCTCAAGTCCAAAGAGCTGGGCGGCATCTGCGAAGCAGGACGTAATGCGCTGCAAGGCTCTCTCTGTGTGTGCAACGAGGGCAGCGTCATCAGCAAAGAGCAGCTCACGAATCAGTTGGTCTAGGGTTTTCGTGTGGGCCTGATGTACACTGCGTCATCGTCGAGGTCCACTGTGGCCTGCTTCAACATAATGCTGAAGAAGATGGTGAAGAGGGTCGGTGCCAGCACGCAGCCTTGCTTCACGCCGTTGCGAATGGGGAATGGTTCTGAGAGGTCACTGTTTAGTCTGACCTGGCCTTGCTGGTCCTCGTGGAGCTGGACGATCATGCTGAGGAACTTTGGGGGACATCCTAGTCGCTCCAGGATCTGCCACATACCTTGCCTGCTCACAGTGTCAAACGCTTTTGTTAGGTCGACAAACGTTACGTACAGCCCTTTGTTCTGCTCGCGGCACTTCTCCTGAAGCTGTCTCAGCACAAAGACCATGTCGGTGGTGCTCCTGTTGGCTCTGAAGTCACACTGGCCCTCTGGGAGGTGGTCTTCAGCGATGGCAGGTACCAGCCGATTCAGGAGCAACCTTGCGAGAATTTTCCCGGCAATGGACAGCAGGGTAATTCCACGATAATTTGAGCAGGCAGACTTCTCTCCTTTGTTCTTGTACAGGGTGATGATGACTGCATCACGGAGGTCCTTTGGTAGTGTTCCTTTTTCCCAGCAGCAGAGAAAGAGGTCATGTAGCTTGTTGTGCAGTGCTGGGCCTCCATGTTTCCAGATCTCTGGCGGGATTCCGTCAATGCCTGCTGCTTTGCCACTCTTGAGCTGGTGGATGGCTGTGAGGGTCTCTTCGGCGGTGGGCGGTTCGTCCAATTCAACCTTTAGTGGAAGGTGTGGGATTTGGAGGATGACTGTTTCTTGAACAGTGCGCTCAGCGCCGAAGAGGTCCTGAAAGTATTCCGACCAGCGGTTCAAGATGGAGGTATTATCTGTGAGGAGTGCCTGTCCATCAGCGCTTCGCAGGGGACTTTGTACCAGGTGCCTAGGGCCATACACTGCTTTCAGTGCTTCGTAGAAGCCCCTGTAGTCACCGTTGTCAGCGCAGAGCTGGGTCCTCTGTGCGAGTCTGGACCACCACTCGTTCTGGAGCTCTCTAAGCTTGAGCTGGAGACTGCTGCAGATGAGGCGGAAGGCAGACTTATTCACAGGGCAGGAAGGCTGGGCTAGGTGGGCCTGGTGGGCGGCTCTTTTTTTGCTAGAAGTTCCTGGATCTCTACATCGTTTTCGTCAAACCAGTCTTTGTTCCTCTTTCTAGCAAAGCCCAAGACTTCCACAGAAGATTTTACAACAGCAGTTTTCAGTTGTTCCCAGAGTGTTTCAGGGGAGGAGTCTGCTGGATCAACTGTGTCTTTGAGCATGCGCTGTAAATCGGCCTGAAGGGCAGCTTTCTTGTCGTCACGCTGAAGGCTGGCAACATCAAGCTTTTTCTTGGCGGGGGGGGGGGGGGGGGGTGGGGGGGGCTCCCTTTCTTGGGTTTTAGCTTGAGGCGGAGCCTGAGTTTGCAGCGAACAAGGCGGTGGTCAGTGTGGCACTCTGCGCTGGGCATCACTCTGGTGAGGAGGACGTCACTGCGGTCCCTCTGACGCACTAGGACATAGTCGATAAGGTGCCAGTGCTTGGAGCGAGGATGCATCCAGGTGCTCTTTCGACTGTCTTTTTGCTGGAAAGTAGTGTTGGTGATGACAAGTTGCTGCTCGGCACAGAGCTCCAACAGTAGGCGACCATTGTCATTGCAGTTCCCAACGCCATGCTTGCTGAGGACTCCTTTCCAGGCTTCAGAGTCTTGGCCCACTCTGGCGTTGAAGTCGCCAAGGATGATGACTTTGTCGTCTGCAGGGGTGCTCTGCAGGAGGCTGCGCAGGTCAGAGTAGAACTTGTCTTTTTCTGCAGGCTCTGCCAGGAGGGTTGGGGAGTACACACTGAGAAGGGTGACGTATTGCTGGTGTCTCAGTGGGAGGCGCATGGACATGATGCGGTCGGAGTGACCCGTTGGTAGGTTTTCCAACTTAGTCGCAATGGGGGTCTTCACCATGAAGCCCACGCCTGAGAGCCGTCTTTCTGATGCAGGCCTGCCTGACCAGTAGAGGGTATAGCCAGCGCCAAGTTCTTGGAGGCTGCCTTCCTCCGGGAGGCGTACTTCGCTGAGCGCGGCGATGTCGATGTTTAACCTCCGCAATTCATGGGCAATGAGGGCGGAGCGACGTTCAGGGCGTCCGCTGTCTGTTGCGTCGAGCATGGTTCGGATGTTCCAGCATGCTACGTTGAGTCCGGTCGTGGTCGTCATGAGAGTGGATCCATTGTTTTTTCTTGTTTTCTGACCGCATGAGAAGATGCCCGTTGACCGCGGCTAGCCAACTGGGGTTACGAGGGGATGAGCTTTGGTTAGGCCACCTTTTCTAGGCCCCTCTCCGTGTGGAGCAAGCAGTGCTGTCCCTAGAGAAGGCTGCTTGGTCGTTCAGGGTGTGCCGAGTGACGTTGTCATCCCCAGGTCAACATCAGGCGACCAATATCCTGAACCGCCTGCATGCAGGTTTGAGACTGAGGCTTCCAGTGACATCTTTCACCTGCCGTTTTGCCCCTTGCCCATCGCTACAGGACTTGGAAAGTTCAGTGTCATAGTCCGTTTCCTAAAGCCTGCGCGGTGGAGCTTTTTGGTGGAGTGCAGTGTGCGCAGTACTGGCCCCACCCTTTAAACCCTTGGTTCGTTTGCCATGGCCTAGCAAGCTGGGACGGTGGCATCGAGGTCCTCGGGTCGTAGGTTTTATATCAGACTGTCCTTGTCTTAGTCTCTGGCTCAAAAGCCTTCCCCGGAGACACGGGGGCTTTGATGTCAGGGGTTTCCTCCCTTAGCCTTTCCGCAGCCAAGCGGCCAGGCCTGCAAGGCAGCAGGCGACTCGTGGGGGCCGGGGTCGTCTATGTCCCGTGCAGATGTGAACATCTGCCCACTGCCCAGACGGTGACACTTACCAGAGGAGAAAAATCCAACGCCGGAACCCGGTATCGAACCTCGCACCTTTGGCATTGGAGGCAGACGCCTTAACCACTGCGCCACTTCCCCATAACTTCCACTTAACTCATATCATACTGAGGCTAAAAGCTTCAAATTTGTACACTGCCATATCTTGGCTTGACTTCGCGAACGAAGATTTTATAGGAGTTGCCCACGACGTCTGCAGGCTTGTTCGTGGCTGCGGAGGCCAATCCGGGACAGGCAGGTTCGACCGCAGTGGCTGCAGGGGGAGGTATGGCCAGGGTTCTGAGTTGCGGCATCTCTGTTTTTTCTCCTGAGCCGCTTGTCCTTAAGGCTAGCTCTGCGAGAGTCCTCAAAGGAGACAGCTGCCTTGTAAATGGTGGAGCGCCAGGTGTCACGGTCCACAGCAAGCGAAGACCACTGGCGGTGGTCGATTTGGCAGGCACTAAGTGACTTCTTGAGACAGTCTTTGTATCTCTTCTTTGGTGCCCCTCTGTCACGGTGTCCAGTAGCAAACTCGCCGAACAGGGTAATCTTTGGTAGGCGATGATCCTCCATCCTGGAGACATGCCCCGCCCAGCGGAGCTGTGTCCGCAGCAGCAAAGCCTCGATGCTTACAGTTTCAGCCTGTTCAAAGACCTCGACGTTGGTGACATAGTCACTCCAGTGAATGCCCAGGATGGTGCGCAGGCAGCGCTGGTGGAAGCGTTCGAGGAGTCGTAGTTGGCTGCGGTAGAGGGCCCAGGACTCGGAACTATACAGCAGGGTGGTGAGGACTACAGCTCTGTACACGCTGATCTTGGTACCTGTTTTCAGTTGTTGATTGTGCCACACCCGCTTGAAAAGTCGCCCGAAAGCGCTGTTCGCTTTTGCCAGCCTGCTGTCAAGCTCCTTGTCCAGCTTGGCGTCCGACGTGATAATGCAGCCAAGGTAAGTAAACTGGTGCACTGACTTTAGTTCAGACTCGCCAATGGTGATGTGAGGAGGGCGATACACTGTCATGGGTGCCGGCTGATGGAGAACCTCTGTCTTTTTCAGACTGACCTCGAGTCCAAAGAGCTGGGCAGCGTCTGCGAAGCAGGACGTGATGCGCTGCAGGGCTCTCTCTGTGTGTGCAACGAGGGCAGCGTCATCAGCAAAAAGCAGCTCACGAATCAGTTGGTCTAGGGTTTTCGTGTGGGCCTGCAGTCGTCTGAGGTTGAACAGGCTGCCATCGAGACGATACCTGATGTACACTGCATCATCATCATCGAGGTCCACTGTGGCCTGCTTAAACATCATGCTAAAAAAAATGGTGAAGAGGGTTGGTGCCAGCACGCAGCCCTGCTTTATGCCGTTGAGAATAGGGAATGGTTCTGAGAAGTCATTGTTGAGTCTGACCTGGCCTTGCTGGTCCTCGTGTAGCTGGACAATCATGCTGAGGAACTTTGGGGGACAGCCAAGTCGCTCCAAGATCTGCCACATGCCTTGCCTGCTCACAGTGTCGAACGCTTTTGTTAGGTCGACAAACGTTACGTACAGCCCTTTGTTCTGCTCGCGGCACTTCTCCTGAAGCTGTCTCAGCACAAAGACCATATCGGTGGTGCTCCTGTTTGCTCTGAAGCCACACTGGCCCTCTGGGAGGTGGTCTTCAGCGATGGCAGGTACCAGCCGATTCAGGAGCAGCCTGGCAAGAATTTTCCCAGCAATGGACAGCAGGGTAATTCCCCGATAGTTGGAGCAGTCAGACTTCTCGCCTTTGTTCTTGTACAGGGTGATAACGACAGCATCACGGAGATCCTTTGGTAGTGTTCCTTCCTCCCAGCAGCAGAGAAAGAGGTCATGGAGCTTGTTGTGCAGTGCTGGGCCTCCATGTTTCCAGATCTCTGGCGGTATTCCATCAATGCCTGCTGCTTTGCCACTCTTGAGCTGGTGGATGGCTGTGAGGGTCTCTTCAGCGGTGGGCGGTTCGTCCAATTGAACCTTTACTGGGAGTTGTGGGATTTGTAGGACGACTGCTTCTTGAACAGTGCGCTCAGCGCTGAAGAGGCTCTGAAAGTACTCCGACCAGCGGTTTAAGATGGACGTATTATCTGTGAGGAGTGCCTGGCCATTCGCGCTTCGCAGGGGACTTTGTACCAGGTGCCTGGGGCCATACACTGCTTTCAGTGCTTCGTAGAAGCCCCTAGAGTCACCATTGTCAGCGCAAAGCTGGGTCCTCTGTGCAAGTCTGGTCCACCACTCATTCTGCTATATGTACTCACAGACAAGGATACAGACCAATGGCATTATTTCAAGGGTAGTGCCAAAATAGCTTGGTGCGTAGGGGCGCCAAGCTATTCAGGCACTACTGTTGAACTATTTTAGTCAAACTTATTTCACACACTGGTGTATTCCGAATGATATGGGTTAAAAGTTCATTTCTGGATCCGGTTTGCATGTCAAACGGCTTTTAACACATTCTGCACTAAAAATGTATTTTTCTCTAAAATGGCTTTCCGATGGCATGACTAATAGGAAGGTACACTTAGCTTACCGATTTCAGCCTAAGCATCCGTTGTGTACACTACACAACCAGGGAGGCGACTACAGGAAGTCGTTACCAAGAAACCCTGAGTGGCCTCCCTTACCTCCCTATCGGGTCACATGCTCGGGAGTCTTTGCCTGAGCTCAATAGCGGCAAGCGGGGCAGGAGGGAGGGACCTCTGAGTAAGGCCATCGGTAAGTATTTTTCGAAAAAAATACATTTTAGAGAAAAATACATTTGTTTTCTCAAAACTCTTACCGATGGCAGGACTAATAGTAACAATAGCGAATAGGAGGAGGGTGCCGCCCCCTATGACATCTCCCCGACTTTAAGTCGCAAGGAAAGGAACAATCGCACCCCCACCCCCCCCCCCACCCCCCACCCCACCCCGTGCGTAAAGGCACCCACTTGGCCCCCACCCCCGCCCATGCGCCCACTCCCGACGATTTCAGCTAAGCGTGACCTACGGCGCCTGCGTCGTTGTGGTCAAGGCGATGCTCGCTGCCACTGCTCTGACCTCGTACGCCCGGGTGCGCATCGACTTGCACTCTCGAGGAGAGGTCCTGTATGCAGACCGGATGATCCAGCGAAGCCAGGACGAGGACGTCTGCACGGAGATGTCACGTCTGGCCGGAGTCAAGGGCAGGAATAGGCGAGAGAGCGCTGTCTCAGTGGCTTCACTCTACGCAGGTAGATTTCAACGCCCGACAGGTTCCTGCTGACGCGACTCCCAGGACTAGATCGTCCCCTTGAGCTGGCGGAAGGTAAGCACCTGGGGTGTGGCTGCAGGCGGGCGATTATGGCCAGGAAGTCGGGTTGGCGAGGAGCTGCACCGATCCATCGGCCAGGGACTGGGGGCCAGGAGGGCAGCAGCGAGAAAGCGTGGATCTCGTTCCCTCCGGTCGCTAAGGCGCGAGCTAGAAGGAAGCAGGTCTTCCTGGACGAGTCTCCATAACATGTCCAGGAGAGGTTCCAACGGTCCGAGTTGAGCCATGTCAGCACCTAGGACAAGTCCTAGCGTGGGACCAGCGAGCGGGAGACTGGCCGCTGCAGATCTGGGTGCGCCAATAAGTCAGAGAGGTCCTTGCAGGTCCCAGGGTCAGGCCGTCCCAAGTGGCGATAGTGCCTGTTAACATGGCCCGGTAACCCCTGATAGCGATGGGGCCAGGCTCTGCTGGAAGAAGAGACACCGAAGAATTCGGCCAGCTGGGGAGTACGCAGATCTGTTGGGGAGCGCTGCTCGGCGGAGCCCCAGGACTGGAGGGCCCGCCACTCAACTCATAGACGATTCGGGTAGGACCTCTGTGTGCTGCTGCGATAGCTCCCACCGCTGCACTCGAGAAGCCTCTTGCGGTTCGGGCCTGCTGCGCACCTCCACGCGTGTAGTAGCAGCGCTCCGGCCCGGGTGGTAAGATTCTGCCTGGGCCGCACCTGGGTACCAGGACGGAAGGCGGAACGCGTACGCTAGCAGGCCGTCCCAAGGGAAGTGGAGCGCGTCAACTGCCCCGGCCAGTGGTTCCGGAAAGCCGAGATGAAGAGAGCGAGCGGTCAGGTCCACCTCGAGGCAAGGAAGTCGATCATGGGAGACTCCCAACGTGCGCAGAGCAGTCGGAGAAGACAGGGCAAAGGGCCCACTCAGTGCGGAGAAGCTGGCCGCGACGTGAGACAGAGTCTGCGAGGACAATCTGGAGGCCTAGGAAGTGCGGAGCTCTGAGGGCGATGTCCCGATCTCTGCGTCCGATAAGGACCTGGTGCAAGAGGATGCAGAGGGAGGGCGAGCGCGTCCCGCCCTGGTTCTGTATGTAGGGCCCTACGGTCGCGTTGTCGGAGCGAACCAGGATCCCCTGGGGACAGAGGTGATCCTCCCCAGCGACGAGAGGGAGCCAACGTCCTTGAACTCTAGCCAGACGAGACCATCTGCATGGACACTGGCCAGCTGCCTGAGGATATGCCTAACTCCGGCAGCCGGTGTGCACCCCATCCGGCGAGGCTTGCGTCCGTGTAGAAGGAGAGCGGGGGCGGAGGGGAGGAGAGCGGAACCCCCGACGCTAGCTAGGACAGATCCGGCCACTGCTGGAGACGAGGTCGGACCAAGGAGACACTGGGATCAGGACTGCCAGATCGCCGGAGGACGGGCGCCCTTGGAGGAGCAGAAGCAAAAGGGTCGGCTGCGAGTAGCGCCTAAAGACGGGGAGGCGGTCCGCCGATGCGACCAGGGGCCCCAAGTGTAGCCCGACCCTGGTTGGAGGGTTCTCGCGCGAGACTCTCAAATCTCTAGCCTGCGTGAGGGCGTGAGGACGGGCTTGTCACCGTAGACCCGGGCTCCTAGCAACCTGGTTCCTGAGGATCAGACCGTCCAAGTAGAGTAAGCAGGGCTCGAGGCCGTCCGTCGGAACCTGGCGACGCCCGTATAGATTATCCCGGAGAAACCCCAAGGGCTGAGGTGTAGTCCGAAGGGGAGCGCCCGGAACTGGTGCACCGCCCTGCGAAAGCCGAAGCGAAGATACCGTCAGGAAGCCGGGCGCATGAGCACGTGCCGCTCCACGTCCGCCAGGTCGAGGCTGCCTGCGGAGTCCAGGAGTTGCACCGCCGCTGTCCAGGCTCTGAATGTGTCCATCCGGAAGGGGGAGGCGCCCAACCGCACCTGTATAGTGCCAAGAGGTCTATGACGGGTCGCCCCTTTTGCTCGCTCCTGCGCGCGCTTACACACACTCTTGTCTCTCGTGTTCAGTTTCTCTCCGAGTCTCTCTCTTATGAGTTTTTTGTTGACGTCATTTTTACTTTTTACGTACTTTTGTTCTTCCTTTTCTTTTATTTTACGTCGCCTCCTTCAGTTGCCACATTCCTTCTGCGAATGAAGATAAGTAGCGGCTGATCTCTCTGTTTGTTTGTCTATTTTGACAAAGGGTATTTACCCGAAATATTAATAAATTGTGTTGTACCCGTCTTTTCTAAGCGTGTTTCTTTCTCTGTTCGGTACTTCTTTGGGTCGCCCCTTGTTGTCGACTTGGGGACGAGAACCGGTGCACCAACATGGTATGGCCGAAGGCCTTGGGGACGATGAAGAGGCGGGACAGTGCCGAAGGGCAGCCTCCGAGGCTGCTCCGGAGCCGAGAGACCACTTTGCCCTGAAGAGCTGCTGCCTAGCGCTGGTCGCCCGAAACCTGCGTCTCGCAGAGGGGGGGGGGGGGAGGGGGGAGAGAGAGAGAGAGGGTCGTCACGGACGAGGAGCAGAGCCCAAACCGGGCATCCAGCATCCGGACGCCTTCGGTCGCCGCTGGAGGGGTTGGTCGCGGAGCGATACGCCGCCACTAGCACCGAGCGAAAGCCGCTTAGAGGAGCCGAGGTCGAGAGATCCCAGGTGCCTCCACGCATCTCACCCCGGACTGCGTCGCCAGCTCCAGGAGTGTCCCCGAGTAGCTCTGACGCCCATTCCGGCCGACCCGTCGGAGCCTGAGAAGACGCAATAGTCTCCGGAGTTGTCCTGAAGGGGGAGTGTAGCAACTTCAGAGCGGTCCCAGGCTATTGAGGGAGGGACTTGAGTCGCTGGGCCTGCCAAGGCGCCACTACCGCCTACTACTGTCCACTTCAGGGTAGGGGCCACTGACGAAAGAGAAGTCCCATCCTGCCGGCCACTTGGCGTCGGGGAAGAGCCTGAGCCGCAAATCTGCCCTGCTGTAAGGGAGCAGAAAAGCCTCCACGGGATCCCGAGGGCCTGGGTATTGAGGAAGGGATGAACCGCATGGCCTGTCTTAGGGTCTACCTCTTGAGCGGCGGTGACGGGGCCAGGCGTCCGGTGGCAACAGGGATGAGGCAGTCGCGCCGCTTCCTCCGAGGACCGAAGAATCCCCAACCTCAGGGTACGAAGGCCGAAGGGAGCGAAAGTGTGACAGTCATCCAGGCGCGAGGCCGAAGTGGAGCCCTCCAGGGGTAATCTACGAGTCTCGTCCACGTCACCGTCACCGACGGACGGGCGGGGCGCTGCGTCCCGTCTAAGGAACGTGAACTGTAGGGGGATTGCCTGTTCGTCTCACGGGTGCGGTCCTGGGAGCCAGAGTCGTCCAGTGAGTCACGCTGCCGTCGCCCGGCGCTCGAGTAGGAGGAGAGGAGGCCGTCCGCTGCAAGGGAAGTGGGGCACCGCGGAAGCACGACCCCTGGAGACAGGAGGTACGGGAGGTCGTCCCCGTGGGAGATCTGGTGACTACTGGGAAAGGCTGCATCCGCAGGAGCCCGTCTGCCGGACCATGGAGCGCGAGTCCCGCGAGGGGGAGAGGTAGTGTCGGCCGGTGTTGTCCGAGATGGTTCCCGCTCAGACGTCTACGAGCACTGGCGCCGGCGTGGGGAAGCCCGTGGGGGGCGGGGGGGGGGGCCGTCCGACTCTTGGGGGAGGATTCACAGGCGGGTCTGTCTTCCCCCGCGCCGTATTGCCTGGTCCTGCGGGTCCAGTGATTCGGGAGCTGCCGGACGCTTGAGTACCTCCAAGTGGGGTGGCTGCCACTGCTGTCGAACCCACCTGGCTTAGCGACGGAGGTTCTTGTAAGCGGGGACCAGGGGTACTGTCGTTCACCGTGTAAGACTGGCGGGAATGCACGGCTCACGTGACCGGATGGAGGGAGGGGAGACTACCCGGTCACTTGGATACAACTCTGAGTTACAGCCCTTGTCGTGTAGGTACACACAAGGGCTCTTAGGCTGAAATCGGATAAGCTAAGGGGTATATTCCAATTAGTAATGCCATCGGTAATGTATTTTGAGAAAACAAAACAAATAGCCCTGCACACGCACTGGAAGTGAACGTTGGTTGGACAGATCTTGAGGCCCATACTGTACAAAAAGTTGTCTCACAGTGACTGGAGCTGACAGCCATAGGCAAAAACAACTACTCAGTTAACCCTTATCATTCGGAATACACCAGTGTGTGAAATAACTTTGACTAATATAGTTCAAAGGTAGTGCCAGAATAGCTTGGCACCTATAGGCACCACCCTTGAACTAAAGCCATTGGTCTATATCCTTATGTGTAAGTACTATAATGTAGCTTGCATATGGCAGTGTACAAATTTGAAGCTTTTAGCCTCAGTATGATATGGGTTAATAACCTATGTACAATCTTTAATATGTCTCGTAGGAACTCTAAAGAGTTGGAAGTTTTACAGTGGTGCCGTAAGTATCTTGGTGCCAAGAGTGAAGAGGCAATGGTCAATACATAGCCTAAATATGACTCCCGCAATGTCTGAAGGATTCTGAGTTCAAGGGTGGTGCCAGAACAGCTTGGCGCCTATAGGCGCCAAGCTATTCTGGCACCTCCCTAGAACAGAGATAGTCATAATAGCAGGAATCGAGGTTAACATTATTCAAACATAACAAGCCTGCTGAGATAAAGTTGGCAATAATGAACTGCCTGCATTAAACATTATCAGCACTTAAAACCAAACACAAACTTACCGAATATCCCTGTTGAAGAGGACAGTATCCTGAGGCACAACACCAATGCTGCTTCTCAAGGAACCCTGCGTCACCTTAAACAAAACACTAACAGTCATAACTTAAACTTAATTTTAATAACATGTACATCTATGTATAATCCACATAAATAAGAAACAAGAACCAGATCTGACGAGACTCAGTTGATTTTGTTAAAAGTCCTTCTGATTGCAACTGACCGGACCAGGACAGAAAACTTTATATTTTGCATCATAGCATTTATCCTAGGGCACAACTACAATATCGCTTCACACAGAACTCTGCAGCACCTTAACCCATATCACACTGAGGCCAAAAGCTTCAAATTTGTACACTGCCATACGCAAGCTACATTATAGTACTTACAGATAAGGATAGAGACCAATGGCTTTAGTTCAAGGGTGGTGCCAGAACAGCTTGGTGCCTAGAGGTGCCAAGCTCTTCTGGTACTACCTTTGAACTATTCTAGTCAAACTTATTTCACTCAGTGGTGTATTCCGAATGATAAGGGTTAATCCTTTTCATCCTGATACAAAACTGCTTGAAATTAATTTCGCTATGATAGTTCAAGGGTGGTGCAAGAATAGTTTGGCACCTGAGGTGCCAAGCTATTCTGGCACCACCCTTGAACTAAAATGGTTGATCTGCCTCCTACTGGCACCACCCTTGAAATAAAAATTGTTGATCTATCTCCTAATCTATAATATAGCCTACACAGGACAATAAGCAAATTGTAAAAATCCACTTCAGGATGTAATGGGTTAAATAACACAGTAGGCATATCTAACTGTACAAAAACAGACATATTTTAAAAAATAATAACATGTATGCACACCGTTAATGCAGATGATGAATTCCCCCAGGATGCCTATCTAAACCGTCTTAACTGTAAATGCGAAAAGTGGTCAACTGAGATTGCTTCCAATATTTCATTGTACAGAAACCATTTGCTACTTTATCCCTTTAGCTGTCCGTAGCGCTTTTCGTCAAAGTGATTCCTACAGGAATCTAATTGACAAAAAACACTAAGTACAACCAAAGGGTTAACTCTTTCCCTACGTATCACTTCCCATTTAGTGTTAGCCCAAACAAACCCTTAGCCATCGAAGCACTTACGTTATAGCATTGTGCTCGATGCCGTCTATAGACGAGTCACTAGTATTCTAGCGTTGTGTTTGTACAAAAGGGTTAACTCTTTCCCTACGTATCACTTCCCATTTAGTGTTAGCCCAAACAAACCCTTAGCCATCGAAGCACTTACGTTATAGCATTGTGCTCGATGCCGTCTATGGACGAGTCACTAGTATTCTAGCGTTGTGTTTGTACAAAAATCGCCTGAAGCACAGCTATCGGTCTAAGGGAAGCAACCACTATAATATGTTTCACCAACCATTTCTAAGTTATCTGAAAGTGAATGCCCTTGTCGGATTGTGTCGGAACAAGGCCAAAGTAGCTGACAATGTGACTTGGATCGTCTCAACGATGTGCTTATTCGATCCTCATGAGCGCGGTTTCAACAGTGATTTTTAGCTTGTAATATTGTGATTCAAGAAGAGAGTTCTCTTGTGTGATTTCTTTGCTTGTGGAATACATTTTCCTACCATGTTGATGAGTAAATCTGGGTTTTTCATTGCATGTGCGTACACTGTTGCTACCAAAACCACGTTTCTAATTTTTTGCTCCGCCATGTTTGTTCTGCTGCATAATAATCAAATTGATTCGACTTCCCACTAAACTGATGCACAAACACATGCAGTTTTGAAAAATACTTTTAATGCTTTTTCCAATGATACCCAACTTATCTATGGTTGTTACTTTGGGAGGCTGTGAAAATTAATTCAATCTACCCCAAAATGTATGTCACCAGGGAACATTCGTCCTTTTCCCTGCTACATCGGCTGGGAACCGACTCGCTGAAAATGTTACGTAGGGAAAGAGTTTATGGTCTATTACCAATATATCTTTTAAAAACATACCATGGAAATGTTCTGGCCATCAATCTCAATTGCTCCACTGCTGACATCGTAGAAACGGAACAGGAGGCGAATGATGGTGCTTTTCCCACTGCCTGTGTGACCAACCTTTATACAATGATTTGAAAAAGAATTAGGGGTGCACATCTGCAGTAATTTTTCATAGAAATTTCTGATGGAAATTTATTAAAGGAAAAATCCAGAAAGAAAAGTAGCAGCCAGTATAAAATACTGTATACATTAATGTTGTTATGCATGTAGATACTTTCTGTCGTACTTAACCCTTAAACTTCCAGAACTAAATGACTTCCATTCTATAGAATGGAAGTCATTTAGTTCTGGGAGTTTCAGTATAAAACTAATGGAAGATTTGAAGAAAAGAAATGTAAAAGTGGTTGTGATGTATGAAAGACATTTCGTATGTATCACTATCAGAAATCCCAACATGCTTGCCCCCTCCCCCTCCGTGTTCCATACTTCAGCTAATCATCCAGGCACTGCCCTTGAGTCCTCACAATCAATCTGTCTTCCACAGTCGGCAAGAGAAAGTGAAAAAATAAGAGCATTCAAACAAGAACTTGGACTCACCAGAGCAAAAGTCTGTCCAGGCTCTACAGTAAATGTAATATTTTGCAGTATCGGCCGACTGCAAATGAAAAAGGTATTGGCTTACAATATAATAATTTTCACAGTTAACAACAAATTTGGGTGTCGGAAGCAGGTTTAGTCACGATGATTCCTGCAGGAATCATCGTGACTAAAACTGCTACCTACACGCAAATGGTTCAAATGTTTCATAATCGCAAATGTAGTTATATAGATCAGCCTCAATATAACTCAGTATCCCAAATCAGATACAACTGGGAGTTCTGTAGCTACAAAATGGATGCCAAAGACCCAAAGGTTCCTGCGCTGATAAAAGGCTTAGCTGGCCTGCACACAACCATGCACAGATCAGTTGAGGCTAACATTAGCTCAAATACTTTTGCTTACTGGGTGCTTTTCCTTCACTGACCTCCATAAATTCAGCACCATGTTAGCAGTGTGCATCATGTAGTACGTGGCTGCCAGGTATTGCAATGTACGGAGGCAGACCTTTGAAAAATTTAGCCCTCTGGCCATCCATAGTGCTTTTTGTCATGATGATTCCTGCAGGAACCATTGCAACAAAAAGTGCTACAGACAGCCAAAGAGTTACAGCTCAAGTAAAGCTGCATGTAATGCCACAGACACCAGGAAACCATGCAGCTACATTGGTTTTAACCATTTCACTGCCAAGAAAAAATGAACGATCAAACTGCAAGAGGCATAGGTCCTCATGAGCCCCCACAATTGCAGGGGCTCATGAGGATCTACGCCTCTTGCTGAAACCACTTTGTATCCATGTTCCTCTGATGACTAATATAATGCTCTCTGATGTTGAATTTACAATGAACTCACGATTTAAAAAACACAATTTTCGTCCACTGGCAGGGATGGGGTTAACTTCTAGCAATTAACATGTACTAAACAGTGAAAAATGTATGAAAGCCCTTGAAGCATAAGAAGTAAAATGTAATAAAACACTATTTTTTTAGCTATATTAGTTTTAACTTCAAATATTCCATGTTTCTTCATACAGCATATAAAAAAAGTGAAAAAACATGAGAGCCCCACAGGAGTAACTCTCAGGAATGGTACATCACATCGTGTCCTTTAAATTAACCCCATTGACCCCATTATGCATACATGCAGCCACTGGTAATTTTTACAGCAGCGGTGGCTGCACGCACAAGGGGGTTAATACATAGTGGTGGTTGCATGCACAAAGGAATCAATTTATCAGCACTGGTGGCTGCACATGCAAGAAGGTTAACTGAACTGACATTGAATGCATTAACCCTTTTCATTCTGACACACCAATTGCGTGAAATAAATTGGATATGATAGTTCCAGGGTGGTGCCAAAATAGCTTGGTGCCTCAGGCGCCAAGCTATTCTGGCACCACCCTTGAACTAACACTGTTGATCTATCTCCTAAACTGTAATGTTGCCTAGATAGGACAATAAGCAAATTTATTTTTCAAATTAGCTTCAGGACGTAATGGGCTAAAACACTACCTTGGCTCGTAAGAGAAACACACATTCAGGAATTCAATCCTGCCCTGCCGAACAACAAGTTTCTCTGCGCCTGGTGCATCTCGCACCTGAAAATCAAAATCAGTGTAAAGATATAAGCACAAAATACAACATATGTATGCATGCTGGTCTGTGATATTGGACCTTTGGTCTGATCAAGCCCGAAAGATCCAAATCACACATAAGCAACATAATGTATGGTACAAGATCATATACCAGTAAACATTTTGGTGAGAAAATTTTATTTCAGAAATTATTTGTATGTTGATACGTAGATAAGACATCAAGCTGATTTTTATTTTTGCATTTCTGTATCAAACATTGTGTGAGCCAAATGCTGAGAAAATGTACGATTCAAAGATTCAAAGAAAAATTACTTAATTATCCACACAAGCAAAATTTCATCTTTGACTTCACATAGAACAAACTAAAACAAACACTGGTACACATACAAATGGGCTAAATCTATGAAAACTAAATCTAGTAAACAGCTGTAATTTGTCCTGCCAACTAGATTAGATTTGTGGTCTATGAACGCTTTGGCTGTCAGCAGTGCTTTTGCTTCAAGATGATTCCTGCAGGAATAACCTTGACAAAAATCACTGCCGACAGCCAAAGTGTTAAGCACACATTAAACAAAGCTACATGTACTATATACCTCTGGATCTTTCTCCAGCAGCTCAAACATGTTTTCCATGTCAATAAAGCTCTTCTGGATTGTCCTTGACAACACAAGAAAACCAAAGAATAAATTCAGCAATTTGCATCACACATACCCAATGAGCAAAAGGCCATCAGGCTGATGGGTCGCTGTTGGCCCGCGAACATCCGTGCACGGGCCAACATTGACCCGATGGCCTTTGCATGCTGGGTATGAATCTGTGGCAGATGGAGCAGCCATGATAATTCAAGGGTAGTCCTAGAATAGTTTGGTGTGCAAGAAGGCACCAAGCTATTCTGTCACTAGTCCTGAACTATCATGGCTGGTCCAACTTCCACTTTTGTGTTATAGGGGTTAATCATACTGGCTGTCTCGCTTAAATGCTGCGCTCATCAGCGAAGTAATCGAGGGAGACAACCAGTGTGAGTAGTAAATGTGCTCGTACAACAATATTGTTTATGCAGTGAAATTCATTGATTGCACATCGTGAGTTGTACTATACCAAAACCTTATACATGTATTAATGTAATCATCAATTTGCACACAATTTCACACAAAAGGAAGGAGAACTTTAAATACCACCCACATTTTTTCTTGATATACATCCTAAGCTTGTTACAAGCAGAATAATTAAATACACATACCGCGTGTGGTCAGCATCTCTAGGAGAGTGTTTAACCCCTATGCACATGCAGCCAACAGTACTGTTTACAGTAGCGATGGCTGCGAATACACTTGGTAAGAGTTTTATAAAACTATTCATATATTATATCCCACAATGTTGTAAACAAAATCGCATACCTATAGTATCCTCCCAAAGAGTTAAGTGGTCCGAAAAGCTGGCCCAGGTAGGAGCCGAAGAGGACGTAGTCTCCGACCGTGAGATGTGTTTCCCCGACACTTTTCACCACTGCCCATGCACACAGCAATAAACCAGCCGCATAGCCAAATGTGGTCACGGTGTTTTGAGTGGCTTGCCACACTAGCAGAAATGTCTGAGACTTCCATGATGCCACCTGTTTGTGGTGAAAGTAACAAAGATGATAAGATTTAAAGCACGTTAAACTTCAACTGAGGAGATTAACCACTTCGCTGCTAGTAGATGCAGACTGTTTTTGAAATCTTTCTTAACCCATTCAGTGCCCATTGACATAAACTGTGTTTCTGCAGGATTCGTCAGCTCAAAATCAACAAACCCTAGTTGTCCTAAGGAAATGGATTCAAAGGAGTGTAAACAAGAGGCATAGATCCTCATGAGCCCCCGCAACTGCTGGGGCTTATGAGGATCTGTGTAATTACCTCTTGCAGTTGGGTGTGTTCAAATTTTCTTGGCACTGAACAGGTGAATTCAAAGCGAAAGATCCTAGGATACAAAATGGGGTCAGCAAGAGGCATAGATCCTCATGAGCCCCCACAACTGCGGGGGCCCATAAGGATCTACGTCTTTTGCACTGGGATCCTGTTCATTTTTTCTCAGCAGTGAAGATGTGAAACTACATGTGACCAACATTCCTCTTCAGACAATAGTGAGATGAGTCATGCAGCCATGACAGGTTGCCTACGGATGTCAACTGCCGGCGCTGTAAGATTACTTCCCCTAGAATGCTATCAATGGTGAGATCTGCCTAGCCAAGATTTGCTTGCAGTGCATGCGCGTGGTTATTTTTAGCACTGAATGTGTCATCACAAGCCATTTCTTCACATTCACGCCTGATCCAGAATGAACTGTTAACAAATGATTACTTAGTGTCAGAGTACATAAATACAGAAAAGGTACTAAGCTGGCAAAGGGTTTAACCCTTATCATTTGGAATACACCAGTGTGTGAAATAAGTTTGACTAAAATAGTTCAACGGTAGTGCCAGAATAGCTTGGCGCCAACTAGGCGCCAAGCTATTCTGGCACTACCCTTGACTTGAATTAAAGCCATTGGTCTATATCGGTAAGTACTATAATGTAGCTTGCATATGGCAGTGAACAAGTTTGAAGCTTTTAGCCTCAGTATGATATGGGTTAAGGGTGGTGCCAGATTAGCTCAGCACCTTACTGGTACTCACCTTTCAGACACCAGAGACTGAGCTAAGTTATGCATGGCCATGATAGTTCAAGAATACTGCCAGATTAGCCTGGCGCCTTCCTAGGTGCCCAGCTAATCAGGCACCAACTTTGAACTATCATGGACTATCATCTCCCTCAGCTAGCAAGTCTTTACGGCCATCTTCAATAGCTACAACAATCTAAATGTAACAGGAATTAATTGAGAATATAACAGCTACAAATGCAAAATGATCCCCCAAGAAGATAAGGTGTGAGGAAGTTCAAAACACAGACTAAGTTAGGACACTCTCTTACATTGTATCGACTGATGGCCTCTTGGTACCTCTGAATTTCATACTCTGTGGCTCCATAGTACTTCACCTGAAACAAATAATTTACCAGTACCAAGGTCAAAATAAACCCCAGTAGAAAAAACATCTTCCAGCCCACGATGACCACAGTGGGCCCGCGCACAGTCGTGAGCGGCGGCCCACTGTGGTCATCGTGGGCCCGAGGACTTTTGCTTAGTGGGAACGTAATGTAAACACCAGATGAACTACACACTACCCTTGAACTAAAATGGTCTTTTTTACCTTGCACTGTATATCAAAGAATTACACATGTTTAACCCAAATCACTACACAGGAGATGGATCGACCATGATAATTCAAGGGTAGTGCCAGATTAGCTTGATGCCTAATGGCACCAAGCTAATCTGGCACTACCCTTGAATTATCATGGTTGATCAATCTTCTGCAACTGGTACATGTCCATTATGTGACACCTCCAAAATTTGGGAAATATGGCCATGGGGTTAAATGAGTTAAGTGTTTAATTTCCCATGCAGACTAATTAATAGTTGGGGTGTGAAGTATCATGGCTAATTGGCTTAAATTAAATTGGTTTAAATTTTAAGTTTCTAGAAAGTCTGCAAAAGGCCTGTGGTTCCACGGGAAAAAGAAAAGAAACAAGAAACAGAAAGTGATAAAGAAAACATTGCATACTGTTTCAAAATTCAGCAGAGAATCGACAGCCTGTGCATTGGCTTCGTTATCCATTTGGTTCCTCTCACGTCGAAACTTGGTCCGCCATTCCATCATTATAAACGTCAGCACTGCAATCATGCACAAATATATTATAGACTAGACAATGAGTAAAGTCCACAGCCAATGAAAGGAGGGGGGGGGGGGGGAGGGGGGGTTGATTCTGTGATCTCGGACACAAAAGATAAAATACAGTAAACTTTGAATATATCAAAATGCCAGGGGACCAAACTTTGCTTTTGTCGTTGCATCCAAAGTTTGTTATAAGCGAAATTATATAAACAGAAAGAATCTAGTCAGAACCTCTGAAAACATGTCATGCTATCTGATTTTTGTGGCTTTGCTACAAATTACTGTAAATACTTTTTGTAAACTCTGATTTAACATTAACCTCCCCTGATTAATTCATTCACACATGATAATGACCATGGCAAATTTGGGGAAAGACAGCACTCACCGCACTGGATGTGAGATATGAATTGGGAGTTCAAAAGTACTGCCAGATTCGCTTGGCGCCTGGAAAGGCGGCAAGCAAATCTGGCACTACCTTTCAAGTAGCATAGCCAAGTGAATAATAAACAATCACAATCTCAACAAAGTCCTTACCAACATAAACTGCAACACAGGTGAAGATTATGAGGCCAAACAGGTAACTGAAGGCAGTGACGAAGTAAACAATGGCAATCACAGAGTCCACAACCGTTGGCAAGATTTGAAACACTGCTTGGCTGCAAAACATGCAAGCAACATCAGACATAAATACTAAAGGTGTAATTGTGAATAACATAAATTATTAACCCCTTCACATCTGAGAATATAGGAAGCAGATGCATGAGCAAGAGACAGAGATCCTTCCCAGTAAGCCAAGGTCCTCGGCCCCAAAACAGCTGTGCATGGGTCCAGTGCGGCCGTCATGGGTCCGAAGACATTTTGCTACTGGGAGTTGTGAGTTCCCACAGTTTGCAAGGGCCTCATGAGGACCTATGCCTCTTGCTGACACCACTTCATACATGTATTCTTGTTCTTTGGACAGATTTTAGGGGGGGGGAGGGGGGGGGGCCTCTGTGGCACTGAAGATTTCAGAAACATGAGCCAAAATGACTGCCAGTTGTGGGAGTAACTGCCATGTTGCTGCAGCCACCGGTACTGTTTACAAAACCAGTGGCTGCATTCACAAGGGTGTTAAAAGTTATATCAAAACACACTCATACTACCTCACAGGACTGACCATGACAGTTCAAGGGTGGTGTCAGATTGGATTGTTAAACACAAGTGTGGACAGAATCAACTGTTTTACCTGAGAAGCGTATTCATGCTGTCTGTTCCACGGTCCACTATACGAAGAACCTCTCCTGTCTTTCTCTGCTGATGCCATCGCAAAGACAAGCTGAAGCAAAACAGAGCAGGCAAAAGATCATACAATCTTCTTCTTTCTCAAGTTGTAACAGCAACCTCTTAACCCCTTCGCTACCAGTGGACACAAAATTATGTCTTTGAAAGCAGGCAAATTTAACACTGAAAAATCCCATCGACCCAAGGAATATTGATAGACCTAGAGCCAGCAAAAGGCATTCGCTAGGATATCCTAAGGAGCCCCTGCAGCTGCACACCACCCAACTGAAAGAGGCAAAGAACCTCAGTCATGAGCCCCTGCAGCTGCACACCACCCAAATGAAAGAGGCAAAGAACCTCATGAGCCCCTGGAGCTGCACACCACCCGACTGAAAGAGGCAAAGAACCTCATGAGCCCCTGCAGCTGCACACCACCCAACTGAAAGAGGCAAAGAACCTCATGAGCCCCTGCAGCTGCACACCACCCAACTGAAAAAGGCAAAGAACCTCATGAGCCCCTGGAGCTGCACACCACCCAACTGAAAGAGGCAAAGAACCTCATGAGCCCCTGCAGATGCACACCACCCAACTGAAAGAGGCAAAGAACCTCATGAGCCCCTGCAGTTGCAGGGGCTCATGAGGTTCTTTGCCTCTTTCAGTTGAGTGGTGTTTACATTTTCCCGCAGAGCTAGGGTTAACAAAGCATTAACCCCCACGTGCATGCAGCCACTGGCAATGTCTACACTGTCAGTGGCTGCATGCACACAGGGTTAAGTCCCCGCAAGTCTGCATGCTCTGGTCAAGGATAAAAGCATGCAGTCAATGAAAGAAAAACTTAAAAAGCAGGAAGAATGGGGCTTAAAACATGATGACCGCATGTTTATAATCAAATAATCACACAGGAAGAATTTTAAACTACCATCTGTGCACATTGGTTTAGGAACAGATTTTGCAGCTGCTTATAGTTTACATTATTGCTAAGCTGCTTTCACAGAATAGCAAACCAACCTATGTAAACTTCATCTGTAGCAAAAATTGCAAAATTGATTGATGCATTGACGCTGAAAATATTTTCTGATTTTACACATCAAAAGAATTAAGCTACTATTTGTACATGCAATTTGATGGTGCGTGCATGCAACTTTGTAAGTAACATTCTGCCTCCTTTGATTTCCTAAAAAATATTTTCGGATGAAATCTTGAAACTGTAGCTCAGCAGGAAATGGTCATAACCACCTTGTGAAAAAGCCTCGGATCACATATAAAACATTTATTTTGTTTTTCTCAGAACCTCAAAATTGCTCATTACAATGTTGCATTCTTTTACCATCAAATTGCTATGGTGATTATGCATTTCTTGAAATTGCATTTGAATTTTATGCAACAAGATTCAGCCAACAAGATATGGATCTATCATAAAATTCAAAGACAGTCACCGAATAGCTTGGAGCCTCCATGTGCCAAGCTATTTTGGCACTACCCTTGAAGTATCATGGTCAATTTGTCTCCTGAACTATAGCTTAGTCTTTAGAGGAAAATTCTCAAAATTCAACCTCATGGCTAAATTTTTTTAATGTATTTTAACCATTGAGCTGTCAGCAGTACTTTCTATCGAGGTGATTCCTGCAAGAGTCACCTTGACAGAAAGTGCTTTCTGACCGGCAAAGAGTCAGATGTTTGTCCTTCCTAACACTGCAACCAAAAGAACTACACCTGTGTAAGTGTCTGAAAACTTTGACTTCCATGCGCTTGCTGGAGTAAAGCTGCACAGCTAACCACAGCTGTGAACGCAGCTGTTCTAACAGTCCACCAGCAGCTGAAAAAAAAAACGAACAACGATGCAGTACATTTAAATTTGTACATTTAAATTTTTCTGCATGTCATAATAATAACCAATACATTTTTTAATATGTTTGAACTCAATGAGCACCGAGGCCGAAATTAATGAATCTGAATTTGACAGTTGTTCACTCTTGAAGTGGAGGTAGTTCAAAGGTGTTGCCAAAATAGCTTGGCTCACAAACAATTCTGGCATCAACTTTCAATTATTATGGTCGATACATAATTATTAACCTTCCCTGCCACTGTATGTACAATTTTGTTTCTGAAATCTTTGTTCATTCAATGACCAAAGCCATCCCAGAAACATGATCCATGCAAACTGGTCTCAGCAAGAGACAGATCTTTATGAGGCCCCGCAGTTGTGGGGGCTCATGAGGATCTATGTCTCTTGCAGTTGGATCGTGTTTCTTTTTCTTATCAGTGAAGGGGTTAAAACGTGTTAAAGTATCTTGACTTGTCAGATTAACAAATTGATGAAGATGCCATTCTTGTATGTGTAGCCTCCAGCACACAGAGGCTAACGACAGTAGAGATCCAACTGCAAAATTCAACAGCAAGAGACACAGGTCATCATAAGCCCCAGCAGCAGTGGGTATCCGCAGCTGCGGGAGCATATGAGGATCTATCCCTCATGCTGACCCCACTTTGGACCCCAGGTTCCTTGCAAGGACTGTATTCTTTGCCACTGAATTTGGCGGATGTTTCAGAAACTCAATCTTCAACCACTGGCAGTGATGTGGATAAATTGAGTCACTGGGATGCCAGGGCATCAATATATACATAACAATTCATTTATCAATTGCGCCACCCACCTCCAGCCCCTTTCAGGTAAAGTAGTGTACAGTAGATAAGGATCAGGTCCCATCGGAACTGAATAGTCGAAGACTCCGTCAGACTGTTTACTGTGTTGACAAAGAAATCATCGCAACTAAAACCACTACCGACAGCCGAAGGGTTAACACAACGATGCATATTAATGAACATAAGTTTCTTCTACCAAGCTAGGTAGAAGTAACTTGTGTTTGTGCGTCATGTCTTAACCCTTGGGTGTCGGTAGCGGTTTTTGCATGAATCATGGTGACCACTACCGACACCTAATGAGTTTTTAAAAATTCCAACCTCCAACTACAAATGATGCATCGACAATGATCCCCTAGAGTTAGGCCAGATTTTCCGGGCAGTCGAGGCAGGCACCACAAACAAAAACAAGCAACCTTGACTCGTTAACCCATTTGGCCCCAAGGCCGCATTTCCCAAATTTAAGAAGTGACACCTAACGACTATGTACCAGGTGCAGAAGATGGATCGACCATGATAATTCAAGGGTAGTGCCAGATTAGCTTGGCGCCTGATGGCGCCAAGCTAATCTGGCAATACCCTTGAATTATCATGGTCGATCCATCTCCTGCTGTAGAGTATTGGGGCTAAATGGGTTAAGTAATCATACTGACACACTCATACGCAAGTTTATTTTCCCACCAACCTCCAGTTACAAAAGATGAGTGGGCAATGATAGTCCAAGGGTAGTGCTAGATTAGCTTGAAGCCTCCGTAGACAACAAGCTAGTCGGGCACTACTGTAGAACTGTCAAGACCCATCCATCTCCCAGTGTCTTCCCAGTGCTGAATGGAATAAACAGGTCTCATGTTTTATTGTTTCATTTTCAAAAATCACTGGCTCCCAACATATTTACTGCTTGCTCTCAACCGCTGGTACTTGTTTAGGTACCGGGGTATATGCATTTTGTAATGACTTGTGGTTTGGAGAAAAATTGGTATTTTTTGTCATGGTCTCTGAAATTAGAAATGGAAACGCACACCCGCCCCCCTCCCCCCTTCTCCCACACACACATACACTTACCTATCTCCTTACTGTAGATGGGCACAAACACATTGACCACCCTGCCTGCAGCCAGCAGCACAACGCAAAGAAAAACAACAAACTGCAGAGGTCGACTCCCACTGGGCCAAACGATCGGCAGCATGATCTTTAGTTTCTGGCCAATGTTGGCCCAGGTTGAATCAGAGTCTGAAGGTGCTAGCTTTTTGTTAAAATCCTGCAAACACAGACATGGTGGACCATTAACCCCCTTGTGCTTGCAGCAACTGGCATTGTAAATGCTGGAAGAGTAGGGGGGGGGGGGTGTGAGGGGGCGATTCCAAGCTCCTCCCTCCCCTTCCCCCTCCCGGAGATCCACACTTGGAAACCATCTGAAATCTTATTTATGAATCTATTCCACACTAATCTCGCAAGCAAGATGTCTATTTTTAGGACAGACATCTGGCACAGGGAATGATTTAGCACACAGTTTCAGAGAAACTCCAAAATCCAGACCAAAAAGGTGACTGCCATGCGTGTAAAATGCAGAGAAGAACCCAACGAAGAAACAAACACACTCAGAAAAGACAGCTACATCTACAACACAATTTATTAATACTCGGATCAAAACCCTTTTTCAAAAAGTTGCATCTTCACAAAAAGATAACTTGCAAATTGTGCACTTGTTTGCATGTCTGTTTTGAAAAAGGTTTTGTCCCCAAGTATTAACTCCTTGACTGCCAAGAAAATGATGAACACGATCTAACTTCAAAAGATTCTCATGAGCCCCCACGGTTGTGGGGCTCATGAGAATCTTTTGCAGTTGGATCGTGTTCATATTCATGCCTCTTGCTGAGGCCAATTTGTAGTCACTTTCATTGGATGGCTGTTGCTTACAGACGTTGAGTGAACAAAGATTTCAGAAACAAAAGATGCGTCTAGTGGCAGGAAAGGAGGGAATAAATTGTGTTGTAACTGCCTTTCCTAAGCGTTTTCTTTCTGCATTGGGTGCTTCTCAGAGAAACTCCAGAAACAGTTTCAATCCCACAGTGTGTCTTTACTAAGCTGAAACAGATAATGAATGCTTTACAACCCTAGAAGAAGAAAAAAATCACTCAAAGGGCACTTAGTGGGTTACTATTTTTTGCGAAAGGATACACTGCTTGAACACGCACCAGCCTATGCTATTTTGTAAGGGCAAGTAGTACCAACGCCTAGGCTTAACCCTTTACATATCAGTAGCGGCTTTTGTCATGATGATTCCTACAGGAATTATCACGACAAGAACTGTTACCAGCATGCAAACGGTTAATGACCACACCCTGATTTGTATCAGAGGTCTGACAGTGATCATATGAGCACATTCAGCCTCTACGTAAGAGAACGGTTCCACCCTTGAAAGCCATACTTGCCTGTCCCTCCTCTTTGCAGCCATCGTTGATCGCAGCGTACAGCTGTCGCAAACCTCTATGTGGAGAAATGGGGAGACCTTTGCCCAGCAGCACCAGTACCAGAAGACAAAGGAGTGCTGAACAACGCAGAAGCCAAAGTCCAAATTCCACCCAGTGCGGAGTGCTGACAAAAATTGAACCCTCATCATCCTATACACTGCTGCTTGAAATTAATTTGACATAGTTTTAGGGTGGTGCCAGAATAGCTAAGCTATTCTGGCACAACCATTGAACTATAGTGGTTGAGGCGCCCAGCTACTGTGGCACCATCCTTGAACTAAAATGGTTGATCTATCTCCTAATCTGTAATGTAGCCTTCATAAGACATCAAGTTTTATTTTACAAAATCAACCTCATGATGTAATGGGTTAAACCAGTCACTACCGCAGGATGCACATGGTGATTTTCATTGTAAATTGAACATAAAAAATCTTCAGACATCAAACGAACATGAATACACAATGAACACATATCCTCATGAGCCAGGCTCAGAACTGCTGGGGATCATGAGGATCTATACTCCTTGCAGTTGGGTGGTGCTCAATTTTTCTTGGCAGTGAATGAGTTAAAGCCATCAATAATTCCTCACGCCTCATTGCAGGGAAATAGAACTTAGATGGGACTTAAAAATGTGAGACCTAGGATTTGTCATGCAGGCCTGTAGGAGTTCATCATGTTAACCCCTTGACTGCCAAGGAAACATCAGCATGCTACAATCTTTTTTTTAAAAAAGATCCTCATGAGCCCTTGCCGATCTGGGGGCTCATGAGGATCCATGCCACTTGACACCACTTTGAATCCATGTTCCTGGATGGCTGGGGCTCTTTGCTGTTGGATTAACCCATTCAGCCCTGACGCACTACAGCAGGAGATGGGTTGACCATGATAATTCAAGGGTAGTGCCAGATTAGCTTGACGCCGACAGGCGCCAAGCTAATCTGGCACTGCCCAATTATCATGGTCGATCCATCTCCTGCAACAGGTGCATAGTCCTTGGATGACGCCTCCAAAATTTGGGAATTTATACGGCACCGGGTTGAATGAGTTAATGAAGAATGCAGAAATAATCTGTATCAAATGGCAGTAAAGGGGTTAACCCATTACATCCTGCGGCTGAATTTTTCAAAATATGATTATTGTCCTATGAAGGCTACATTACAGATTAGGAGATAGATCAACATAGTTAGTTCAAGGGTGGTGCAAGAATAGCTTGGCGCCTCAGGCGCCAAGCTATTCTGGCACCACCCTTGAACTATCATAGTCAAATCAATTTCTTGCAATAGTGTATGAGGATGAAACAGGTTAATAGGAATTAAAAATTCAAATCTTGCAAAAGCATATACCTGTTCAAATGCCACCACCAGTGTGGGCTGCTCCAAGAGACCAAGGCTACAATCTCTCGTACCAATGCCAAACTCCACAACAGCAGCAGCGCCATTCCATGTCCATTGCTGTGTGAACCCAGCAAGACCCTACTCCTCTCTAGTCTCAGCAACACCAAGGAGAAGAGGTAGGCAAAAGTGATAGAAAACATCGTCAAAACATCACTGCCACACAAGCCACCAAACATGTACAGATCTCGAAGGATCATGACTGCCACACTTTCCAAAATGAGAAGGAAAGTCAGCAAGTTTTGTACGACACATACCCAGGGCCACTGAACTGCAGTTCGAGCTTGTGTACTGTGGTGGTAGAATACAATGCACTGGGCAAAGCCAAATGAAACGACCACAAATAACATAGCAGCAGATGCCACTGTTTCGAAGAAACAGCGATTGATTCCATGGTTGTCCCAGATGTGCGACCATACTGTTCCATTTCGACAGAACAACATTCCCGTTTCTTCTTGTTTCACCTTGCCTTCTTCTTCAAATCTTCTTTCTTGTTATGAATGTATGTGGGCTTTTTCTTTCACTTGAGATCCAGGTGTCAGAGCTTCAGGAGAATTCCACTTGACCCTCACCTGCACAGATATATATATATATATATATATATATATATATATATATATATATATATATATATATATATATATATATATATATATATATATATATATATATATATATATATATATATATATATATATATATATATATATATATATATATATATATATATATATATATATATATATATATGGAACTTATTTTAAAATAAATGTGTAGACATAATTGATGATTCTGAAAATCAGAAAAACAAACAGTGGACCAAAAACGCAGACATTGAGACAAATAATGCCACATTGCACATTTTTCCAGGCTTTTAAATCCCTGTTTCTGTCAAAACACATGCAGTTTCGACATACTAATTCTGATATCCTAACTTCTATTAAAACACACACAAACACTCACTCACACATACACACAACAACCATATAAGATTTATTTTTGTGTCTACAAACAGACATGTTTTATGGTGGTTGCTGATTTCATCCGTTTCCAATGAAATACCAGATGTGACTGTGATTCACTCATTCATGATGTGCTGCATAAGAAGACGTGCAGCCATTTTGCCACATAACCATAAGCAGCACATCTCAAATGAGTTAAAGAGACCAACAAGTAGTGTACATACATTAAATTTACAATTAGCAATTAATCATTTCAAAATGCTTGCTTTTCTTTGTTGTCTTTTGTACACCTGTTTGTCAGCGCCAACAACATCCTACAATTCTGAATAGAGTAGCCAGTTAGAAGTAATTGTACAGGAAAACAAACCGGGGGGGGGGGGGGGGGGCAGGGGGGCATCATGGGGGGGGGGGGAGTTGTAAGTTGTAAAAGGGTTGTCCACACTAAGTTGACTAACTGAAGCTGCAAGGGCTAACTGCACACATAGGTTCGAAAATAAAACGAAGGATACAGAAATGGGCACTTGACACATCCACACTGTCTGGCTAGTGTCACTTTTAGACCACTTTTCTTACACAAATGTCACTGCCCCAGTAAGCAAGGTGCCACTGGGAGAAAGATAGCAAAGTTTTGCTGGTGTCACTGGCAAATGGCTACCTGGTTGTTAAAACAGCATCTTTTTTTCAAGGGGTACGGTAATTGACAAATCTACTGTATCATTAGTGCCCGCAGACTGGCTGTACTCACGAGAGTCTGTGGCTTTTGCACCGAACAGGTGAGCACGAAATACAGAAATAATAACGAGGGTTGGCCGAGCCTGGACGACGGCATAAGGATCGTTACCAACGATGATCATGCACCGAACGTACTATACCGTCTGGTGCCTTTATATTCCGCACATATGCTGTCTGAAATAGAGACAACATGCAAAAGACGTTCTGAATTGAAGAATACCATGTATGTCACAAAGTGTACTTCAGTTCACCTTCACTTCTACAACGATACAGACACGTCTGCTGAGTTTCGATTTGCCGCCATCTTAGGGAGAAGTGCGTATGAAATAATCAGGTCATATTAATTAATGGTAGATTAACATGTTCATATTTTTTCTTAACGTTGTCCCTATCATCATCATCATCATCATCAGTCCCTTGCCCGAACTGGGCGTTGGGGGGACTGAAAGGCAGCAGCAACAGACAGTGCTCTCCACTGAGTTCTATTTTGGGCGGTGGCAAGCAAGTCTGGCATCTCGAGTTCGGTCCATTCTTTTATGTTTGCGACCCAACTCTTTCTCTGACGACCTCGCCGACGACTTCCTTCGAGAGTGCCTTGGAGGATAGTCTTGGACAAGGTGTTGTGTCGGGTCACGTGGCCAAACCAAGCAAGCTTGCGCCGTTTCACGGTTGCCAGAAGATGTGGGCCCACCAGGGAAGTGACGATGCTCCGTACACATTCGTTGGTCTTGTGCTCGCGGTACGAGATGCGGAGCAACTTCCTCAGGCACTTGTTCTCAAAGGCCTGGATTTTCTTTTCTGAGTCCGCAAGCAGTGTCCAAGTCTCACAGTCGTAGAGTAGAATAGACACTACGAGGGACTTGTAAAGCCTGTACTTGATGGTGAAGCTGATGGAGTTACTTCGCCATATCCTGTCCAGCCTGGCCATTGCGGATGTTGCTGTACCTATCCTGATACGGATCTCTGCTATGCAACTACCGTCTTTGGACAGGGTGGCTCCCAAGTACTTGAAGCTATTGACCTCTTCTAGCTTCTGGCCGTTCATGTGGATGTTGCTGCTGCTGTCGCTTGTGGTGTTGATCATCACTTTGCTTTTATCCGTACTGATCTCCATGCCATAAGACCCTGCGCTACTTGAAAGTTTGTCTGTCAGGTTTTGAAGCTCACTATTGCTGCCTGCCATGAGGTCAATGTCGTCTGCGAATCATATAAACCATATACGTATCCTAAGACTGCATTGGCTTGTATTTTTATCATGTGTTTTATTGTGAATGAGGGTGGCATCCATGAATCAACAATGACTTATCCAATGCCGATTTATTCTTATCTCCAAAACTAAAGAGTCTAAACATTGAGCTTAGTTCAACCGCCGCATACTAGCGGCCGGTGGCACGGCCGGCTCGTAACTGACGTGTTGTGCGCGTGTCGCGACCTGATGAGGTCACAGAAAAGGTGAATATTTACTGACACTGCCCTATTGTTGCAAAAGCCGGTAGCAAAACGTCATCGGGCCCATGACAGTGACGACCGGAGTCAGTGGCCGGCCCGGCCCGCCCGGCCGTGCCGCCGCTCAGTACTGCGGCTCGCGTTAGCGCCGGTGGACCCGCCTTGCCCGCAGCGGCCGAGGACCTTTGCTTACTGGGCGGGGTATGTCCCGGCTTTGGCGGGACACGCGAAACTTCAGTTCCGCATTTATTATTACAATACGTAGTTGAAACTGAGTCAGTCAGTCTCCGCCGCTTGTCTCAGCGAATCCGGCAGCACCAGGCTGAGCCGCAGCCGGCGCCACTGCCAGGGAGGACCGGAGCCTTGTGTTTCAGCCGCACACTGAGAATGACATGACTGACTATGGCCATAATCAAGTATCAAGTTGACTTGTCTGACTAGCTTTAAAAATCAAAGAAGGGCAGTACATGACTTTGCCGGACACTAAGCCGTCTTTGATCTTCTGTATTGAAAGATTATCAGTCTTGAGGTTACGCCGCCACCGGAACAATATCTATGTCAGTGGCGGCAAAACTTACTTGATTATATTGCCGCGGCTGCCCCGGTGCCGGCGGCCGTACTCTGCCGGAGGCTGCAGTTGCCCCGACTGACGCATCGCGGGCCGGTACTGGAATACCGGTAACTCTACTGAGTCGGCAAAGCCGCCCGGACTTCAAAAGCCTGATGCGTCAGTTTGACAATTAAGATTTGACTTGGTCATTCAGTTTACTCACTCAGTGACTGATGTCGTGAAGACTCAGTGAAATGAGGCTGTTGACTTAACCCGGCTACCTCTTTTCATTCGGCCAAGCCGCTCAGTTGCTTCAGTTTCAGTCTTCGTGTTTTTGTCAGTTGTTGTTCAAGTGTTGTTGTTGTTGTTTGCGCTCGCTGTTTGTCGGCTCTGTCACTGAAAAGCCTACAATCTGAATAGAGTAGCCAGTTAGAAGTAATTGTACAGGACATGACAATCGGGAGGAATGAGGCGGGAGGGGGGGGGGGCCGGGGAGGGGGGGGGGAGTTGTATATAAATAAAGGGCTGTCCACACTAACTGAAGCCTCAAGGGCTAACGGCACATGGGTTTGAAAATAAAACGAAGGACTGATACAGAAATGGACACTTCAGTGACACATCCACACTGCCAAGTGCCAACTGCAAGAGACATAGATCCTCATGAGCCTCCGCGACTGCAGGGGCTCATGAGGATGTATGCCTCTTGCTGAGACCAATTTGTATCCACGTTTCGTGGACGTCATTGCATGTGGTGTGTCTTGGGCAAAAGAACCTGGCGGAGCCCATCCCTCTCCAGGCTGTTAACCACAACCGAAACTCCACATAACTTGTGGCTCGCCTTGGTCCTGGACACGTGGCCGATGAGACCCTCATGGGACTCTTTCGCCCTGAGTGGTGACTTCATCAAGGAAGTTCATACACCCAATCAGGTACCGTGTCAGCAGCCTAGCCTTTGGTTATCCAAAACCTAACCTGCAAGGCAGCAGGGGACTCGTGGAGGGCGGGGTCGTCTATGTCCCGTGCAGATGTGAACATCTGCCCACTTCCCACAAGATCATGAAGGAACTGTCAGTATTGGAGGCAGAACAATCACGAACTTGCGCTTTGCGGACGACATTGATGGCCTTGCAGGAAAAGAGAAGGAGCTAGCTCAGCTGGTGGAAAAGCTGGATAGTACAGCCATTGCATATGGGATGGAAATCAGTGCAGAGAAGACCAAACTGATGACCAATAACGCCAGTGGCATTGGCACTGAAATCATGGTTGGAGACCAAAAACTGGAAACAGTTAAGAAATTCAAATACTTAGGAGCCATTGTGACAGATGAGGGATCAAAACCAGAAATACTGTCCAGGATTGCGCAGACAACAACAGCACTGACAAGATTGAAGACCATATGGAAGGACAGAAACATCACACTCTGCTCCAAGATCAGACTGATGCGCTCCTTAGTCATCTCAGTGTTCTTGTATGCCTGCGAGTCATGGACCCTCACAGCAGACCTTGACAAGCCACTGAAATGAGATGTTTTCGAAGGCTGCTTGGCATCTCATACAGAGATCACATCACAAACGAGGAAGTGGGAAGCAGAATCAGGCAAGCCATCGGGCCCTATGAAGACTTATTAGCCATTGTGAGAAAACGCAAACTGAAGTGGTATGGGCATGTCACGCGTTCAGCAGGGCTTGCCAAAACAATCCTGCAAGGCACTGTGCAAGGAGGACGAAGGAGAGGAAGACAGAGGAAAAGATGGGAGGACAATATCTCAGAGTGGACAGGACTGAAGCTGAGCGATACGCTGAGATTGGCTGAGAACAGAGAGGATTGGAGGGAGCTGGTTGCCAAGTCATCAGTGGTGCCCCAACGGTCGGCAAGACTACGGGATATAGATAGATAGATAGATAGATAGATAGATAGATAGATAGATAGATAGATAGATAGATAGATAGATAGATAGATAGATAGATAGATAGATAGATAGATAGATAGATAGATAGATAGATAGATAGATAGATAGATAGATAGATAGATAGATAGATAGATAGATAGATAGATAGATAGATAGATAGATAGATAGATAGATAGATAGATAGATAGATAGATAGATAGATAGATTCGTGGACGGTTTTGGTTTGGGTTGTCGATTGAACAAAGATTTCAGAATTTAAAATGTATGTGCAGCGACAGAGAACGGGTTAATGGCATTCATGGTCAGACAATATATCCACCTGTCGCCGAGTCATCATACTGTGATCTTTTTTTCGTTCAAAGTTCAGCACAACTGAGCCGTCAGTACACATACCCCAGTCAGTTCAGCCTAGAGCGAACACGACCAATGACAGGCGCGGGATGATCGTTGCATTATTGCTCTTAACTCATTCTACCCCAACACCGAAATCCCCAAATTTTCCCGGTGTCCTCTGAAGACTGCACTATAGTGCAGGACACAGATCGACCATGATAGTTCAAGGGTGATGCCAGAATAGCTTGGCGCCCATAGGCGCCAAGCTATTCTGGCATCACCCTTGAACTATCATGGTCGATCCTTACCTTGCTGTGTTGTGTCTGGGGTAGAATGAGTAACACGCCGGGCAGTAGCAAACAGTACAAACTTTGGTACTATTTACTATTTGGTACTAGTAACCCGTGTCAGTTCATCTTACTGAGGAGCAATCACTGACGCAACGATCATCCCGCACGGCCTGTGCCAACAAGACTGACTGACAGGCCCAGACTACTAGTAATGGAATCAGTGCCGGACTAGGGCGTACATAGCTGGTTTCGCCACTCTCAGTCACAGCAAGGATAATCAGTGCCGGACTAGGGCGTACATAGCTGGTTTCGCCACTCTCAGACACAGCAAGGATAATCAGTGCCGGACTAGGGCGTACATAGCTGATTTAGCCACTTACGAACTCAGTCACAGCAAGGATAATCAGTGCCGGACTAGGGCGTACTAGGTGGTTTCGCCACTTACCTCAGTCACAGCAAGGATAATCTATTATCTCAAGAAAAGAATCGCTGGTTTCAGTTAAAGGTCAGATTCACCGAGGCCGGTCCCAGACAAGAGACTGTAACTTGATGTATTGTTGACTGACTGACTTGACGGCCGGATCAGTTGCACCGCCGCCCAACTGACCTGACTTGACTGACCTTCGGCCTGCCTCTACAGGTCCGTCCCTACTTGTCCGCCCGTGACTTCTGAGTTGAACGAAAGGTTTAATATAGTGATGATACTCAATGCTAAGTGAACGGGTTCTTTCACTTTTTTCCCTGGTCGGAATAAGTCGCATAAAGCTAAGTCGGTCGCGGCAAAGATCTACATATACCGACCTCTCATCAAGTCCATTCTATCTGCAAGAGACATAGATTTTCATGGCCTCTGCAACTACAGGGGCTCATGAAAAGCCGGCCGTATGCCTCTTGCAAGCTGACATCAGCCCATTGACATCAGACAAAAAATGTCAAGTTTCGGGATTAGCTGTGGATGGTTAGGAAGTACGAATCTCAGAGATAAGATTCAATCATCTAATAACAGTACTTACGAGTCCCAAGTACGCTAAAGGTCATCGCGTCGTCAGCCGATGTGCCCCGTGCACATCCAAACGCGGGCTGACACATAAGCGGCCGACGTCGGACCGATGTCCTTTTGCTAACAGGGTTCCAGCAGTGCTCCGCACAACAAAGTTTTGTTGGATGAAGATAATGTTGGTGTTGTTGTTTTTTTTTAAGTCACTGAACACTACTTGACATTTCCGTGTTATTCATGGTTGATTTTTGTCTGCCGCGGAACACACGCACTCTTTTTTAACCGTGTGTGTGTGTGTGTGTGTGTGTGTGTGTGTGTGTGTGTGTGTGTGTGTGTGTGTGTGTGTGTGTGTGCGTGCGTGCGTGCGTGTGTGTGTGTGTGTGTGCGTGCGTGCGTGCGTGCGCGCGCGCGCGTGCGTGTGTGTGTGTGTGTGTGTGTGTGTGTGTGTGTGTGTGTGTGTGTGTGTGTGTGTGTGTGTGTGTGTGTGTGTGTGAGTCTGTCAGTCTTCTTCTTCTTCGTTGAGTCTGCCGACCAACTTCATCATTCTGAAGACCATTGTCGGGATTTAATATGCATGCTGTGCGTGTATACCCCCGGTCCTAACGGTCCTTCTCTTTTCGAACAGTAGAGATGGGATTTTTAACGGTGCGCGCTTGATTAAATACGTTCTGTGCACAAGAAGGCGGACAGGCACCGTACTCTGAGCCATAAACGATTTTGACTTGATGGAATGAGGAAAAATCCCAACCATTCCGGCCCACCAGGGGATCGAACCCTGGACGTTCGCGCTGCCAATCACGGGAATCATGCAGGCAGTGCTACCGCTGAGCTACATCGGGCCGACGTCGGTCGCCGTTGGCCCGCGTACGACCGTGTGCGGGCCGACATCGGCCCGATGGCCTATCGCGCATTGGGCCACTGTGAGTTATTTTGCGTGAACTCTGGTTCGCGATTGTCGCCGTAGAGCCGAACACATTTTCTTTCACCCTTTTCATTCTGACGCGCTGTTGCTTGAAATAAATTTGACTATGATAGTTCAAGGGCGGTGCCTGAATAGTTGGCGCCTGAGGCGTCAAGCTATTCAGGCACCACCCGTGAACTAAAATGGCTGATCTATTTCCCAATCTGCAACGCAGCCTTCATAGGACAATAGGCAGAATAAAATTTTAAAAAATCAGCCTCAGGATGTTATGGGTTTAATACTCTCCCATAGGGGTCCGTTGATAGTAGCTTTGACTAATGCAAATCCACTGCTCCACCGCGTGCGCGCCAGCGCCTATACTAAGAAGGCGCTTGCGCGCACGCGGTGGCGCAGTGGATTTGCGTTAGTCAAAGTTACTATCAACGGACCCCTATGTAGGCCTACTCTCCATAACAAAAATGATATATGAGCAGTGAGGTATGCATGAGTGTCATGCTTCTGAACACTGATTAAGACAACGGTAAGCACAGGCGCGGGATGCCGTGGTCGATGCGTCATTGCTCCCGCTAAGTGACCACGGGCAGTAATAAAAGGTACTACTACTACTTAACTACTAGGCCTAACCGTGTTGAGACGTAATGACGCAACAACCATCCCACGACTGTGACAGTAAGTAAGACACAGGCTCGTTTGCTTTAGTACGGCAAAACTTTAATCCACACGTATTTCATTTTATGTACACAACTCCATCAAATCAGTTAACAACGTGTTCGGTCAGTTACAGCAGCGCTTCCATGCTCAAATGAACACCGCCAACCTACCATCTTTGATCCGACAAATTTGTGCTGATCTTTAATTCTGTACCTGACAACTTTAGAACGTGAGTCCAAAATCACAACTGAAACCAGCGCCAAAAGGTAAGACGACAAGATTGCGAAATATCATCATCTTGGTCCACTTGTCTATAGACCACAAGGGAATATGGCATTCATCGCCAATACTTGCCTATTTACAACCATAACCGTGATTTTAACCCACTTGCCTGCGACATTTTTTGTTTATGAAATCTTTGTTCATTCAACGACTAAAAGACAAAACCGTCCCAAAAACATATATGGATACACATCGGTTTCGACAAGAGGCATAGATCCTCATGAGCCTCCGCAGTCGCAGGGGCTCATGAGGATCTATGTCTCTTGCAGTTGGATCGTGTTCACGTTTTCTCGGCAGTGAATGGGTTAAACTCCTCTGGGCGCTGGATATAATTCTTTCAAAGGCAACGGTGCGCTGGCTTACAAGGATAGCGGCGGACACCAGACGTGACAGTGTGCGCCATTTCAGACTCTGAACGAGCGCGGTCAGACTGTAACTAGCTTGTAGTAAAATTTGCCTGAACTAGCGAGGCTAAGCCAAGTGGACTGTATGTTGTTGCCGTCCGCTCCAAACTTATTTTAAGCAGAAACTAGCCAACAAAACCCTCCAACCATCACATCCGCAGGCACATTCCTCGGAGACATAACCTGACTGAGTCATCAGCTGCGTTCGTTCGTTATATCCAGTTTTTTGTCCCACTGGCACATATGTGATCGGGGACTAGCACATCGTGCTTTAGTTAACATATACAATACGAACGTTTCTTTTAAAACTAAGATCGCTGACTCGTTGCCTACTATCTTCAGTCTCTTACCAACAACAACGGTCCAGATATGTACAAAGCAACAATTATTTTACTTACAAATATTTAAAACAATGTAAAAAATTCAGGACCACGAATTAAAAATCTTAAGAGGGTAAAAAGGTTAAGATTTTTACAATAGAACTACCGGCAATATATACATTAGGACAGAGCGAGCATGGGCCATCGGGCCAATCACGCAACATAGCCGCATCACCAGCTAGAGACACATAGCTCATATCGATATTTGTTTTTTGCGCAGGGGTCGCCGCGAACCAAGTCGCCGCAAGTCCCCGCATGAGTTATTTTATGAGGACTACCCGCAAGCGCATATGCTCGCAATCCGTCAGTTAGTTATTCATTCATGTGGACCGTTAGATCCATTAACTATTTAAATCATTCCAGTAAAAATAGGTAGTTTTAAGGTTGCTACAACTCTGGCCACAGTGCCGGAGTCAGCTTTTTCCAAAATAGCACAGATAGACGTCATCCCAGGGTGCGCAGATCTAAGGTCCGCGCACTCAGCGGCGAAAGCCTCACATTCCAGGACCGCATGGTCAAGAGTGAAACTCTCGCCGCAGAGACAAGTCGGATCAGCCCAACGGGCTCGCCAGCTATTTGTACAAATTCTATTTACAGCCTCTTCGGCAAGAGGTAGTCTATGAATTACATGATCTTTGTTCATTTTATAAGCGAGGACGCTCGGGTACCCCCCGGCCAAAACTAGGTTATTTTTAATGTTATTTTCTCTTATTAACTTATTAATACTGATTTTGACTTCGTTAGCAGTAAGTGGTAGCCGAATGGGCTGGGCGCCGGGCCTGCCCGCCGCCCCAGCCCGGGCTGCCCTATCAGCAGACTCATTACCTAGGACACCCACATGCGAGGGGACCCACCCTGTAGAGCGATATCAATGCCTCTAGCAATACGTTGATGTATAGTATATTTGATTTCTAATACAATATCAGGCCGTACAGATTGACCTGTAGCTTGAATGCTTTGCAAAGCAGATTTCGAATCTGAGCAGATTAAAAATTGATACATTTGCAGCGGGAGGGTCAGCACATGATCGAGGGCCATCAAGATGGCCGTCAGTTCTGCTGTGCATATGGATTAACCGCTGCCAAGCTTGTAACTAAAGGTTTTGGCTAGGGCAGGTATTAATATTCCGCAGCCTACATTCCCTGCGTCGTCGATAGAGCCATCGGTGTACGCAATTAACGCCTGCGGGTACTGAGCTTCTAAGTACTTTAAGGTAACCAGTTTTTGTAGGTATGGATCACTTTTTTTAGTGATATTCGGAATTTCAGTACTTATCAAGGCCGTGTGGAGGGTCCAGGGTGGCACAGGAGAAAGCGGTACAGGAATAATGGTCTGAGGACTCAGAGCAACTTTTTCGTAAGTCCCCCGTACTACTGAAGTTAGAGTTGTTTCGACTTTACGTTTTTGGATCGAGTGGAATGCCAATTCCAGTCGATCAAGATTTATTTCGCTGTGATAAGTTTCCTGGGCATTATTGGAGGTACTAAAAATACGACTAATATAATTGGCGCAAGATTTTAATCGGTACTGGTCTAATGGAAGGATCCCCGTAAAAGCATAAACTGCTTTATTGGCCGCATTCATCGGAAATCCAATGATGCTCTTCAGGGATCTCATTTCCGCAGACTCAAGGGTTTTTAGAACTCGCTTAGGGGCTGAGAAGAAGCACTCGGCCCCATAACTGAGGTTAGGTCGTACCAAGGCATGGTGAAGGTGCAACAGAAGTTTAATGTTTCTTCCCCACGCCTCGTGCCTAAGCACTCTAATCAGGTTTACTGCCGTATTGGCTTTATAGATAAGATTATTAATATGAGGTGTCCAGTTTAACGTGGACGTAAATAGAACGCCCAGGAACTTAATTTTGGGTTACTGGTATTATCGGGTATTTGATATTAAAATTAGTTATTGTAATTGGATTGCAAAACTTTGCTTTTTGTGTACTAAAGATTATCAGTTGTGTTTTGGTGGGGGCTAACTCGAAGCCATTGATTTCGAGGTACCTCTGGACCATATCAATAGCCTTCTGGAATTTACTTGTTTTTTCCAGCGGTATTTCCCTGCTCGGTAATTTAATTGGTTTCCATATGGCTATGTCGTCGGCGAATTGTGAAAGTTTTAACGACGTATTAGTATATTTATCTAGATTGGCTTTCAGATAGGCTGGAAAATCAGCCATCATGATGTTAAAAAGTGTGGGGGCAAGGCAAGTGCCTTGTGGTACCCCGCAGTTAGTTGTATGGTTTTTTGAGAGGGCCTGCCCATGCCTGACTTGGAAAGTTCGCTGTAAAAAAAATTAAAATACGTATAAATATTGCCAGAGAGACCAAGTTTACTGATCTTTTGTAGTAATTTTCCGTGCCAAACGACGTCAAACGCCTGTTTGACGTCAAAAAAACAGGCCATGACCTTTTGATTTTTCTTAAAGGCCTGCTTAATAGCGGAAGAGAGAGCGTACAGCTGATCGGATACCGACCAATTTTTCCGGAATCCTGCTTGTACAATAGGAATTACTTTATTTTTTATCCAAATGATATTCTAATCTGTTTTTAATTAGACGTTCAAAAATTTTGCTTACATGCGAAGTAAGGGTTATTGGCCGGTACGATGTAGCTAAATTCCTTGGTCTCTTGGGTTTATGTATTGGAATTACTATCCCATGTTGCCAGGCCCTGGGCAAAAGGCCCTCACTATAACATTGGTTAAACAAAGTCAGCAACAAGTTTCTTCCAACAGGAGGGAGATTCTTGAGCATGGCATAGGTTATCTCGTCCTGCCCCGGTGTAATTTTAGCTGTTTTTATCTGGGACAGGACGGTACCAAGCTCATCCATAGTCAGGGGGAGATTGATCGGTATAGTGTCCCCCAAGATTGGGGGAAATAAACCTCTGAACTCAGGTTTATTTTCTTCCGCTGCTCTATAGTTTTTAGCTATCGGATTTAGGTTATCCGTGGAGCTAATGGCAGCGAAAGTTTCCGCAAAAAGCTCTGCTTTTTCCTGATCAGTGGAGTAAGTAGGTCCATTGTTGGTTAGTGGGCTTGGTGACGGGTTATATTTATTTTAAAGTTTTTTAACAATTTTCCAAGCCTTAGCCACATCCGTAGGTGTTTGGATCTCCTTACAGATTTGATGGTCTAAAAATTGGAGCTTGGCTAAGGCAATGACTTTGTTACATTGAATATTCGCCGACTTCATTGCCATATGGCTATCTGATGTTCCATACTTTTTCCATTTATTGTACTCCTTCTTTTTTACTTTGACAGCTCTGTCGCATTCCTCACTCCACCAGGGGTTGGATGGTTTACCAGGTGGGGCTCCCCTGTTACGTGGAATGGCTATCTCGGCAGCACTGATTATAGCCCTCATAAGGGTAGTATTGAAAATTTCAACATCAGTTGTATCAATGTTTGCTGAATTCTGGTTAAAATTTTTCTGAAACAATGGCCAATTTGCCTTATCGTATCGGAATTTACCTTTAGCCTGGGAAGGATCGTTAGCCATTGAAGGTTTACAGTTAAGCTCCAAGGATATTGGGAGGTGATCACTCCCCATAGTGTCACCCCCCCCCCCCCCTACCCAGCGTCCAGGAAGCATCAAGAAAAAGATTAGGAGATACCAGTGTTAGATCGACCGCCGATGGATGCTGATCTTTCCTATCGGGCACTCTGGTAAAGTCTCCACTATTCAATATACATAGGTTAGCGGACATAATATCCTCAGCCTGCTTATGTGCTATGGTATGTGTGTCAGGGGTTTTAGCGAGCCACATCGGGTGATGGATGTTGAGGTCCCCCATAACCATCCAGCCATCCCCCGAAAGGGCCCGCAGCCACTCCAGACCGGTTGGGGAAACCGATTTGGGGGCATATAAATTTAATAGATTGATTACTTTATTAGGAAAGATTTTAATTTGAATATAATTACTATATATAGGATGTATTTCATGTAGGGGAACAGGTGTTTTCAAAACTTGGTGTTCAATCCCTACCCTAATATACGTAGCTGTATGTATTTTTTCATTAGGTTTTTTTAGAAGACTCAACAATGGGGGGATAATGGTACCCATTGATAGTCGGTAGCTTAGCTTTTATCATTAGCAGAGATTGCAAGCACACTATATGAGGACCTTCCGCACTCAAATAGTTATTTAAATAATGGATATTGCTACCAATAGCTCTACAGTTCCACTGGAGGAACCTTAGGTTTTTGTTATTTAGTGCACCCATGTTGGCGGTCGAATCTTATCAGAGTTACTTTGTTGCTTTTGGTGACTATCATCTAGTCATGATACCTCAGGGTTCGCCATCAGGGGAACCAGGATGGTCATGATTAGCTGATTCAGCTGCAACATGGCCATCATGATCCTCTGCACGCTTCCCCCAGAAATTGCAGTGGTTAGTAACTGGGTTACTCTGTGGATGTCCCTGAGCATGAATGTCCTCAGCCCAGGGGCGTCCCCGGCCATTCTGCCGCACCTCTCCAAAATGGAGAGTCCTGCGGGAAGGAGGTGAGGCTTCCACTCCCAACGGGGAGGGAGGTGGCGGAAGAAGAGGAGATTTGTCGCTAACAGCCGACATAGCATTATCACGTGAAAGACCTTGTGACAGTACATCCCTATAGGATAAATTTTTATTGATGGGTTGGACTTTATTTTGGTTTAAGTTATTCCCTGTGGGAAGTACAGGGTCAGAATTTGCAAAATTTGGGTTTCTTTTTGACTGCGTGGCAGGTCTAGATTGAACTGTAGAGATCCGGGTCCACGCAATGGGATCCAGGTCTCTCGGTAGAGATGCTTGGGTAGATAGTTCAGTTTCTTTATTTTGTGTCTTAATCTGGGCCCTCCTCACGGCCTCCCTAAACGGGATATAATTTTCATTCCTGATCCAGTTGGCCTCCCTAGAGAGGATTATTTGAGGGCATTTTTGGTAGGCGGCGCTATGAGCGCCGCCACAGTTAACACATTTAGGATTAGTTGTTTCAAGACAGGCAGCGCGGACATGGTCGCGACTGCCACATCGTACACATACTGTTTGTTTCGATCTGCAGACTCGTGTCGCATGACCCAACCTGCAGCATTTAGTACAGCGCAGGACAGGAGGGACATACGGCTCGATCGGCAGATGGTGAACACCGATTTTGACTCTTGAGGGAAGCTTTGTTAGGCCGTAGAAGTCTATTTTAATCGCTCTCGAGCTGGTCCCATCTCTATTAGTGAGTCTAGTTACTTCTGTTGAGTATCCCTGGCTTGAAAATGAATTTTTAAGCTGATTTAGGTCCTCAGCGAGGGGGATGCCGTGGGCCACCCCCACCACCCTAGGGGTGGGGATGGTACACTCAACATTCACCCCGCCGAAGACCCTTTTTGATGCTAGAAGTTTTTGAGAGCGTGAGTTTGGACAGGAGACTATCCAAGCGTCCCTGCCTATTGCACGGAGAGTGATCTCAGAGTGGACGACCCCGGCGCCCTCGCAGAGGTGGGGCTGGTGGGTGCCATGATCCCGGAGGCGGGAAGTCCCTGTCCCCAGGTCATGCACCCTCACCGGATAAGTGCACCACACCTCGGCGGTGGCGCCACCGCCGCCCCCTCCAAGAGCAGATACATTTGGGTTATTACGCTGTTTACTTGTTTTTTTGTTCCGTACTTGTTGAAAGGGAGTTTTAAGTAGAGTCTCCCCGTCCCCCACCTCCCCATCGACGACCGCTTCGTCAATGGTGAGAGGGAGCGGGCAGTCTGTAGTAACTGACGTTGCGGGCGAATTCAAGTTGATGGGCAAGGGGGGACGACTGGAGCGAGGGAGAAGTACTCTCCGCCACGGCAGCCGTCCCCTCCGGTCCAAGTACCAAAGCAGTTAGGGGAGGGGAAACTACCCTATGCTCAGACGGGACTGTGCCAGAGGCACGTGCAACTCCGGGGAGTGGGGGGGGGGGGGGGGGCGGGACGATCACCCTAGGCTCTCCCCGCGCGGGATCCCCTAAAGGGGCCCCGCGGCTTGGGGAAACGGCAGACGGGCTAGTTCCATCTGTGATAAGTGTTGTGTCTGCAAGTGATCGCGGTGAGCATGAGGCACCGCTGGCCCTAGCTCGCTTCTGTCCATTCCTATTTTTCTTTTTCACTCTTTCCTAGTAGGAGTGTCCCAGATACCGTCTGACGCCGCCGAGGAACCAGATCCGCGGTCGGAGTCAGAAGAGGACAAGGTCCCGATAAGAAAGTCCATATAGGTGTACTTCCCTCGGGCCAGTGCCGGTTAGGTTTCAGGTTAAAAATTCAAGTTAAGATCAATTTAAAAAGACCAAGTTTCTTGACCGGAGAAACACCGAATGCCACCTAAGTGAGTCACTATCAAGGCGGTCCTGAAAAGGACTGAGAAATCAGTACTAATAGTATAGGCTCAGCTGTCTATGTGCGATGTAGAAGCAGTGTAGACAAGGCGGGCGTAGCGGTCGTTTTCAGCACTAAAGTCAAGATGTCTGCCGGCTGTGGAGGGTGTGAGCGTAGCGTAGCGTGGTGTAGATAGCGCGAAACACGAGGGCGGCGCAGTAGCAAGACGCGCCGCGTGTCTGAAGCGGCTGAGACTGACACTGAGGATCAGCTGCATTGCAATGGACACTTAAGTTATTGCTGAAAAAGTGTCTGAAGAGGGAAGAACTGAAGCAGACATAATAAGCTGTCTGCAGGTTACTTAACCCTTTTCATCCTGATACACTTCTGCTTGAATAAATTTGATTCTGATAGTTCAATGCGCTGAATGTCGTTACTCTGCTTTCAAAGCACGGACAAACTAAACCGTTTTAGTAATAGTTTTTTTTTTTTTTTATCCTAGTGCTGTCCGAGCCCTTTCAGTGTCAAGCGCGCGATGATGTGCTCTGTGGGCCCGCGATCATAGAGTTTCGTTGCCGAGGCCGACCGGTTTGCGTGAATGACTGAGTGAGAGTGCGTATGTGCATGGGCGGCATCATCACAGTGTGGCCGGCCTACAGAGCACTTCGCCCAACCCTTGTGCTATCGCTTTGGCTGTTGGTGGTGTTTGGTCGAGCCGACTCCATGTCTCCTCCCCCGTCAGGGCGCGCCCCCAACGGTTGAGAGAATAGTGTATAATCCGCAGTATTAGCCTAGTCTTATGATACACATTAACCACTGAGTTTTACACCCAACTGTGATCACTAAATTAGTGACATTTACTCTAAGATATTCTGTTTTCAGTTTACAACGATATACCTTTAATTAATTTCAATTACCTAGATTAATAGGCGTGTGTGTTTGTGTGTGTGTGTGGGAGATGAGTGTGGGTGCCGTGTACGGTACGTATTGGTTTGCGAGATTAGTTGTTTAGTTTTAAAGTTTTTACTGTGTGTGTAGGGCATTGGATTTGTGTGAAAGAGTATTAATGATTTTTTTATTATTGTTTGTAATTGTAACGACACCAACACACATTCCTATGCTTTATGTTCTTAAGGCAAATGGCAATAAACGGTATCTATCTATCTGTCTATCTATGGTTGAGCTATCGTCTAATCTGTAATGTAGCCTTCACAGGACAACAGGCAAATAAAAAATTTAAAAAATTCAACCCGGCCTCAGGATATTATGAGTTTAACAATAAAAGACAGGGGCCAAAATATACCTCAACGCAACATGCTATGCATGTACAAGTGTGAGCTAGAGAAGACTAAAGCAACCGAAACCATGTGGTCGAAGAAATAAAAATAAAAAGTGAAGTACAAAATGTACAAGATACAGGGCAAAGAGAACAAGGAGAGGAAAATAAGAAGGAAGTCAAAATGCAGTACTGCAACTGAAAGAAAACAAACTCTAACGCTAGTAATTAGCCGGTAACGACTGGGCCCATATGTACAACCAGCCAAGGAAACTGGAAGAGGGGCAGAACAAGTATGAAGAAAAAGGGAAAGTGTGTGTGTGTGTGTGTGTGTGTGTGTGTGTGTGTGTGTGTGTGTGTGTGTGTGTGTGTGTGTGTAGGGGGGGGGGGGAGTCGATCGGTGAGCAGACGAAGGGAAAGAGAGTGAACGAAAACAAACGTGGCTGAAGTCGGCTGTGGGCAAGACGTCTGGAAATGGAGGCCGAAGAGATGCCAGGATGTGGTCGATACTGCACCTCCGCTGGGCCTCTGGCCAGTAAATTTCCACTAGACCCAAACGGAGGCTAGTGATGACCAATAAGGGAGGGGCACGTGAAGAGAGCGTGATCATGCCAGAGGGTAAAGTTCTCTCGGGCCCACGACGGCGGCAGTGGGCCCGAAGACGTTTTGCTACTGAGGGGAGGGGGGGGGAGATGCTTAGGTAAGAACTCCGTCTCACTCTCAGTCACATACAGTATGGCAGAGCTCTTGGCCTTTAAAAGTGGTTTTTTGTTTGTTTGTTTTTGTGTTTTTTTAAAAAAAACAGATTCCACTGCGCTGAATGTCAATTCTTTCAAAGGTCACATTGCGCTTGCTGACAAGACAAGGATAACGGACACTTTTTTATGTTTATCGACTCGCAGCGGTCAGTCAATTACTTTTGTCCATTTGCGACCCAAATTCCAATCAACTGTACATAGATGCAATATCCCGTACGCCTCATATACCACGTGCGCCATCCGTGACCCGTGCCGCCCCTTTCCACTGGAGTAGAGAGAGAGTGAGTCAAATAACTCGTGCGTCGCAACCCGTGATTCCCTATTAGGAGACCGAAATAGGAAGGAGACCCCGACAGACTGGGGACGGACGGAAGTAAGCGCTTGTTTCATAATATACTGACAAGCAAAAGAAATGCGACGTTTTTTGGAATCATCGGAAACACTTAGTATCTTTGAACTACCATGGACCCCCGTTGTGGTGTATTGGCCGGTCACAATGCTCATTTTGATTTTCACAAGATCTGCCACGAAATCCAGACCAACAAGGTGATTGTCAAGCGTGTAAGAAGCAATTTAGAATACCCCCCCCCCCTTCTCCCCCCGGCCCCCCCCCCCCCATCTCCCCATACCCGCATACAAAGGAAAGTTTTCTGTTTAATCTGTCACGTTCATAGCTGTAGCCTTGTAGTATACAACAGGCATTGGTTGGTTGTTTGTTTTCTGCGCGCGAAATAATTTTCCTGTCCAAGCAGAGGTAGGTCTATCCCAGTGCTATTGCAGTCAAAATCTCCAGAAGTTTCTTCGATTCTGTGCGTATTTTTAGAAATATCTTCAGTTCTGTCTGCATCACTAGACGGCAAATCTCCATGTGACTTCGCGGTCTTGCTTGCAGAACTGATCCTCGACTCATCGATAGCTTCTTCTTCTCCTAAAGTCTCTTCGCCAGAAGAGATAAAACCATAACTACGTGACAGCGTGAGAGATGCTGACGCAACGACTGGAAGTGACGCCGCCATGAGAGGAGTCTCGCTTTTAATGTCAGTGGCATGTCCAAGTTGCTGTTGCACGAGAGAGGCGAATAGACCCCCACGGGCGAGGAGGACGGAGGGGCTTCCTTGCTCCACTAAGCGTCCTTTGTCCAGCACGACGACGCGGTCGGCTGTGCGCACGGTGTTCAGATGGTGCGCGATCCACAGTATGGTGACTTTACCGCGCAATCTGCTTACTGTCTCCTGCACCTGTCATACACCACAGAATACCATGAAAACATGAATGCCTATTTCTAGTCTTTAAATAACATAATCAACAGTATGGCTATGGGAATATAGGCGTTTACTATTTTTAGATTTCGATTTGTTGGTGTGGTTATTTCTCCTATTATGGCCTCTACTTGTGGGTTTAGTGTGTGTGTGATTTCTGTGATTGCTAGTTCGGTTTTGGTGTAGATGGCTACGCCTCCTCCTTTTTTTGTCTTCCCTACTTTTATAAATGGGTGGGTATTTATACCCCTTTATTGGGGGGGGGGGGGGGTTATCCCGGAAACCTGTCTCCTGGAGGGCGAGGATTTCCGGGGGGTTGGGGTTTAGCCAGTTTCTGAATTCATCTAGTTTAGAATAGATTGATTGATTGTACATTGCTTAACGTCCCGACAGCAACAAGGCTTTCTCAGGACGTGCCTGCACTGCTTGTGAAAAAAAAACTAAACAGAATATTGAATGTATGTCGCCAGCCGGTCCAATACCCGGGTGGGGGATAGTTTAGAATAGAGGAACCTGCAGTTCCATTGAAGGATGCGGAGGCCTGCCATCTTAACTTAGTGCTTGGATTATTTCTGTAAACATTTGGAGGAAGGAATTGATACCCTCCTCGTGTCCCGTACTTCTCATGCGTGAGATTTACTAAGTTTGCCCATGTGACCAGGGTGATGGCGTATTGGTGGTCCACCCTCACACCCGGGCCGGTCGGCCCGCCCGACCTGTCCCCCCCCCCCCCCCCACTCCCCACCCCATCCCGTCGACTGGGCCGGGTTGGCGGTAGTCGGCGGCTAGGCTCTCCCACTGTAGGTGTGTGTGTGTGTGTGGCGGGGTGGGGGGGGGGGGCGGGATAGGCGGCTATTATCGCCTCGTCCGGCGGTGACCCGACCCTCCGACGCCGCTTGTTTGCGTGGTGGCTCGTTCCTATTTGGTTTGGGCTGGTTGTTGTTTGACTGTTTTTCTCAATAGGTTTGGGGCCTACTGGTCGGGTATTTTGCGAGTTGTTTTGTCCTGGAGGTGGGCTTCTCAGGGTTATCTCTGTCGCATTGTATGAGTTTGGTATGAGTTCGACATTCTCCGTCGGCGGGGGAGGGGGGGGGGAGGGGGGTGATCTCCCGGTTATTTGTGGTGTTTTTTTCGTCGGGAGTTTCTTTCGCTGTTTAAGGCTACCGCGAAAGACATTCTCCCCGAGCTGGCTATTCGGGCGGCTCTGTTGTTGTCGCGTTTAAGCTCGCACCCGCCGTAGTTGGCCGAGTGCCCGTCGTCTTGGCAGTTCGGACAGAAGAAGTCTTCTGGGCGTTTGAATGTACAATCTGCGGTAGGGTGGCCCTGGCTGCACTTAGCGCATCTCGTATTGGCTTTACAGGCTTTTGTCGGATGTCCGAATCTTTGACAGTTTTGACATTGGAGTGCCTTGGTTTTGAATCTGTCTATCCAAAGGATCTCACCTCCTATTTTGACAGTTTTTGGCAGGACTTCTCCCGGAAATCAACAACACTCCGGGCTCATGAGGATCTATGCCTCTTGGAGATGTTTGGAGTGTTGTCAGTCCCTGCAAAACCCAGACCAAAAAGGTGACTGCCAAACGTGTAAAATGCAGAAAAGAACCCAACGGTCTTTTCTACACACTTGAAAAAAATTATTTATTGTGGTGTAACTGTCTTTTCTAAGCGTGTTTCTTTCTCCGTTGGGTTCTTCTCCGGACAGGGCAAGAGACAAATTACTGTTCAGTCAATGCAGTGCCAGACGTGAAAAATGAAAAACTTTTTTTTTCCCCTGATCCCCAAACCCCAGTAGCCCACGAAGGCCGCAATGGGCCCGCGCACACCCGTGCGCGGGCCCACTGCGGCCTTCGTGGGCCCTGAGGACCATTGCTTACTAGAAAAGCCGATGGCACGGAGCACGCTTTTCACAATGAAATGCGCACGGTTTTCTGAGTCGAAGCAACTTGAAGACTGTCATTGAAAAACCAATCGGAATCTGCTGGTCCGCATAGAATAGAAATTTCGCACTGTACACGTGGTCGGTAAAAATGGTCCCGAACCAGCATTGATGTAGAAAGACAGAGTTCGTTAGAAGTTGCGATAAAGTTACTAGGAATGTATACTGAGGAGCAAAAAAAAAAAAAAAAAAAAAAAAAAAAAAGCGCCATTTTTGGAATCATCGGAAGTGTTTCCGATGATTCCAAAAATGGCGCATTTGTTTTGCTCCTCAGTATATTATTAATCTGTAGGACGACTATGGGTGTCTTGGGAATAAAATGACGCTCGTCTCGCACTTTGCTTTGGCTGAAGTCAGTCAAAGTCACCTTGTGGTGCCACTGTAAGCAAAGTTTCAGTTACAAAGTACAAAGCTCGCACTAGAACTGAAAGACGCTTTCAACTCAAAAACGTCGTCCATGGGTGCACACGACAGATGCTACAAAGCTAATTTGTGATTTCGAAAGCTGAAGTGTCTGTTGCACGTGCTTGTTAGAAAATGGCACTAGTCCACATTTCACATGTCTTGACTGAGAAGATTATTATTATTACATGGTATTTATATGGCGCATTTTTCATATTTATAATATAACTCAATGCGCACAATGTAGCCGCGAACTGAACCCAACAAGCACGCTCACGTGAATCACACGCATTCACTCACACACTGTACGTAAACACAGAACATTCACGTGGTGCTAAGGGCAAGCTCAAGCGAGCTACTGACGGTATTTGGAAATCGTTTTGTATTTAAAATTTTATTAAGTTGGCTGAAACTGATACCAAAGTGAAGGGGGAGGAAGAGCCCCAGTACCCGGAGAAAGAACCCCCGACGGTCCGCCCGAATTAACGGTGACACTTACTAGAGGAGAAAAATCCGACGCCGGAACCCGGAATCGAACCTCGCACCTTTAGCATTGGTGGCAGGCGCCTTAACCACTGCGCCACGGACCGCCCAAATGCAGGGGCTCATGAGAATTTATGCCTGTTGCAATTGGAACAGGCTGGCTGCAGAGCTGTTCTGTCTAAACCAATATGCTAAAATTCAGTTTTCTGGGATTTTGGCCAAAAAACAAACAAACAAACAACGGAATCATTCTCAAGGCTGTCACCCATGTATTTCAAAAACCAAACTTTTCCACGAAAGAGCCTAGGGAGGGGATATAATGCTTGCGGTTAGTGTTGGGTATATTTGTGTTAATTGCCTTACCTTTTCAGTACGGTTAGCTACATGCACAAAAGGGGTCTTTTCCGCCAAGCAGTATCGTTGTCCGTAGCAGTCGAAGGGTTAATAGAGAGGTTACGTTTACGCCGAACGACTGCCAACAACGAACGAGAGCGAAGTCATGGTGAACAACCAGTGTACATGTGTACTAGAAGCATAGACAACACTCCAAACATCTCCAAGAGGCATAGATCCTCATGAGCCCTCGGATCTGTGCCTCTTGGAGATGTTTGGAGTGTTGTCTATGCTTCTAGTACACATGTACACTCCAAACATCTCCAAGCGGCATAGATCCTCATGAGCCCGGACGGCTCATGAGGATCTATGCCTCTTGGAGATGTCTGGAGTGTTGTCAGTGCTTATGGTATAGTCCGTTTGAGTAAAGCTTGCCTCAGGACCACGGTTGGTGATCGTCTTTTCTTCTTAGAATTGTCTTGAAATCCTCTGCGTTCAAAGTTATTTGGAGAAGAAAAAAAACCAAAAAACAACAACAACAACAAAAACTAACTCTGGGCTTATTAGGATCTATGCCTCTTGGAGATGTTTGGAGTTTTGTCTGAGCTTATGGTACAGTCCGTTTGAACAAAGTTTGCCTTAGGACCAAGGTTGGAGATCATCTTTTCTTCTTAAAGTTATCTTGAAATCCTCTGCGTTCAAAAGTTATTTGCAACAAAACAACAACAACAAAAAAACAACAACAACACAACAACAACACAACAACAACAAACAAACAAACAAAAAAACAAACAAACAACAACAACAACAACAACAACACACGAGGCAGACTTTTTCTCAAACGGACTATACAAGCTGAAAAGAAAAGGGGAGACTGCCAATGCTAATAAAATCGGTCTATACAAGCTGTTTGTTTGTCAGACGTAATTTCACTCTCGTTCGTTGATGGGAGTCGTTCGTTGTTGGGAGTCGTTCGTTGTTGGGAGTCGTTCGTTGATGGGAGTCGTTCGTCGTTGGGAGTCGTTCGTTGTTGGGAGTCGTTCGTTGTTGGCAGTCGTTCGTTGATAGTCGTTCGTTGATGGGAGTCGTTCGTTGTTGGAAGTCGTTCGTTGATGGGAGTCGTTCGTTGATGGGAGTCGTTCGTTGTTGGGAGTCGTTCGTTGATGGGAGTCGTTCGTTGTTGGGAGTCGTTCGTTGTTGGCAGTCGTTCGTTGATGGGAGTCATTCGTTGATGGGAGTCGTTCGTTGTTGGGAGTCGTTCGTTGATGGGAGTCGTTCGTTGATGGGAGTCGTTCGTTGATGGGAGTCGTTCGTTGATGGGAGTCGTTCGTTGATGGGAGTCGTTCGTTCAAACGAAACCTCACTAACACTTCTCGTGAAAACCCCTCTCTCGACCGATGCAAGTATAGTGAACACGACCTCGACTCTACCGTCGTATGGAAACTCGATACGTCATTTTTTTTGTTAAAAGCGAGATTTTCATTGTATAACAATGAAAATCTCGAGTTTCCCAAAAGTGGACATACTGACTTTTGCTATAACACATTCTGCTCCAGGACCGAAATCTCCAAAATGTGAAGTTGCCCTCTGAAGGACTGTATTACAATTCTAGAGACAGATCGAGCATGATAGTTCAAGGGTGGTGCCAGAATAGCTTGGCGCCTATAGGCGCCAAGCTATTCTGGCACCACCCTTGAACTATCATGCTCAATCCATGTCTTGCTGTGATGTGTCGGGGCTGAATGAGATTTAAATTTAAAAAACAAAAACAGACTGGCCATCAGTGGACTGGATGCAAGCCATGGAGGCATTAGCAAATGAAAGGCTAGAGAGTGGAGATGAGCAATACATTATTGTCTGTCACACTAGAGATGCGCGTGCCCATGGAGTGACTCCCAGCCCAAAAGAAAACCCGGAAACCAAGGTTTGGGAGGAAGGGAGGGAAAGACAGAGACAGAGATGAAGAGAGAGAGAGAGAGACAGACAGAGAGACAGACAAAGACAGACAGACAGATGAAATGAAACGTTATTTCTCAAGGATAAATGATAAGGTACAGAGACCTGTTTTCAGTCATGTCCTTGCACACACACGCAAACACGCACGCACGCACACACATACACACACAAACACGAAAACTCTCGCTGGCGCGCACGTAATATAGAAGAACTAATTAAAATGGAAGGCAAAACATGAACATGAAAAGCTAATTTAAAGACTCACTCAGGCACACACACGCACACACACACACACACACACACACACACACACACACACACACACAGAGTCATATATATATATATATATATATATATATATATATATATATATATATATATATATATATATATATATATATATATATATATATATATATATATATATATATATATACAAACTTACGCGCGCGCGCGCACACACACACACATTTAGAGCATAATTGTCTAATGCACTGAGAACGTTAGAGAAAGAGAGAGATTTTCTGTGGGTAAGGAGAGAGTGGACAGAGACAAGAGGTGGTTTTTTTTCCTAGTCAGAGCTTGCAAACAAATATTACAAACTGCGTGAGTCATGAGTGAATAAACAAAACAGGAAATAAAAAATAACTTCAAACAAGCAATCTAGAAAAGAAAAAGCGCACATAAACAAGACGATGTAAACATAACTTTAGGAGCTGGCCGAGAGGGGTGGTTGATTGATTTTTTTGTTGTTTTTTTTTGGTGGGGGCAGGGAGGAGGGGTTGTGGACGGGGGCAAAGACATCTTCTAGCATCGATCAAAGTATCTTTGAGAGCGTGGTAAGTACATAATTCGGCAATTTATCCGTCAAAGCGACAAAAAGAGCCGAGCGCCCCAGACTACAAGTGATCTCGACCCCTCTCCATCTCTTGGGCTGTTTCTATTTTAACTGGATGACTCACATCAGTCACACGTGACAAAAGGCCCAATGCCATCCGGCAAAAGACATGGATTCTCATGAGCCCCTGCGACAGCAGGAGCTCATGAGTGTCGCAGGGGCTCATGAGAATCTATGTCTTTTGCAGCTGAGACTAAAACTCATCCCCAGCCCTCTCTCAATCTAGTCGACGTGTCTAAACTTTCGCTCTCGAATGCTCAAATCAGGCGCATTCTCAATTCCGACGATTACTGTTGAGGATGAGAGATAAGACTATAAATGTATTCGGTCAATTCCAACAAGAGGCATAGATTCTCATGAGCCCCTGCTAACGCAGGGGCACATGAGAATCTATGTCTCTTGCGGACGGAAGGCCCTGGGCGAGGAACGGAAAAAAAGGGGAGCTTTTCGCCAAGTTTGCTCAGGGCTTTTTGAAGTGTCATAACTACATGTATTCGAATCTCGCTGTCTGAAGTTGCAGAGAGCTCTCGAAACTGTCGAGTCCTTCAGCCGAACCCCCTTTTCCTCTGCAAGAGGCGTAGATCCTCAAGAGCCCCTGCAGAGCTGCAGGGGGAGGAGGAGGGGGGGTTCCTTGAGCATCTTCGCCTCTTGCTGTCAAAGCTTGGGCAGTTACAAAAATCTCTAGTCGGAGGACGTTCACTTGACTGGTTTTCTAAGTCATCAGCCATGTCCTTCAAAACTGCAAGAAGAACAGACGTTCATAAGCCCTTGCAGCTGCAGGGGGCTCATGAGAATCTATGCCTCTTGTCAAAGATCGGCCAATTTTAATCTGTGTCTCTGAGGAATGACTCAAACGACTGGATTATGTTCTTAACCAATTGCACCCTGAGGCTGAGATTTTTTTTTTTAACAGATTAGGAGACAGATCAACCGTTTTAGTTCAAGGGTGGTGCCAGAATAGATTGGCGCCTCAGGCGCCAAGCTATTTTGGCACTTCCCTTGAACTCTCATATTCCAATTAATTTCAAGCAGTGGTGTCTCAGGATTAAATTGAAAAGGTTTAAATTATCAGCCTGAACCTTCATCCTGTCCGCGAGAAGAACTGATTCACATGGGGCCTTGCAGTTGCAGGGGCTCTTATACTCTTACACCTACTCACGATCTGTTGATGTGTAGCTTCACCAACATGAAAGAAAGCAAAATGTCTTGATCTGAATGTAGGTTTTGAACCAAAGAAAAAAAATCCACTCCGGCCATTTCTTTTTTTAAAAAGAAATAAATTAACCCATTTAGTCCCAGGACCCTGCAGCAGGAGTTGGATTGATCATGATAATTCAAGGGTAGTGCCAGATGAGCTTGGAGCCTTCAGGCGCCAAGCTCATCTGGCACTACCCTTGAATTATCATGATCAATCCAAATCCTGCAACTAGTACATAGTCGTTCAGTAACACTTCCAAAAGCACCTGGGGGGTTATGCTCCTGGTTTTAACTGTTGGTCCCGGTTTTTTTAATCGGTTCCTAAAACAGAGAAAATCAGAGAGGTTTATTTCTATCACTACAGCTTCCGAGGGCTCTTCAAACCGCAATAGTTATCTGACCTGCGCAAGAGTTATCTCAGTCACTCTGCTGACACTCTACAGGCTTTCAGGGGGAAGAAGCTGATTGATTTTCTGAATGGTAACTTAGTTATCTCCCCTTTGAAAAGAGGGTCCATTTTGAGGTCGAACAATTTGACAATCAGAGCCTCAGTAGCGTCCCCTATAATACGCACTGGTTGCCATCCTCGATTCGCGGATCAAGGGAGGTAGTCAGTGTGCCTCTAGTGACGTCACTGAGGCTGGGTGGCTGGCTAGTTCGGGTTTAACGTCCACAGCACCGAGGTGATCATGGACGGCCCTGACGGGCGGGTTATGGGGGACAGGGAAATCTATTACCTATGGAGTACGACCTGAACACTGATCAACTCAGGCGCACTCCAACTGTGCAACTTTGATTTACCAGGACCTTTCACGTCACTGAGGTTGGTTGGTTGGTTAGTTCGGGTTTAAGTTAAACTTTAACGCCGTCCACAGCACCGAGGTGATCATGGACGGCCCTGACGGGCGGGTTATGGGGGACAGGGAAATCTATTGCCTATGGTGTACGACCTGAACACTGATCAACTTAGGCGCACTCCAACACTTTGATTTACCAGGACCTTTCAACGGACATGCTATTGAACAAATCCGTTTTTTTCCCCCTGGATTGCGAGTCCAGCTACCGGGGCCGGGGCGGGATTCGAACCCACGACCCGGCGATTCCCTTCGCTCTCCTGCTCCGACGTTTAACCGCCTGAGCTATTTCGGACTCTAACGTCACTGAGGTTGGTTGGTTATTTCGGGTTTAACGTCCACAGCACCGAGGTGATCATGGATGGCCCTGACGGGTGGGTTATGGGGGACAGGGAAATCTATTGCCTATGGAGTACGACCTGAACACTGATCAACTCAGGCGCACTCCAACTGTGCCACTTTGATTTACCAGGACCTTTCAACGGACATGATATTGAACAAATCCGTTTTCCCCCCTGGATTGTGAGTCCAGCTACCGGGGCCGGGACGGGATTCGAACCCACGACCCGGCGATTCCCTTCGCTCTCCTGGTCCGACGTTTAACCGCCTGAGCTATTTCGGACTCTGTACGTCACTGAGGGGAGTGAGGGCGGAAGAGATACTAAAAGGTGGAGGAGGGAGTGGTGGGTGTCAGTAGTTGCCAATTTACAGTCCATATTTTCCTACTACAAGGAGACACTACTGAATAAAATGTAATAACATAATACTACAAAATAAAGAAGTAACATTAAATATCTGTATAAATATCTAATAATAAAAGAGAGTAAACAAGCATTTTAATTATACAGTTTTTCAACCTGCCCCGCCGCCTTCGCCTGAAAGGCATAAATTCACATACGAGTTGAGTTATCATTTGCAATGTATATTATGACTCATGTGGGGATATTGCGCTATAGAAGAGTTATATATTATTATTATTATTATTATTATTATTATTATTATTATTATTATTATTATTATTATTATTATTATTATTATTATTGAATGCCAAATATTTAATACATTGACACTGCTAAAGATATAATGTATATTTTTGAAGCACGCGTGTTGCAGGTATCCACAGGCAGTTGCAGTCCTAAAGTCGTTGCATTCAGTCCAAGTACAGCAAGGCTCATTTACGCTTCTGAATGTCACCCTCGACACAACAGATATAAACTGTACTAACGTAGCCGGCAGCTGCTCCAGATTTGTTACGACGCAGCCTGTTGGCGTGCTTTTGTTTTGCCTCGTTGTCAGTTTTTGGGTTACGTTTTCACGCGCAGGTTAAAATTGTCAAAGCTCAGGATTTGTCAGTTAGGGCAACGCCAACTGATCATATTGTATGGGAGATGGATCGACGTGTTCATTTATAATCCGGTTTACTTTTAACCTCGTTACTGCTGGTGGAAGCAAGATTATTTTTTTATTTTTTATTTATTTTAAGGACAAATTTTAACTCAACACCGAATAATCCCACGGATATGAATATGGTCAGCGTGAAGAGGTAAAGAACCTCATAAGCCCCCGCAGATGCATTAACTTACCGCAGACGCGGGGGCTCATGAGGTTCTTTGCCTCTTGCAGCTGGGTGGTATTAGCATTTTTCCGGAAGTGAAGGGGGGTAATTAACTCCCTTTCGTGTGCAAACTGATGCCGGAACTGTTCACAGTACTGACGGCTGCAAGGCGGTTGATTTGAAATTGCAGCAGTGAGTGCATGTAGCCGAGTTGTCTGACTTTACGGTGATATGAAGTCATATGAGTGCTGGTCTGTGATTTTGGACCTTATGGTTATAGGCCCACGAGGTCTAAATTCACAGATCAACACATGGTATCGAAACACGAGGTCAATTAGATAGTCAAACGGGCGCTGGACTGACTGAGTTGCGTGTTATTGACTCATTAAGAGACCGGCATCATAAGCTGCGAAACTGGTGTCGTGTAGCGCTGCCGGCGGCAACGCTGTCCGCCGCAGCTTCGATGTGTGAGCGCCTTGAATGAGTTAATGTCGCGTGTGGCAGTATCTTTAATCATGTTTTCGATTCTCAATTCATAAATATCTTCAGTATTTCAATGTAGGCAGTGTGTGAGCAAATCATTGGAGTCTTTTCTTTTCGGTTTGAAATGGTGGATGTTTTTGTGTTTATTGTTGACTGTTAGAGCAATATTCTAATTAACCCCCTTGCACATACAGCCACTGGTACTGTTCACAGTACAACTGGCTGAATTCTCAGCTATTGATTTGACTTGAATGAGTTTAGAAACGAAAGTCTTTGTTGTGTTCAAAATTGTCATTCGTCTAGTTTTGATATTATCATCGTCACATGTTTCTTGCCACTCGATCGGTCGTGTGTATGTGTCAGTGTGTGTGCGTGCGTGTGTGTGTGCGTGCGTGTGCGTAAGAGAAAGAGAGAGAGAGATGGCCACACACATCATCTAACCTTTCATAAATTTCCACGGCATATCTCAATTAGCCTGTTTTGGCTGTTGTGATAGTCGAGTCCTAGACAAGTGTAGCATGTTGCCACATGTCATTCGTGATTATAGCTGTTGATATCACGAATTGTGTGATAAGCATGTTTATGTTTGCATGATTATAAAATTATGCTAGTATTTAGTTGGCGTAACTGGCCAACCTCGTATCTAATCTGACATGCATTAACTTATGTCAACACACTGCTTGCCTCCCTCGATTTGCTACCGCTGATAAGCGGTAGGAAATCGGCGAGGGAGACAACCAGTGTGGTATGTCACATACTAGGTTGCGCAGTGACACCGAATACTAGTATATGTTTTAGAGTGCGGTTGCTGATTCAGTCAATAATTTACACATCTTTTTGGAACTTGCAAAACTTTTGAATGTAGTCTATACGGACGTATAGCCAAAACTTCGCAATACATTTCAGTGTTTTATGAGCACATAATATACCGATTTTAATTAGAAAGTGAACTTTTTATACTTTACATTTTTATAGTCGTGACTGTAGCCCGTTTTGTTAGTGCACTCAGGTAGTAGTGGCTGGTTGAATTTTGTTGTTAAACCGAATAAATATGTCGTCAGTAATGAATGCAATTATCGGTGTGTTGTGTTCGCCGGTTGTAAATGCCTGGTAAATCAACACTGTCTCTCACCCTGTCCTACCCCCCCCCCCCCCCCCACACACACACACACACAACTTCCTCACACCACACACGGTGTGGAAGTGGTGGTGGTGTGTGTGTGTATGTGTTCGGGTGGGGGTCGGGGGGATGTCTTCATTGCCTGCCCATCAATCGTTCAGAAAGTGTTGACAAAAACGTCACTGTGCGGTATGTTTACCCCTGTTCAGTGCCGATAAAATTTGAACATATCCAACTGCAAGAGGTATAGATCCCCGTGCGCCCCCGCAACTTATGAGAATTTAATCTATACCTCTTGCAGAAACCACTTTAACTCAAGTTCCTAGGACTTGTTGATGTTGAACTGACGAAAACTGAAGAAACACAGTTTCCAAGTATTGTCACAGACTATGATGCACAATGCCGGTGGGCACTCTCCGTCAACACTTTGGGAAATGTTAATTACATGGCCGTTTACTTAGAAAACAAAACTGGTACCCATTTTAGCCCCCTGGCTTTTCGTAGCGTATTGTGTCACGATGATTCCAGCAGAAACCGGCTACTGACAGCCAAAGGGTTAGAACTGTGTGCTAAGTAGGTCATGCTGAGGGAGACAGATCTATAAAATGTGGTAGCTCAAGCGATAATCAGGCCCACACACACACACAAATACACCAGGGGCGAATGGGGGGGGGAGGGGTGGTGGGGGGGGGGGAGGGGGGGGTTCCAGGACCCTTCCCCAAGGCCAAATTTAAAAAGATATCTATAACAAAGTTAATTTTTGGTGAGTTTGGAAACCCCCTTCCCCCATTGTTTTATTTTTCGTCGGCTTGGACCCCCCCCCCCCCCCCCCCCACACACCTCTCCAGATGACCGATTCGCCCCCGCACACACACTATAAGCTATATCAAACGCAACGTTTTCTTTTAATCTCGGTATCACAGTTATTGTACAAGCAAACAATTATACAGGTCATCTCCCATTATGTCATGGTACTTTAAAACCATCGTGTCTGATCATGCTATTTGTATATGCTTTAAAGTGATGCCAACCTTACGCAGGCTCATGAACAAAAAAGGTCCATCAAGCAAAAGGTCATCTGGCTGACGCCAGCCTCAGCTGGAAGAAGCATGGCAGTGTGCAAGCCAGTTAACCCCATCCCTGCCACTGTATGTACATTTCTGTTTCTAAAATCTTTGTTCATTCAATGACAAAATGCCCAAACCGTCCACTAAACGTAGATACACATTGGTCTCAGCAAGAGGCATATATCCTCATGAGCCCCCGCAGTCGCGGGGGCTCATGAGGATCTATGCCTCTTGGAGTTGGATCATGTTCAATTTTTGGGGCAGTGAAGCGATTAAGGCTGACTGACATTAGCCAGACAACCCTGCGGCATCTCGAGCATCTTGAAATAAATGGATATATGCGCCTCAGAGATGCCTAACAACAACTCTTTGCTCACTGCCTATTGACTTAGGCGCCAAGGACCTGACTGTATTATGTTCCAATTCATGATATTCTGATGGGCACAATACTGAGGCTGACCTGTATTACAATTCATCATCATGATCATTAAACCATCACCACCATCACCACACCCAGTCACACCTCACAATCTTACTCAGTTACTGCTCTAATTTCTGGCGGTGGGGGATTTCAGACTGGAAATAAACAGAAATGGCAAACAACGTAAGAAACCCGCTTCAAACGGATGAGCACAAAACATACTTTGTGCTCCTCGTTTCAAAGCATGTTTCTATTTTTCTTGGTTATTTCTTTGCATTCACACGCTTGGCAATCGCCCTTTTGGTCTCAGTTTTGGAAATAACTGATCAAAGTAAAATCAGACACAACACAAAACATTCAAAATATTACACCCTGAGTAATGTCCGTTTAAAAAAAAAGTCACAAAAATGTGGGATTAATCATGAATAACTTAACATTACAGCTAGAAGATAAGTACACACAGTATGTAAAAACATGCACAACACACACATACTACACTCATACTGGAATGTTAGATCACTGGTCACTTGAATAGACTTGCAATTAAATCATATCACACATAAGGAACTGACTAGTTCAGACTCCAAAACCACAGCAAATTTTTTTAAACAGTGAACCGATTTAGCCCCGACACTACAGCAGGAGATGAATCGACCATGATAATTCAAGGGTAGTGCCAGATTAATTTGGCGCCAGCAGGTGACAAGCTAATCTGGCACTACCCTTGAATTATCATGGTCGATCCATCTCCTGTAACTGGTACACAATCGTTGGGTGACACTTCCAAAATGTGGCCATGGGGTTAAATGGGTTAAAGAGACAATGAACCACAATTTCAAACAGCTGGAAGCGCCTCGCACATATGGCAAATGGGAATTCCATGGTGGACAAAAGAAATGCATTGGGGCATGTGCATTCGACTCGCTGAACCAATAAATTCACCTACAAGGAAAGTGACGCTTGAGAATAACCAGAACAAAACAGTTGACTAAACTAGTTTGTTCTACTTAACCCTTAAAGCCCTGAAAGACTACGACATGATGTGCATCATCGACCATGATATTTCAAGGTTGGTGTCAGAATAGCTTGGCGTCTTTAGGCGCCAAGCTATTCTGACACCAACCTTAAAATATCATGCTCGATCTGTCTCCAGGACTTCGATATAGACCTCAGAGGATATCAACAAAAAAATTTATAATTTCGTCCTCAGGGCGTAAGTTGTCAAACTGAACTCTGGAGTCTTTTCACGTGCATTCTACATGCTACATACACACTCAGAGTTGGTCAGGACTGACTCTGGCTGATATGAATGTATTCATCCTTAGCAGCTGCTACAATCTTTTCCATATGAAACAGTTTTCCAAAGGGACAGGTCCTGCGTTAACTCATTCTACCCCAGACACGCCACAGCAGGATAAGGATCCACCATGATAGTTCAAGGGTGATGCCAGAATAGCTTGGCGCCTACGGGCGCCAAGCTATTCTGGCATCACCCTTGAACTATCATGGTCGATCTGTGTCCTGCACTGCAATGCAGTCTTGAGAGGGCAGGGGCAAAATTTAAGGATTTTGGTGTTGGGGTAGAATGAGTTAATCCCATCCCTGTCAGTGGGTGCTATAACTCTGAAGTCTTTGTCACCATAGATGAGACCCAGCTGTCCAAACTTCAATGAACTTAACACAAAGTGGTGTCAGCAAGAGGCATAGATCCTCATCAGCCCCTGCAAGAGCAGGGGCTGATGAGGCTCTACGTCTTTCATAATCAGATCCTGGTAAATATTTCTTAGCAGTAAAGGGGGTTAAAATAGAACAAGCATCAGCCAGAAACCACTGTCCTCTCATCGCAGTTGGTGGTGTATGAATACAAAACTTGAATAATGTTGTTATTGTTGTTGATATTGTTGGTATTTTTGTTTCGGAGTAACTGTAGTTGTCGTTGTTTTAACCCATTCAGTGCTGATGCAGACTGTGTTTCTGCAATCTTTGTTAATTCAAGACAAAAAAACAAAAAAACACTGATGTCCCAGAAACATGCGCTTCAACTGCGGGGGCTCATGAGGATCTATGCCTCTTGCAGTTGGGTGATGTTTGAATTTTTTGATGGCACTGAACGGGTTAAATCAGGCAGCAGTGTAGGCGATAGTAGTTTTGTGGCCACAGATACGCATCAAGAGTTTGGCGTGTCGAGGTCCGGGTTGTCCATGCCTGACAGCTGCTGCAGCCACATGCTGGCGTACTGACCATCCACAGCTAGCAGCTCCTCGTGTCTGTGGAAAAGAGATGGAGCAACATATTAACCCTTTTCATCCTGATACATCCATTGCTTGAATTAAATTTGACTGTGATGTAGTTCAAGGGTGGTGCCAGGATTGCGTGGCGCCTGAGGCGCCACGCTATTCTGGCACCACCCTTGAACTAAAACGGTTGATCTATCTCCAGATATGTAACGCAGCCTTCAGGACAATTAGCAATTTTTTAAAAATTATAAATCAGCCTCAAGATGTAATGGGTTAATTATCATTATGGTTTTAGACCCTAAGCCTGAAGGCTGTGTTGACACACAAGTACATACTGGTTGTCAAGCAAGCACGAGTGGTATGATGTGGAAAATTTCAATGGTTGGTCTGTAAACGGCTGGTCTGTCTGGGAGTTTGTCTCGGTCTGGTTCACTGTTTGGAGATTACTCTCTCTTCATCACAGACTACACCGAAAATATTAACAGTACTAAATCAAGGATAACTACTGGCATCCACAGAACGGAATCAAAAATAAAACTGCAAGCCTGGCTCTTCCTCCATATTTGACTTTATTTTATCAGGGTGTTTTGGGATTTTGATGTTGTTTATTAGTTTCTTTATTAATTCACCAGTGTTATAAATGTACTTGTTTCCATCCCTACGTCACATGACCAATCTCTTTAGCGCAAACTATGCCACATGACCGAGCTACAAAAAGAAACCTTGTAGCGACAAATGGCGGACTTTTTGTAGCCCTCTTTCTGATGTGTCTTGGATGCCAGTTTTGTTCTATAAAAGATCACCAAACGTTCTAAAGTACAAAGTTACTTAGTGTTGTTTAAACAAACAGGCACACTACTTGAGACGCCAATGTCATGAAAGATTTTAAAATACGTCATAAGTCTATTATGTATAAATATATATTCCTTTTACGTCAATCATATCTAGCGCGATCCAGGTCGGCAGATTTCTTCTTAATTTCTTTTACAAAAATAGTGGAGGAATGAAAACAAATACGTTATTGGTAGCAGGGGCTTGCTGCACGGACCCTTATGGGCCTTCAGGAGGTCAAAGGAACCATTGTACCCTCAGGCCTTCGGGGCTGGAGGGGTACAATGGTTCCTTTGACCTCCCTCAGGCCTACAAGGGTATGTGTAGCAAACCCCTGCGACCAATAACTTATAATCTTCTCAATAGCTAGCATTTTTCGCACAATAAACTGCACACACGTGTTGTTTCTGATCATTATAATACATGTAAGAGGTTGCTGTCTAAAGTATGTTACCCTTTGGTTGTCAGTAACGATTTTGTCGAGACGATTCCTGGATCTTCATGACAAAAAACTCTATCTAACTATCTATCTATATCTCGTAGTCTTGCCGACCGTTGGGGCACCACTGATGACTTGGCAACCAGCTCCCTCCATTCCCCTCTGTTCTCTGCCATTCTCAGCGTATCGCCCAGCTTCAGTCCTGTCCACTCTGAGATATTGTCCTCCCATCTTTTCCTCTGTCTTCCTCTCCTTCGTCCTCCTTGCACAGTGCCTTGCAGGATTGTTTTGGCAAGCCCTGCTGAACGTGTGACATGCCCATACCACTTCAGTTTGCGTTTTCTCACAATGGCTAATAAGTCTTCATAGGGCCCGATGGCTTGCCTGATTCTGCTTCCCACTTCCTCGTTTGTGATGTGATCTCTGTATAAGATGCCAAGCAGCCTTCGAAAACATCTCATTTCAGTGGCTTGTATCCTCCTTTCAAGGTCTGCTGTGAGGGTCCATGACTCGCAGGCATACAAGAACACTGAGATGACTAAGGAACGCATCAGTCTGATCTTGGAGCAGAGTGTGATGTTTCTGTCCTTCCATATGGTCTTCAATCTTGTCAGTGCTGTTGTTGTCTGCGCAATCCTGGACAGTATTTCTGGTTTTGATCCCTCATCTGTCACAATGGCTCCTAAGTATTTGAATTTCTTAACTGTTTCCAGTTTTTGGCCTCCAACCATGATTTCAGTGCCAATGCCACTGGCGTTATTGGTCATCAGTTTGGTCTTTCTGCACTGATTTCCATCCCATATGCAATGGCTGTACTATCCAGCTTTTCCACCAGCTGAGCTAGCTCCTTCTCTGTTCCTGCAAGGCCATCAATGTCGTCCGCAAAGCGCAAGTTCGTGACTGTTCTGCCTAGGGGCAGTGGGCAGATGTTCACATCTGCTAGGGACATAGACGACCCCGCCCTCCACGAGTCCCCTGCTGCCTTGAATGTTAGGTTTTGGATAACCAAAGGCTAGGGTGCTGACACGGTACCTGACTGGGTGTATGAACTTCCCTGATGAAGTCACCACTCAGGGTGAAAGAGTCCCATGAGGGTCTCATCGGCCACGTGTCCAGGACCAAGGCGAGCCACAAGTTATTTTGAGTTTCGGTTGTGGTTAACAGCCTGGAGAGGGATGGGCTCCGCCAGGTTCTTTTGCCCAAAACACACCACACACCACATACAAAAAACGCTACTGACAGTCAAAGGGTTAAGTCTTCAAATTATGACACTGGTGGCTCCAACAGAAAATCGTAACAATTTAAGGTAAAAGAGAAATAACTCCAGTAAACATAATATTTGCAGACTTAAACCCAGGAGACGTGGAGTTTTCAGAGCAGCTGAAGCCGATTCTAGCAACCGAGAAGCATAGATTCTCATGAGCCCCTGTAGCTAAAGGGGCTCATGAGAATCAATGCTTTTCAAAGATGCATTGGTAAAATCTTGACACCCTCCCCCCCCCCCCCCCCCCCCCCCACCATTTCCACCAAATTTCTGTGGCTTCTCCAGCAATTAAACATGAGTTTTCCCACTTTTCCGATTAGTTTAACAAAAAGGTTTGATTCATGTAAATTTAGAAATTTCTGTGCGAAAGAATTTGAATTGATGGATTTCACCTTCCTGTCTTTCATCTTTGCGTTCTAATGGTCTGAGGAAAAGACTGGCTGGAGCACACAGACTGAGACACAAAAAGCAACTCACGTTCCCCGCTCGATGATCTGTCCCTCATGCAGGACGAGAATCTGGTGAGCGTGGACGATGGTGGATAGACGGTGAGCGATGATGATGGTGGTGCGGTTCTCACACACACGGGAAAGGGCCGCCTGAATATTACGCTCCGTCTTGGTGTCCAGAGCTGAGGTGGCCTGTACCGAGAGGCAACAAATAATGTTATGGAGAGATATGGACAGGTAACAAATAAGGTTATAAAACAGTAATGATATATGACAGAATGGACATTATGCTCTGTCTTGGTGTCCAGTGGCCTGTGTGGAGAGGTCAAAATTGTCCGCATGCACAAGTGTGAAACACACAAAATGTACACACACACACGCATGCATACATGCACACACTCATGCACACCTACGCACACATACACACATAGGTCCGCACACACAAACACTGGTACCTCATCCAGCAGAACAATGGCTGGAGCCTTGAGAAGAGTGCGTGCGATGGCCACCCTCTGTTTCTCACCCCCGCTCAGCTTCAGGCCCCGCTCGCCCACCACTGTGTCATACTCTGAAATAAAACACCCCTAAAATAAATGTCTTGATTAATTCACTCCCTACAACAGGGCTTCAAGGATAGATCCAGAGTAACTTTGCACCCTAGCCATGTAGAAATGTCACGCGCTTTCGACCCCATATAGAGTCGCCGCTCACAACAGCCCTACAACAGATTCTACATATCTTTCTGCCTAAAACTCCAGCCTGTTTTTATATACATTAGTGATCAGTCATGCTAAGATTTTTAAAACAGATCGCACAGGCACTAGTGTGTGCAAAATAGTGACAACTCAATGTGCAAAAGACCATGGGGCTGACGTTGGCCATCTTTGGGTGTGCGGGCCAACGGCGGACAACATGCCTTTTGTGCATTGGGAAGCTCCATGCAGCTAACCTCATTCCATCCTGCTCCCCCCTCCCACTCCCGACCCACCCATCTTGCTGCATGGGCTCATGAGAATCTATGCCTCTTGTTGAGAAGCCTTCCATCTGTTCCTCAGAATGATGCTGTTATTATCAGTAGAGGTATCTTATGTATTATAAAGGTCTTCCTGTTACTCACTATTCCTTACAAGAGATGTAGATCCTCATGAGCCACTGCAGCTGTGGGGTCTTATGAGAATCTATGCCTCTTGCCTTCTCCAACTGTTCCTCAAAACAAGGCATCACAAGATGTAAATGTGACTATTGCATGTACATCTATCGTAGAGTGTTACTTACTATTGGGGAAGAGTGACTATTGCATGTACATCTATCGTAGAGTGTTACTTACTATTGGGGAAGAGTGACTATTGCATGTACATCTATCGTAGAGTGTTACTTACTATTGGGGAAGGTCAAAATGCGACTGTGTATTTCGGCTGCAGCAGCTGCATCTTCTATTTCACCGTCAGCAGCATCAACTTTGCCATAGCGAATGTTGTAGCTGTTAAAACAGAAATGTAATGCTGAAGAGGTCAAATTTGCTGTACAGGTGTAAATCTAATCAGCGTGAAAACCAGATAAAATCCAACCAATGCAGATTTGTGCCGTCTCCACCCAGATTTCTCAATTGGTTGGGTATAGCCATGGGTGAATTAATTCATATTGGGTAGATTTACATCTGAGTATTGCGGCAACAAAAAATCTGCCGTGGATGGATTCAGACCAGAGTAGATTCATATTATGTACATTTATGCTGGGTAGATTAATGTCTTCATACTGAGAAGTTGACCCCTTCAGCGAAGAAAATACTGGCATGTCCTATAAGAAACGTCTGTCTTTCTGTGCTGTATATCACTCATTTAACCCTTGCCTGCTAAGTTACTTTTCTTCATTATGTACTCTGAAACTACTTAATTCTGTTAACTCATATCATACTGAGGCTAAAAGCTTCAAATTTGTACACTGCCATATGTAAGCTACATTATAGTACTCACAGACAAGGATACAGACCAATGGCATTATTTCAAGGGTAGTGCCAGAATAGCTTGGTGCGTAGGGGCACCAAGCTATTCAGGCACTACTCTTGAACTATTTTAGTCAAACTTATTTCACACACTGAGGTATTCCGAATGATATGGGTTAAAAGTTCATTTCTGGATCCGGTTTGCATGCCAAACGGCTTTTAACACATTCTGCACTAAAAATGTATTTTTCTCTAAAATGGCTTACCGATGGCATGACTAATAGGAAGGTACACTTAGCTTACCGATTTCAGCCTAAGCATCCGTTGTGTACACTACACAACCAGGGAGGCGACTACAGGGAGTCGTTACCAAGAAACCCTGAGTGGCCTCCCTTACCTCCTTATCCGGTCACATGCTCGGGAGTCTTTGCCCGAGCTCAATAGCGGCAAGCGGGGCAGGAGGGAGGGACCTCTGAGTAATGCCATCGGTAAGTATTTTTCGACAAAATACATTTTAGAGAAAAATAAATTTGTTTTCTCAAAATTCTTACCGATGGCAGGACTAATAGTAACAATAGCGAATCAGGAAGAGGGTGCCGCCCCCTGGAAGAAGCACTGTAGAGCAGATTTTCAACTGCCGCGTCCTGATCGAGAAACATCTGCAGCATCAGCGCGAACTCTACCACAACTTCATTGATTTCAGGAAAGCATTTGATCGCGTCTGGCACGACGGACTCTGGCAAGTCATGAGATCGTTCAACATAGAGGAGGGACTGATCCAAATGATAGAAGCGCTTTACAAGAACGCCTGCAGCGCGGTTCTACTTAACAATCAGTCAGGCGAGTTCTTCAGGACGACGATCGGTGTCCGTCAAGGATGCCTGCTCTCTCCTGTCCTTTTCAACATATTCCTGGAGAAGATCATGCAGAAAACCCTCCACGACCACCATACTTCAATCTCTATTGGTGGCAGATCCCTGTGCAATCTTCGATTCGCAGACGACATTGACCTCATGGCAGGCAGCAATAGTGAGCTCCAAAACCTGACAGACAAACTTTCAAGTAGCGCAGGGTCTTATGGCATGGAGATCAGTACGGATAAAAGCAAAGTGATGATCAACACCACAAGCGACAGCAGCAGCAACATTCACATGAACGGCCAGAAGCTAGAAGAGGTCAATAGCTTCAAGTACTTGGGAGCCACCCTGTCCAAAGACGGTAGTTGCATAGCAGAGATCCGTATCAGGATAGGTACAGCAACATCCGCAATGGCCAGGCTGGACAGGATATGGCGAAGTAACTCCATCAGCTTCACCATCAAGTACAGGCTTTACAAGTCCCTCGTAGTGTCTATTCTACTCTACGGCTGTGAGACTTGGACACTGCTTGCAGACTCAGAAAAGAAAATCCAGGCCTTTGAGAACAAGTGCCTGAGGAAGTTGCTCCGCATCTCGTACCGCGAGCACAAGACCAACGAATATGTACGGAGCATCGTCACTTCCCTGGTGGGCCCACATGAACCCCTTCTGGCAACCGTGAAACGGCGCAAGCTTGCTTGGTTTGGCCACGTGACCCGACACAACACCTTGTCCAAGACTATCCTCCAGGGCACTCTCGAAGGAAGTCGTCGGCGAGGTCGTCAGAGAAAGAGTTGGGTCGCAAACATAAAAGAATGGACCGAACTCGAGATGCCAGACTTGCTTGCCACCGCCCAAAATAGAACTCGGTGGAGAGCACTGTCTGTTGCTGCTGTCTTTCAGTCCCCCCAACGCCCAGTTCGGGCAAGGGACTGATGATGATGATGATGATGCCGCCCCCTATGACATCTCCCCGACTTTAAGTCGCAAGGAAACTAGGAACAATCGCGTAAAGGCCCCCCCCCCCCCCACCCCACCCCCCGCCCATGCGCCCACTCCCGACGATTTCAGCTAAGCGTGACCTACGGCGCCTATAGCGCCGGGAGGGAGTGCTGCGCCGCCAAGGTGTGCCTCACCAGAGCCAGGTTGTCACGCTGGCCAGATAGAAGGTAGAAGCGGGCGAAGTCAGATACATCCTGCCAGCCCACGGCCGCCAGAATGTCTCCCACCGCGTCGTTGTGGTCAAGGCGATGCTCGCTGCCACTGCTCTGACCTTGTACGCCCGGGTGCACATCGACTTGCACCCTCGAGGAGAGGTCCTGTATGCAGACCGGATGATCCAGCGAAGCCAGGACGAGGGCGTCTGCACGGAGATGTCACATCTGCCCCAAGTCAAGGGCAGGAATAGGCGAGAGAGCGCTGTCTCAGTGGCTTCACTCTACGCAGGTAGATTTCAACGCCCGACAGGTTCCTGCTGACGCGACTCCCAGGACTAGACCGTCCTCTTGAGCTGGCGGAAGGTAAGCACCTGGGGTGTGGCGGCAGGCGGGCGATTATGGCCAGGAAGTCGGGTCGGCGAGGAGCTGCACCGATCCATCGGCCAGGGACTGGGGGCCAGGAGGGCCGCAGCGAGAAAGCGTGGATCTCGTTCACTCCAGTTGCTAAGGCGCGAGCTAGAAGGAAGCAGGTCTTCCTGGACGAGTCTCCATAACATGCCCAGGAGAGGTTCCAACGGTCCGAGTTGAGCCATGTCAGCACCCAGGACAAGTAGATAAGATAAGAGATAAGATACTGTTTATTGCCATTTGCCTTAAGAACATAAAGCATAGGAATGTGTGTTGGTGTCGTTACAATTACAAACATCACAGTCAACAAACCTACAAACAAAAAACAATTAATACTCTGTCACACAAATCCAATGCCCAACACACACTGTAAAAACTTTAAAACTAAGCAACTAATATCACAAACCAATACATACCATACACACCCCAGCTCATCTTCCACACACACACGCACACACACACACACACACACACACACACACACACACGCACACGCACACGCACACACACACACACACACACACACACACGCCTATTAATCTAGGGAATCGAAATTAATTAAAAGTATATCGTTTAAGAAGAAAACAGAACATCTTAGAGTAAATGTCACTAATTTAGTGATCACAGTTGGATGTAAAACTGGTAAATATATATCATAAGACTAGGCTAATACTGATATACACTATTCTCTCAACCGTTGGGGACGCACCCTGCCGGGGGAGGAGACTCATGAAGTCAACGCGTCCTAGCGTGGGACCAGCGAGCGGGAGACTGGCCGCTGCAGATCTGGGTGCGCCAATAAGTCAGAGAGGTCCTTGCAGGTCCCAGGGTCAGGCCGTCCCAAGTGGCGATAGTGCCTGTTAACATGGCCCGGTAACCCCTGATAGCGATGGGGCCAGGCTCTGCTGGAAGAAGAGACACCGAAGAATTCGGCCAGCTGGGGAATACGCAGATCTGTTGGGGAGCGCTGCTCGGCGGAGCCCCAGGACTGGAGGGCCCGCCACTCAACTCATAGACGATTCGGGTAGGACCTCTGCGTGCCGCTGCGATAGCTCCCATCGCTGCACTCGAGAAGCCTCTTGCGGCTCGGGCCTGCTGCGCACCTCCACGCGTGTAGTAGCAGCGCTCCGGCCCGGATGGTAAGATTCTGCCTGGGCCGCACGAACCGTGAGCACCTGGGTACCAGGACTGAAGGCGGAACGCGTACGCTAGCAGGCCGTCCTAAGGGAAGTGGAGCGCGTCAACTGCCCCGGCCAGTGGTTCCGGAAAGCCGAGATGAAGAGAGCGAGCGGTTAGGTCCACCTCGAGGCAAGGAAGTCGATCATGGGAGACTCCCAACGTGCGCAGAGCAGTCGGAGAAGACAGGGCAAAGGGCCCACTCAGTGCGGAGAAGCTGGCCGCGATGTGAGACGGAGTCTGCGAGGACAATCTGGAGGCCTAGGAAGTGCGGAGCTCTGAGGGCGATGTCCCGATCTCTGCGTCCGATAAGGACCTGGTGCAAGAGGATGTAGAGGGAAGGCGAGCGCGTCCCGCCCTGGTTCTGTTTGTAGCGCCCTACGGTCGCGTTGTCGGAGCGAACCAGTATCCTCTGGGGACAGAGGTGATCCTCCCCAGCGACGAGAGGAAGCCAACGTCCTTGAACTCTAGCCAGACGAGACCATCTGCATGGACACTGGCCAGCTGCCTGAGGATATGCCTAACTCTGGCAGCCCGTGTGCACCCCATCCGGCGAGACTTGCGTCCGTGTGGAAGGAGAGCGGGGGCGGAGGGGAGGAGAGCGGAACCCCCGACGCTAGCTAGGACAGATCCGGCCACTGCTGGAGACGAGGTCGGACCAAGGAGACACTGGGATCAGGGCTGCCAGATCGCCGGAGGACGGGCGCCCTTGGAGGAGCAGAAGCAAAAGGGTCGGCTGCGAGTAGCGCATAAAGACGGGGAGGCGGTCCGCCGATGCGACCAGGGGTCCCAAGTGTAGCCCGACCCTGGTTGGAGGGTTCTCGCGCGAGACTCTAAAATCTCTAGACTGCGTGAGGGCGTTAGGACTGGCTTGTCACCGTAGACCCGGGCTCCTAGCAACCTGGTTCCTGAGGATCAGACCGTCCAAGTAGAGTAAGTAGGGCTCGAGGCCGTCCGTCGGAACCTGGCGACGCCCATATAGATTATCCCGGAGAAACCCCAAGGGCTGAGGTGTAGTCCGAAGGGGAGCGCCCGGAACTGGTGCACCGCTCTGCGGAAGCCGAAGCGAAGATAGCGTCAGGAAGCCAGGCGCATGAGCACGTGCCGCTCCGCGTCCGCCAGGTCGAGGCTGCCTGCGGAGTCCAGGAGTTGCACCGCCGCTGTCCAGGCTCTGAATGTGTCCATCCGGAAGGGGGAGGCGCCCAACCGCACCTGTATAGTGCCAAGAGGTCTATGACGGGTCGCCCCTTTTGCTCACTCCTGCGCGTGCTTACACACACTCTTGTCTCTCGTGTTCAGTTTCTCTCCGAGTCTCTCTCTTATGATTTTTTTGTTGACGTCATTTTTACTTTTTACGTACTTTTGTTCTTCCTTTTCTTTTATTTTACATCACCTCCTTCAGTTGCCACATTCCTTCTGCGAATGAAGATAAGTAGCGGCTGATCTCTCTGTCTATTTTGACAAAGGGTATTTACCCGAAATATTAATAAATTGTGTTGTACTCGTCTTTTCTAAGCGTGTTTCTTTCTCTGTTGGGTACTTCTTTGGGTCGCCCCTTGTTGTCGACTTGGGGACGAGAACCGGTGCACTAACATGGTATGGCCGAAGGCCTTGGGGACGATGAAGAGGCGGGACAGTGCCAAGGGGCAGCCTTTGAGGCTGCTCCGGAGCCGAGAGACCACTTTGCCCTGAAGAGCTGCTGCCTAGCGCTGGTCGCCCGAAACTTGCGTCTCGCGGGGGGGGGGGGGGGGGGGGGAGGGGGGAGAGAGAGGGTCGTCACGGACGAGGAGCAGAGCCCAAACCGGGCATCCAGCATCCAGACGCCTTCGATCGCCGCTGGAGGGGTTGGTCGCGGAGCGATACTCCGCCCGATCGCCGCCACTAGCACCGAGCGAAAGCCGCTTAGAGGAGCCGAGGTCGAGATATCCCAGGTGCCTCCACGCATCTCACCCTGGACTGCGTCGCCAGCTCCAGGAGTGACCCGAGTAGCTCTGACGCCCATTCCGGCCGACCCGTCGGAGCCTGAGAAAACGCAATAGTCTCCGGAGTTGTCCTGAAGGGGGAGTGTAGCAACTTCAGAGCGGTCCCAGGCTATTGAGGGAGGGACTTGAGTCGCTGGGCCTGCCAAGGCGCCACTACCGCCTACTACTGTCCACTTCAGGGGAGGGGCCGCTGAAGAAAGAGAAGTCCCATCCTGCCGGCCACTTGGCGTCGGGGAAGAGCATGAGCCGCAAATCTGCCCTGCTGTAAGGGAGCAGAAAAGCCTCCATGGGATCCCGAGGGCCTGGGGATTGAGGAAGGGATGAACCGCATGGCCTGTCTTAGGGTCTACCTCTTGAGCGGCGGTGACGGGGCCAGGCGTCCGGTGGCAACAAGGATGAGGCAGTCGTGCCGCTTCCTCTGCGGACCGAAGAATCCTCAACCTCGGGGTACGAAGGCCGAAGGGAGCGAAAGTGTGACAGTCATCCAGGCGCGAGGCCGAACGGAGCCCTCCAGGGGTAATCTATGAGTCTCGTCCACGTCACCGTCACCGACGGACGGGCGGGGCGCTGCGTCCCGTCTAAGAAACATGAAATGTAGGGAGATTGCCTGTTCGTCTCACGGGTGCGGTCCTGGGAGCCAGAGTCGTACAGTGAGTCACGCTGCCGTCGCCCGGCGCTCGAGTAGGAGGAGAGGAGGCCGTCCGCTGCAAGGGAAGTGGGGCACCGCGGAAGCACGATCCCTGGAGACAGGAGGTACGGGAAGTCGTCCCCGTGGGAGATCTGGTGGCTACTGGGAAAGGCTGCATCCGCAGGAGCCCGTCTGCCGGACCATGGAGCGCGAGTCCCGCGAGGGGGAGAGGTAGTGTCGGCCGGTGTTGTCCGAGATGGTTCCCGCTCAAACATCTACGAGCACTGGCGCCGGCGCGGGGAAGCCCGTGGGGGGGGGGGGGGCCGTCCGACTCTTGGGGGAGGCTGCACTGGCGGGTCTGTCTTCCCCCGCACCGTATCGCCTGGTCCTGCGGGTCCGGTGATTAGGGAGCTGCCGGACGCTTGAGTACCTCCGAGTGGGGTGGCTGCCACTGCTGTCGAACCCACCTGGCTAAGCGTCGGAGGTTCTTGTAAGCGGGGACCAGGGGTACTGTCGTTCACCGCATTCCGGGGCAACCGAAGCCGCTGCTGGCCGCGCCCCCTTATGGAGCGGGCGGACAATGTCCCAGTAGCCTCGTCCGGCTCAGACAGTCTGTTGTTCGCCGCGTTGCGGGGCGACCGAAGCCGCTGCCGGCCGCGCCCCGTGGGGCGGGTGGACAATGTCCCAGAGGACGCGTCGGGGCCAGGAAAATCTTTCACCGCGTAGCGGGGTGACCGAGGCCGCTGCCCGCCGCGCTCCGTGGAGCGGGCAAGGTCTCTGAGGGCACGAACTGGACCAAGGTAGGGTAGGGTCCGGGGACCTGAATTAGGCTGGGCCCGACGTGAAGACAAGCCACCTGCGGCCGAGGTGCCGCGCTCTACTGTGGCTGGAGGAGCGGGAGTGTGTGTGTGGGGGAGGGGGGCGATTCCGTAAAGGTCCGTTTATACAGAGCGCGAACGCGAAAGCGAACGCGTTTTTTCGTCCTGGAATATTTTAGTCATTTGTAGAGGAACCGTTCAAATAGAGTGCGAACGCGGACAATTTTTTGTTCGCCCGAACGACCGCCTTGATTGCCCCCAGAGCGAATTTTCTCAGAAGGTCGCGCGGCTTTTTTGCTATCAACCAATCAGCAGGTACTTCCCTTGCATCATTTCCACAAATAGAAACTTGTACGCCTGACCTGACAATGGACAAGACAGAAGCCATGATTCTTGAAATTGAGAAGAATCATGTACTGTATGACAAAGCAGACAAAGATTACAAAGACATCACGAAAAAAAGAGCCACAATTATGGAAAGCAATTGGACAGAGAGTCGGACTGACAGGTATGTGATTGAAATTAATTTTATTTTACCTGTGTCAACAATGTTATGGAACTGTAAAAAAAAAATGTCTGCACGACTTTATTAATTAAACACGTTTTAACTTTCATGTCAGTCTCTTGGCTTGACTTCGCGAACGAAGATTCTATAGGGCTTGCCCACGTCGTCTGCAGGCATTTTCGTGGCTGCGGAGGCCAATCCGGGACAGGCAGGTTCGACCGCAGTGGCTGCAGGGGAAGGTCTGGTCAGGGTTCTGAGTTACGACAACTCTGTTTTTTCTTCTAAGCCGCTTGTCCTTAAGGTTAGCTCTGCGAGAGTCCTCAAAGGAGACGGCTGCCTTGTGAATGGTGGAGCGCCAGGTGTCACGGTCCGCAGCAAGCGAAGACCACTGGCGGTGGTCGATTTGGCAGGCACTAAGCGACTTCTTGAGACCGTCTTTGTATCTCTTCTTTGGTGCCCCTCTGTCTCGGTGTCCAGTGGCGAGCTCGCCGAACAGAGTGATCTTGGGTAGGCGATGATCCTCCATCCTGGAGACGTGCCCCGCCCAGCGAAGCTGTGTCCGCAGCAGCAAAGCCTCGATGCTCACAGTTTCCGCCTGTTCAAGGACCTCGACGTTGGTGACATAGTCACTCCAGTGAATGCTGAGGATGGTACGCAGGCAGCGCTGGTGAAAGCGTTCGAGGAGTCGTAGTTGGCTGCGGTAGAGGGCCCAGGACTCGGAACCGTACAGCAGGGTGGTGAGGACGACAGCTCTGTACACGCTGATCTTGGTGCCTTTTTTCAGCTGTTGATTGTGCCACACCCGCTTGAATAGTCGCCCGAAAGCACTGTTCGCTTTTGCCAGCCTGTTGTCCAGCTCCTTGTCCAGCTTGGCGTCTGACGTGATGATGCAGCCAAGGTAGGTAAACTGGTGTACAGACTTCAGTTCGGACTCGCCGATTGTGATGTGGGGAGGGCGATGCTCTTCCTTGGGTGCCGGCTGATGAAGGACCTCTGTCTTTTTCAGACTGACCTCAAGTCCAAAGAGCTGGGCAGCATCTGCGAAGCAGGACGTAATGCGCTGCAAGGCTCTCTCTGTGTGTGCAACGAGGGCAGCGTCATCAGCGAAGAGCAGCTCACGAATCAGTTGGTCTAGGGTTTTCGTGTGGGCCTGCAGTCGTCTGAGGTTGAACAGGCTGCCATCGAGACGATACCTGATGTACACTGCGTCGTCATCGTCGAGGTCCACTGTGGCCTGCTTCAACATCATGCTGAAGAAGATGGTGAAGAGGGTCGGTGCCAGCACGCAGCCTTGCTTCACGCCGTTGCGAATGGGGAATGGTTCTGAGAGGTCACTGTTTAGTCTGACCTGGCCTTGCTGGTCCTCGTGGAGCTGGACGATCATGTTGAGGAACTTTGGGGGACAACCTAGTCGCTCCAGGATCTGCCACATACCTTGCCTGCTCACAGTGTCAAACGCTTTTGTTAGGTCGACAAACGTTACGTACAGCCCTTTGTTCTGCTCGCGGCACTTCTCCTGAAGCTGTCTCAGCACAAAGACCATGTCGGTGGTACTCCTGTTGGCTCTGAAGCCACACTGACCCTCTGGGAGGTGGTCTTCAGCGATGGCAGGTACCAGCCGATTCAGGAGCAACCTTGCGAGAATTTTCCCGGCAATGGACAGCAGGGTAATTCCACGATAATTAGAGCAGGCAGACTTCTCTCCTTTGTTCTTGTACAGGGTGATGATGACTGCATCACGGAGATCCTTTGGTAGTGTTCCTTTTTCCCAGCAGCAGAGAAAGAGGTCGTGGAGCTTGTTGTGCAGTGCTGGGCCTCCATGTTTCCAGATCTCTGGCGGGATTCCGTCAATGCCTGCTGCTTTGCCACTCTTGAGCTGGTGGATGGCTGTGAGGGTCTCTTCGGCGGTGGGCGGTTCGTCCAATTCAACCTTTAGTGGAAGGTGTGGGATTTGGAGGATGACTGTTTCTTGAACAGTGCGCTCAGCGCCGAAGAGGTCCTGAAAGTATTCCGACCAGCGGTTCAAGATGGAGGTATTATCTGTGAGGAGTGCCTGTCCATCAGCGCTTCGCAGGGGACTTTGTACCAGGTGCCTAGGGCCATACACTGCTTTCAGTGCTTCGTAGAAGCCCCTGTAGTCACCGTTGTCAGCACAGAGCTGGGTCCTCTGTGCGAGTCTGGACCACCACTCGTTCTGGAGCTCTCTAAGCTTGAGCTGGAGACTGCTGCAGATGAGGCGGAAGGCAGACTTCTTCACAGGGCAGGAAGGCTGGGCTAGGTGGGCCTGGTGGGCGGCTCTTTTTTTTGCTAGAAGTTCCTGGATCTCTACGTCGTTTTCGTCAAACCAGTCTTTGTTCCTCTTTCTAGCAAAGCCCAAGACTTCCACAGAAGATTTTACAATAGCAGTTTTCAGTTGTTCCCAGAGTGTTTCAGGGGAGGAGTCTGCTGGATCAACTGTGTCTTTGAGCATGCGCTGTAAATCGGCCTGAAGGGCAGCTTTCTTGTCGTCACGCTGAAGGCTGGCAACATCAAGCTTTTTCTTGGGAGGGCCGCCTTTCTTGGGTTTCAGCTTGAGGCGGAGCCTTAGTTTGCAGCGAACAAGGCGGTGGTCAGTGTGGCACTCTGCGCTGGGCATCACTCTGGTGAGGAGGACGTCACTGCGGTCCCTCTGACGCACTAGGACATAGTCGATAAGGTGCCAGTGCTTGGAGCGAGGATGCATCCAGGTGGTCTTTCGACTGTCCTTTTGCTGGAAAGTGGTGTTGGTGATGACAAGTTGCTGCTCTGCACAGAGCTCCAACAGTAGGCGACCATTGTCATTGCAGTTCCCAACGCCATGCTTGCCGAGGACTCCTTTCCAGGCTTCAGAGTCTTGGCCCACTCTGGCGTTGAAGTCGCCAAGGATGATGACTTTGTCGTCTGCAGGGGTGCTCTGCAGGAGGCTGCGCAGGTCAGAGTAGAACTTGTCTTTTTCTGCAGGCTCTGCCAGGAGGGTTGGTGAGTACACACTGAGAAGGGTGACATGTTGCTGGTGTCTCAGTGGGAGGCGCATGGACATGATGCGGTCGGAGTGACCCGTTGGTAGGTTTTCCAACTTAGTCGCAATGGGGGTCTTCACCATGAAGCCCACGCCTGAGAGCCGTCTTTCTGATGTAGGCCTGCCTGACCAGTAGAGGGTGTAGCCAGCGCCAAGTTCTTGGAGGCTGCCTTCCTCCGGGAGGCGTACTTCGCTGAGCGCGGCGATGTCGATGTTTAACCTCCGCAATTCATGGGCAATGAGGGCGGAGCGACGTTCAGGGCGTCCGCTGTCTGCTGTGTCGAGCATGGTTCGGATGTTCCAGCATGCTACGTTGAGTCCGGTCGTGGTCGTCATGAAAGTGGATCCATTGTTTTTTCTTGTTTTCTGACCGCATGAGAAGATGCCCGTTGACCGCGGCTAGCCAACTGGGGTTACGAGGGGATGAGCTTTGGTTAGGCCACCTTTTCTAGGCCCCTCTCCGTGTGGAGCAAGCAGTGCTGTCCCTAGAGAAGGCTGCTTGGTCGTTCAGGGTGTGCCGAGTGACGTTGTCATCCCCAGGTCAACATCAGGCGACCAATATCCTGAACCGCCTGCATGCAGGTTTGAGACTGCGGCTTCCAGTGACATCTTTCACCTGCCGTTTTGCCCCTTGCCCATCGCTACAGGACTTGGAAAGTTTAGTGTCATAGTCCGTGGGCGTTTCCTAAAGCCTGCGCGGTGGAGCTTTTTGGTGGAGTGCAGTGTGCGCAGTACTGGCCCCACCCTTTAAACCCTTGGTTCGTTTGCCATGGCCTAGCAAGCTGGGACGGTGGCATCGAGGTCCTCGGGTCGTAGGTTTTATATCAGACTGTCCTTGTCTTAGTCTCTGGCTCAAAAGCCTTCCCCGGAGACACGGGGGCTTTGATGTCAGGGGTTTCCTCCCTTAGCCTTTCCGCAGCCAAGCGGCCAGGCCTGCAAGGCAGCAGGGGACTCGTGGGGGCCGGGGTCGTCTATGTCCCGTGCAGATGTGAACATCTGCCCACTGCCCAGACGGTGACACCAGAGGAGAAAAATCCAACGCCGGAACCCGGTATCGAACCTCGCACCTTTGGCATTGGACGCAGACTTTCATGTCAGCAGTCTTCATAATGACATCATTTTAGCTCTGACAGAAATATATATTGGAATTATGATAGAAAAAGACGAGCCGCCTCGAAAGCCGTCGACGGTTTTCCGCGTTTGTGTTCGTGCTCTATTTGAATGGCAAAACTGCTCAAAAGTCGCGTTCGCGTTCGTGTTCGCGTTGGACGCGAGAACGCGAACGCGAAAGCGAACGCGGTTTTTCGTCCTGGAATATTTTAGTCATTTGTAGAGGAACCGTTCTAACAGAGTGCGAACGCGAACAATTTTTTGTTCGCGTGAACGACCGCCTTGATTGCCCCCAGAGCGAATTTTCCCAGAAGGTCGCGCGGCTTTTTTGCTATCAGCCAATCAGCAGGTACTTCCCTTGCATCATTTCCACAAATAGAAACTTGTACGCCTGACCTGACAATGGACAAGACAGAAGCCATGATTCTTGAAATTGAGAAGAATCATGTACTGTATGACAAAGCAGACAAAGATTACAAAGACATCACGAAAAAAAGAGACATATGGTGGTACTCTCCAAATTCACTTCTTCTCTGTAAAATTTCGTGCACTGACACACGCCTCTTTCTCTTCCTCCGTTGTTTTGCGTACAAATACAGTACTATGATCTCCTCTGTGTCTGACTCTACCTGCGCCATGATTCCAAATGACCAAATTTTATTTCTCACAGCAAGAAAAAGACGAGCCGCCTCGAAAGCCGTTGACGGTTTTCCGCGTTCGGGTTCGTGCTCTATTTGAATGGCAAAACTGCTCAAAAGTCGCGTTCGCGTTTGTGTTCGCGTTGGACGCGTTCGCGCTCTGTATAAACGGACCCTAAGGCTCCTTGGGCGCGTGCGCCGGTCAATCCTCCCCCAAGTATGCCCATGCTGCTCCTCCAAGGGTGCACCGGTCTCGCCGTCTGAGACACATCCCGAAGTGAAGGCACCATACGTGGAAACCGGTTGGTCCCAGCAATTCCGAAACAGGCACCGCGCTGATGTGCGGCCTGTAACATAAAGCACAGGGTGCCAAGAGACTGCAGATACAGGCTCACGAAGTCAGAGCGGTCACCGCCAGCGTCGCGTTCGACCGCAACTGCGCAGTCAGAGACATCGTTGCAGCGGTCGGGTGGCGAGCAGACGGTCCACCTTCGCCCGCTTCTATCTCCGAGACCTCTCCGGCCGAGACAACCTGGCCCTCATCGGAGACCTCTCGGCAGCGCAACACTCCCTCCGAGCGCCGCTGGCGCCATAGGTAACTCTTAACTGAAATCGTCGGGAGGTTGCCCCTCGAAGCTAAGCTTACGGCCGTGGCGGGTTTTGGACGGCACCCTCCTCCTTTTCGCTATTCTTCCAATTAGTAATGCCATCGGTAATGTATTTTGAGGAAACAAATGTATTTTTCTCTAAAATGTATTTTTTCGAAAAATGAATTTTTCTTTAAAATGCATTTTTTAGAAAAATACTTACCGATGGTATTACTCGAAGGACCCTCCCACCTACCCCGCTTGCCTCAAGTGCGCTAAGGAACTAAACTGAGGGATGACGGGTATTCTCGTACCGGGTGGGAATAAGGGGAGGCTATTCAGGCCATGACCTGGTCTATGGCGCCCCACTCCTGCCAACACTCCCTTATACGGACACAACCAAATTTTGGCTAAAATTAGGCTAGCTAAGGGCTTTTCCACAATGTAATACCATCGGTAAGTATTTTTCTAAAAAATGCATTTTAAAGAAAAATTCATTTGTTTTCTCAAAACACATTACCGATGGTATTACATTGTGGAATTCCGAAGAGGAGGTGGGTGCCGTTATAACGCCCCTACTGCCAACAGACCAACCCTCAGACCCGCTCTCCCGGAGCAAACTCCCGATAATTTTAGTTAAGATACCTGCGGCGCCTAGGGCGCCGGGAGGGAGTGTTGCTCTGTAGTGATGTCTCCCCCCAGCGAGAGGTTCTGCCGCTGGGTGGAGAGGTCCCTCAGGTAGAAGCGGGCGAAAGTGGTCTCTGCTCGCCCTCTCATAGCCGCCACAAAGTCCTTGACTGCACCGGTGCTGTCGAAGCGGGACTTGCGGCCAAGGCTCTGACCTCGTGCGCCTCGATGTTCAACATGTGGCTGCATCAGGTCGAGGTTCTGGAAGGCCGGGCGGATCACTCCCCGGAACCAGGAGGAGCAGGTCTGGGCCGAGATGTCACGTCTACCTGGGGACAAAGGGAGAAACAGGTGTGTGCGTCCTCTGCGCAAGCTTGGTCCGGCGCAGGCCCACACGTAAGGCTCTCACCAGTTCCTATTGTCTGGTCTACCGAGTGGAGTCTGCCACTCGTAAGGGCGGAAAGTCATCAGCGGTATGACAGCCAAGGCGACCACTACTTGGCCCCGAAGGCTGGTACCGTTAGCAGTTGCACGGCGCCTTTTGTCCGTACCTGACAGCAACCCGTGTGTGACACCAGCGCGTACGTTCACTGACCCTGGAAGAGGTGGCTAGGCCACATGTAAGGTTCTCACCGGGGCCTTAAGTCTGTTCTCCCGGGTGGAGTCCGTACACGCGCCGGGCGAAACATCTGTCGCCGTCAGGGAGGCCGCCTCTTGTCCAGGAAGATGTTCAGGTAGCAGTAGCATGAAGCCGGTTGTCTGGCACTGCAAGCAATCTGGGTGTGTGGGCAGCGCGCGTAGTGTACTGACCCTGGAGGTTGAGTCAAGGACCGCCAGGAAGCACTTCTTCCGAGATACATCCGTCAAGCGCGTCATGTGCCGGGTTCCAAGGACGGGGTTGAGACCACGTAAGCCCCCATGGTAGATCACTCTTGGCCCACGCGAAGCAGTGTTGGGCATCCAGACCGAAGAGAGCCTCCGAAATGCGAGGTCTTGCAGCCACCCGGGTCTGATGAGCGTAATCACCTGTAGGTGTCGGCGATCATGGTTCGATAGTCCCGAACAGTGAAAGGAGACCGTCCCTGGTCGTTGAATAGCCCGAGGAAGCATTCCGTCAGCTGGGGCTTCACCAAGTCCGGAGGGAAGGAAGGCTGTCGTCAGTCCCGTCACCCAGCGCTCGTCGTCTTCCCTCGCAACTCGAACGGTTGAGGGTCTGCGGGTTGTCTCGGTAGCATCCATGGCCGCCCTAGGGAAGCCTCTGTGGTAGAGGGCTTGCTGCACAATCTCCAGGTGTGTCGGAAGAGTTCAGGGCCCGGCTGTAATGGCGGCTGTTCCAGTTGCTAGAGCCCCGTGCGAGTAGTGGAGAGCTGCAGAGGGGGGGCATGTGGTAACGCGCTGACCCCGACTGGTGAAGAGACAAGCACCCCAAGCCAGGAAAACGCCCACCTACCTCCGCAAACCTGCAACAAAGGGAATGTCGGACAACCACGCGTATAACGCAGCATTCAATCTCAATGGCGAGCAGTGAAGTTAAAAGATCTGGCCACAGCGACGCCTCCCCGCGCCGCCGGTCTCAAGCGCCCTAGCATCTCCCATAATTACACCCTCCTTCTCCAAGCAGAAGAGGTGTCAGGTTGAACGGCGAACCCCTAGCATATCATCAGTCCTAAGCGAACTGAAGAAGGTAATGATAGTCGCTGCTAGCCTGCCCTGCTCCCGTCCTACTGGGAGTCCCACTCGAACAGGACGACCACGCACTCCATCCTCGACGGGATCCATGCGAAGAAACACGTAGTACCTGTCCCGTAGCGTAGGCAGCCTAGTCGACGGCGAAGAGGGCAGAATCCCAGCCTACCGCCCGGCTGCCAACTGGTTAGGACTGCGAACATCGAGTTGTCCCAAAGTCCTGGAGACGCACCGCTGCTCTCAAGTCTTTGTCTAGCATCTGGCAAGATGTCGAGGCACTTGTGTCGAGTCGATAGAACGAAGATCGTGCACCATATCCACCGACTAGAGTACGAGAAGAGTCGACCATACTGCCGCGGAACTGAGCTCCAACCACCTCTCGGGAACTAATTTTTTCATGCTGTCGTCACGTATAACTCCCGGTACTTGCGCCCCCGGCCGCAGGATCTCCAGTGCCGAGCGGGTAACTTCACAAGGAGCTATCGAGGGCAAGTCCATCCGCTCCAGTCAGGCGCCGCAGCATGCCGGAACTCCAAGTCGTCTCCACCCAGGCAAACGAACGCTTCCGCTAGGTCCCGAAGCTGTCATCTTAGAAGAAGAAGACCGTAGTGCTTGGTCGCCGCTGCCCACGGCCAGGCCAATGCGAAGTGGAGGGTAGCACCCCGCCGGAAGAAGGATACGACGAGCCGAGAACTCGTCTCAGCAGGGGCTTAATCTGAACTGTGAGCGTTACCCCCCGATGTAGACCGAAATCGGCCCCTGCAGTGAGGTCGGTCGGACCAGTCCTCAACCCGCGCTGACCTCTATGAAGGTAGACTGCTACTTGGTAGTCATCAATCGCACGCCTGGAGAATGCTGCCACTGACGTTCCCGGGACTGTGTCGTCGGCGTCACAAAACGTCGCCTCCGTCCCTCGGATGTAAGCCACAAAATCCGGTGCCGCAGAAGAACTGCGCCTCCGCAGAAGAGTGGTCCCTGCCAAACTGTCCGACGGTCTGCGATGACCGCGTGCCTGTCCTGCATCAATGTTCCCGGAAGACTGCTACATCCAGCGGTGTAAGCAGCGTGTATCGGCTGTGCCAGAGTCCTTGTTAGCCTCCTTGTCGGTCTGCCAGGGGGGCCAAGGAAGTTGTCCATCGCGCGGTGCCCTGCGTGGCCGACTCTTCAACTCGGTCGGCCGCGAGAAAGTGTGCAGGACGGTATCTCGAATCATCAGATCACAGTCTGTAGCCGCAGCGAAGCGTTGGCAGCGGAAGAGAAGTAGGATCACAAAGTTGAAGCCACCAGTGCCTCCCCCGGCGCCCTGAAGCGGAGACAGAAGCCGGCGACAAGAATTCGGCACCCGAACGGATGAGGGAGGGACTTGAAATGCTTGGACGCGATGAGGGGACCTGCTTCGTCTAAAGCCCGAGGAGGCTCCCTCCTCTATCTCCACGCAGAAGGCGGCGAATCCAAGATCTCTCGGAACCGCGAGCGTAGCGACGTGGAGTAGCTATCATCGCCCAGCCACGGCGAACGACGTCCTCCGGAATCAAGCGGAAAAGTCGTCTGTCCCGCACGCAGGAGAAGGGATGTCTAACTGCTCCGAAGTCCGGGGAACCCCGGGCGGCGGCGATCCAACGAAGGTGGACCCAGCACTTGGAAGGAACAGTTTAGCCTCAGAGGGCCGGTCCCACGAACTCGAACGGCGACGAAGATACTTCGGAGCGCCTGTCTTCCCGATGTGTAGCGACCCAACGGAACTGGGACGTCGTCTCCTGTTCCTCTCGTACCCCTGGTCTCTGTGTAGTGAGCACATGCTTCCGAAGTCAGGCGAACTGAAAGATTGTGACCTATTGCCGGGAACGGAATCCCATCGTGAAGTCGTCTCTCTGCACTGCATGTAGAGCGGGCTCTCGTCTGCACGGTCGGGGCGAGGCGTGGCCCAACATCACTGAGCCGGGATCTTGTCGTGTGAAGTGCAGCGGTCCTGTAGCACTTGCGGTTGCCGCAAGCCGTAGAAAGTGCCGGTGTAACCACGACGGGAGATGGCGCCAACGCGTGTATAGCCCGGGCGAGGGCGCCCAAAATAATCATAATCATAATAATAAATTAATTAATTAATGCTTATTGAAAGAGTTTTATTTTTGATTGTAATTGCCCTTTCAGGGATAAATCAAGGTATTTGCATTAAATTGAACTATGTGAGTCAGAATACCACTCTGTGTCTCATCTCCATTTTCTCAAAACTGAAGTAATCGGTTCAGTGGTTCCAGGGTTATAGCCCTTTTAAGGATAAGAGGTGTTGCACCCCAGCGGTCTGGCGAAACCGCTGCGCAGCTGGGAATGCAACATTTTAACACCTGTGGCAAAAGGGTTTAAAACGCCTAGCTTGAAAGAAAGGCACTAGGTGCCCTAAAACGACAACAAAGGAACCCCAATCTTGCACGCTACCGCGCAATATATGCTCTCACAACCCAGTCGTCACTGACCTGAAGCCGAGCTGTCGTCTATAGGGCAGTACCCGCCGTCAGTGGGTCTGGGCGTGCCTCTCCGTTCGGCACGGTAAGGGGAACCTTAGGAGGGCCCTCCGCGTTAGTATGCGACTGTAGCTAACTGGCCCGTGACGTCATTGTCCCGGCGGGAGTGGACGAGTCTCGTGGCAAACCGTGCGACTCCCAGCACGTGGCCGCTTCTGCCTGTCGCCTTGGCCCCACAGAACTGGTCCGCCTTAAGCAGTCTCTGCGTGTATCCGTGTAACCACTCGAGTCCGAAGGGTTACCCGCCTGAGAGCGGTAGCGGCGACCAGAAACCCGACGAGGCGACGGCCGTCGTCTCTCCGGGTTGCGTCTTGATTGTGGGCTAGGTCTACTGAACTAACACAGTGGAAGAGATCGGAATGTCTCCACTAACCTGTGATCTAGGCGAGGATCGAGCCCTGGCATCTGGTTCGTCCGTCCGTCGTGTTTCCACTCTGGGCTGTCGGAGGGTGGAAGAGTGGTCATCTCTCGAGGCCGTGTCCCGGTGAAACGAGTCTCGTGTGTCACCGCGTGACTACTTGTACGTGGTCGTTCCCGCCTGTCATGTCTGCGATCCGCCATGTGCGTCTGGACTGGTAGCGTCGTAGATTTGGTTGCCGACGCCAGTCCGGGGGAAGGATCATGTTGTCTGCCTCCTCCAGAGGCGGACAGACTGTAATCCCTTCCGCTGACAAGGGTTCAGGCTCAGGTCTCATGGTCGCCACGGTAAGGGTAACCTCAGTGGGGCCCTCCGCGATAGTATGCGACTTGCAAGCTTTCTTTGGTCGGGACGCCTTAGCCACTGGTACCGGCTTGGTTCCCGTCTCACAGTGGTACTCCGCACCGGGTCTGTCAGTCGTTCCCTGACAGGAGTCGGTCGCTCTCGGCGGTAAAAGCCCCACAGTTGCGACCATCTCTCGTCCAGCCATGGGGCGCACACCACACACGTATGGTTCGAATCGCAACCAGAACAGGGTAGGCAGACTGCATGCACGTCCGATGGCCACTGAAAGTCGCCACACAACGTGCAGGTACGCACCTGGTATCTGTAACAAGAGGGTACAATGAAGAAACGAGCGAGCGTGGCCTCCGAAGTCACGCAAAAATAAAACGCGCGCGATGACGAAACGAAGCTCATCGAATTCGAAAGAGTACAGCGCGTGCCTACGCTCGGCGCTCCTGCTCACCCTAGAGCGCCGGTCGAGGGCATTCACCGAGATATTACCTGTCCATGGCGGCAAAAGGTAGCAAACCCACGTCTCACCACCGAAGTGGACCCACTGTCAGCCGGTTGCAGAAACTCGTCGCCAGTCACGACCGGGCAGGCTCCGAAGTCTCGTCACCGCGAAAGGTCGAGTGAGCTCGAAGTCCCAACAGCCAAACTCAGTCGGCAAGTGAGTCCCCAAGTCGACGAAAGAGAACCGGCCCAGCAGAGCACAAGCAGTCCCAAAACGACTCAAGCTCCACAGTACACAAGTTCCAAGTTCCCAGCTCACCGTCAACCAAGGTCAGGACGACCGGTCCAAGTTCAAAAACGCAGAGCACGAACAGACACAACCTTCCTAGTGCTAGCTAAGAACTAAACTGGGGGATGACGGGTATTCTCGTACCGGGTGGGAATAAGGGGAGGCTATTCAGGCCATGACCTGGTCTATGGCGCCCCACTCCTGCCAACACTCCCTTATACGGACACAACCAAATTTTGGCTAAAATTAGGCTAGCTAAGGGCTTTTCCACAATGTAATACCATCGGTAATGTGTTTTGAGAAAACAAATACTTACCGATGGCATTACTCGGAGGAACCTCCCACCTGCCCCGCTTGCCGCCACTACGTTAAGTGTAAGACTGGCGGGAATGCACGGCTCACGTGACCGGATGGAGGGAGGGGAGACTACCCGGTCACTTGGATACAACTCTGAGTTACAGCCCTTGTCGTGTAGGTACACACAAGGGCTCTTAGGCTGAAATCGGATAAGCTAAGGGGTATATATTCCAATTAGTAATGCCATCGGTAATGTATTTTGAGGAAACAAAACAAATAGCCCAGCACACGCACTGGAAGTGAACGTTGGCTGGACAGATCTTGCCGCCCATACTGTACAAAAAGTTGTCTCGCAGTGACTGGAGCTGACAGCCATAGGCAAAAACAACTACTCAGTTAACCCTTATCATTTGGAATACACCAGTGTGTGAAGTAAGTTTGACTAAAATAGTTCAAGGGTAGTGCCAGAATAGCTTGGCACCTATAGGCGCCAAGCTATTCTGGCACCACCCTTGAACTAAAGCCATTGGTCTATATCCTTATGTGTAAGTACTATAATGTAGCTTGCATATGGCAGTGTACAAATTTGAAGCTTTTAGCCTCAGTATGATATGGGTTAATAACCTATGTACAATCTTTAATGTCTCGTAGGAATTCTAAAGAGTTGGAAGTTTTACAGTGGTGCCGTAAGTATCTTGGTGCCAAGAGGCAATGGTCAATACATAGCCTAAATATGACTCCCGCAATGTCTGAAGGATTCTGAGTTCAAAGGTGGTGCCAGAACAGCTTGGCGCCTATAGGCGCCAAGCTATTCTGGCACCTCCCTAGAACAGAGATAGTCATAATAGCAGGAATCGAGGTTAACATTATTCAAACATAACAAGCCTGCTGGGATAAAGTTGGCAATAATGAACTGCCTGCATTAAACATTATCAGCACTTAAAACCAAACACAAACTTACCGAATATCCCTGTTGAAGAGGACAGTATCCTGAGGCACAACACCAATGCTGCTTCTCAGGGAACCCTGCGTCACCTTAAACAAAACACTAACAGTCATAACTTAAACTTAATTTTAATAACATGTACATCTATGTATAATCCCCATAAATAAGAAACAAGAACCAGATCTGACGAGACTCAGTTGATTTTTTAAAAAGTCCTTCTAATTGCAACTGACCGGACCAGGACAGAAAACTTTATATTTTGCATCATAGCATTTATCCTAGGGCACAACTACAATACCGCTTCACACAGAACTCTGCAGCACCTTAACCCATATCACACTGAGGCTAAAAGCTTCAAATTTGTACACTGCCATACGCAAGCTACATTATAGTACTTACAGATAAGGATAGAGACCAATGGCTTTAGTTCAAGGGTGGTGCCAGAACAGCTTCAGGGCTAGAAATTAACTTTTTTCTTTGGGGGCCACCGGGCCCCTTGATTGAAAAATTTGAGGGCCCACAAGCAACTTTCGGGGCCCAACTTTGAAAAATAATGCAAACAAAAAACAAAAGAATTATTGACAATATAATAAGTAGAAAGTACAATTTGTCTGATAATCTAAAATAAAAACAATTGAATTTCCAATTTTGCTGAGTGATGTCATTTTTATTTGCCTTTTCCTTCACTTTCAAACATTACCAACAAAAAAGGGGAAAAAACACACACACACACATTCAGTGACACACATATTCCAGTGACTAGTGAGCCTGAAATGGCCATTAAACAAAATAGAAAAAAAATCAAGTGAGTCTCTTGTATAATACTTTTCAGTTTTGTGACTGAGTATTGCACAATACACATCATTAATTAAAATTTTTAATATGAGTAACCTAACAAAAAATCTGACCTCAATGCACAAAAGTTCAAAACAAAACCATGAAAGGGAACTAAACTTAACAGTACTCTTCCTGATAAACTAAAGTTAAACAGATTTTGCCTTTTCTTTTTTTTTTTTCAATCATCTATTCATATTACACTTATGTGCACTTGAGTTAACAGAAGTAAACTAAAAATACAATAACAAAAAAAAAAGAAAAAAAGAACACAATACTATTACTGTGAGTGAGGGCACCGGTGTGGGTTGCTTCCCTTGGCCCAAATACGAAACTGCCGAGTAGAGCTAGCTGTAGCAGACGAATTATTTTGCGGGCCAAGCGGGCCCTTCGTTTTTCAACTTTCCGAGCCCGAAATCAACTTTGCGGGTTTTTGGCCCCGGGCCCCCGCTAATTTTGAGCCCTGAGCTTGGTGCCTAGAGGCGCCAAGCTATTCTGGCACTACCTTTGAACTATTCTAGTCAAACTTATTTCACACAGTGCAGTGGTGTATTCCGAATGATAAGGGTTAACCCTTTTCATCCTGATACACTACTGCTTGAAATTAATTTCACTATGCTAGTTCAAGGGTGGTGCCAGAATAGTTTGGCACCTGAGGTGCCAAGCTATTCTGGCACCACCCTTGAACTAAAATGGTTGATCTACCTCCTACTGGCACCACCCTTGAAATAAAAATTGTTGATCTATCTCCTAATCTGTAATATAGACTACACAGGACAATAAGAAAATTTTAAAAATCCACTTCAGGATGTAATGGGTTAAATAAGACAGTAGGCATATCTAACTGTACAAAAACAGTCATATTTTAAAAAATAATAACATGTATGCACACCGTTAATGCAGATGATGAATTCCCCCAGGATGCCTATCTAAACCGTCTTAACTGTAAATGCGAAAAGTGGTCAAATGAGTTTGGTCCAATATTTCATTGTACAGAAAACATTTGCTACTTTGTATCATATATATATATATATACACACGACTGCTTTATCCCTTTAGTTGTCCATAGCGCTTTTCGTCAAAGTGATTCCTACAGGAATCTAATTGACAAAAAACACTAAGTACAACCAAAGGGTTAATGGTCTATTACTGATATATCTTTTAAAAACATACCATGGAAATGTTCTGGCCATCAATCTCAATTGCTCCACTGCTGACGTCGTAGAAACGGAACAGGAGACGAATGATGGTGCTTTTCCCACTTCCTGTGTGACCAACCTTTATACAATGATTTGAAAAAGAATTAGGGATACACATCTGCAGTAATTTTTCATGGAAATTTCTGATGGAAATTTTTTTTATTAAAGGAAAAATCCAGAAAGAAAAGTAGCAGCCAGTATAAAATACTGTATACATTAATGTTGTTATGCATGTAGATACTTTCTGTCATACTTAACCCTTAAACTCCCAGAACTAAATGACTTCCATTCTATAGAATGGAAGTCATTTAGTTCTGGGAGTTTCAGTATAAAACTAATGGAAGATTTGAAGAAAAGAAATGTAAAAGTGGTTGTGATGTATGAAAGACATTTCGTATGTATCACTATCAGAAATCCCAACATGCTTGCCCCCTCCCCCTCCGTGTTCCACACTTCAGCTAATCATCCAGGCACTGCCCTTGAGTCCTCACAATCAATCTGTCTTCCACAGTCGGCAAGAGAAAGTGAAAAAATAAGAGCATTCAAACAAGAACTTGGACTCACCAGAGCAAAAGTCTGTCCAGGCTCTACAGTAAATGTAATATTTTGCAGTATCGGCCGACTGCAAATGAAAAAGGTATTGGCTTACAATATAATAATTTTCACAGTTAACAACAAATTTGGGTGTAGGAAGCAGGTTTAGTCGTGACTAAAACTGCTACCTACACGCAAAGGGTTCAAATGTTTCATAATCGCAAATGTAGTTATAGAGATCAGCCTCAATATAACTCAGTATCCCAAATCAGATACAACTGGGAGTTCTGTAGCTACAAAATGGATGCCAAAGACCCAAAGGTTCCTGCGCTGATAAAAGGCTTAGCTGGCCTGCACACAACCATGCACAGATCAGTTGAGGCTAACATTAGCTCAAAGACTTTTGCTTACTGGGTGCTTTTCCTTCACCGACCTCCATAAATTCAGCACCATGTTAGCAGTGTGCATCATGTAGTACATGGCTGCCAGGTATTGCAATGTACGGAGGCAGACCTTTCAAAAATTTAGCCCTCTGGCCGTCCATAGTGCTTTTTGTCATGATGATTCCTGCAGGAACCATTGCAACAAAAAGTGCTACAGACAGCCAAAGAGTTACAGCTCAAGTAAAGCTGCATGTAATGCCACAGACACCAGGAAACCATGCAGCTACATTGGTTTTAACCATTTCACTGCCAAGAAAAAATGAACGATCAAACTGCAAGAGGCATAGGTCCTCATGAGCCCCCACAATTGCAGGGGCTCATGAGGATCTACGCCTCTTGCTGACACCACTTTGTATCCATGTTCCTCTGATGACTAATATAATGCTCTCTGATGTTGAATTTACAATGAACTCACAATGATTTAAAAAACACAATTTTCGTCCACTGGTAGGGATGGGGTTAACTTCTAGCAATTAACATGTACTAAACAGTGAAAAATGTATGAAAGCCCTTGAAGCATATGAAGTAAAATGTAATAAAACACTATTTTTTTAGCTATATTAGTTTTAACTTCAAATATTCCATGTTTCTTCGTACTGCATATAAAAAAAGATGAAAAAACATGAGAGCCCTACAGAAGTAACTCTCAGGAATGGTACATCACATCGTGTCCTTTAAATTAACCCCATTGACCCCATTATGCATACATGCAGCCACTGGTAATTTTTACAGCAGCGGTGGCTGCACGCACAAGGGGGTTAATACATAGTGGTGGTTGCATGCACAAAGGAATCAATTTAACAGCACTGGTGGCTGCACATGCAAGAAGGTTAACTGAACTGACATTGAATGCATTAACCCTTTTCATTCTGACACACCAATTGCGTGAAATAAATTGGATATGATAGTTCCAGGGTGGTGCCAAAATAGCTTGGTGCCTCAGACGCCAAGCTATTCTGGCACCACCCTTGAACTAACACTGTTGATCTATCTCCTAAACTGTAATGTTGCCTAGATAGGACAATAAGCAAATTTATTTTTCAAATTAGCTTCAGGACGTAATGGGCTAAAACACTACCTTGGCTCGTAAGAGAAACACACATTCAGGAATTCAATCCTGCCCTGCCGAACAACAAGTTTCTCTGCGCCTGGTGCATCTCGCACCTGAAAATCAAAATCAGTGTAAAGATATAAGCACAAAATACAACATGTATGCATGCTGGTCTGTGATATTGGACCTTTGGTCTGATCAAGCCTGAAAGATCCAAATCACACATAAGCAACATAATGTATGGTACAAGATCATATACCAGTAAACATTTTGGTGAGAAAATTTTATTTCAGAAATTATTTGTATGTTGATACGTAGATAAGACATCAAGCTGATTTTTATTTTTGCATTTCTGTATCAAACATTGTGTGAGCCAAATGCTGAGAAAATGTACGATTCAAAGATTCAAAGAAAATTACTTAATTATCCACACAAGCAAAATTTCATCTTTGGCTTCACATAGAACAAAACAAACACTGGTAGTGTACACATACAAATGGGCTAAATCTATGAAAACTAAATCTAGTAAACAGCTGTAATTTGTCCTGCCAACTAGATTAGATTTGTTGTCTATGAACGCTTGGGTGTCAGCAGTGCTTTTGCTTCAAGATGATTCCTGCAGGAATAACCTTGACAAAAATCACTGCCGACAGCCAAAGTGTTAAGCACACATTAAACAAAGCTACATGTACTATATACCTCTGGATCTTTCTCCAGCAGCTCAAACATGTTTTCCATGTCAATAAAGCTCTTCTGGATTGTCCTTGACAACACAAGAAAACCAAAGAATAAATTCAGCAATTTGCATCACACATACCCAATGAGCAAAAGGCCATCGGGCTGATGGGTCGCTGTTGGCCCGCGAACATCCGTGCATGGGCCAACATTGACCCGATGGCCTTTGCATGCTGGGTATGAATCTGTGGCAGATGGAGCAGCCATGATAATTCAAGGGTAGTCCTAGAATAGTTTGGTGTGCAAGAAGGCACCAAGCTATTCTGTCACTAGTCCTGAACTATCATGGCTGGTCCAACTTCCACTTTTGTGTTATAGGGGTTAATTAATCACACTGGCTGTCTCCCTTAAATGCTGCGCTCATCAGCGAGGGAGACAACCAGTGTGAGTAGTAAATGTGCTCGTACAACAATATTGTTTATGCAGTGAAATTCATCGATTGCACATCGTGAGTTGTACTATACCAAAACTTTATATTAATGTAATCATCAATTTGCACACAATTTCACACAAAAGGAAGGAGAACTTTAAATACCACCCACATTTTTTCTTGATATACATCCCAAGCTTGTTACATGCAGAATAATTAAATACACATACGGCGTGTGGTCAGCATCTCTAGGAGAGTGTTTAACCCCTATGCACATGCAGCCAACAGTACTGTTTACAGTAGCGATGGCTGCGTGTACACTTGGTAAGAGTTTTATCAAACTATTCATATATGATATCCCACAATGTTGTAAACAAAATCGCATACCTATAGTATCCTCCCAAAGAGTTAAGTGGTCCGAAAAGCTGGCCCAGGTAGGAGCCGAAGAGGACGTAGTCTCCGACCGTGAGATGTGTTTCCCCGACACTTTTCACCACTGCCCATGCACACAGCAATAAACCAGCTGCATAGCCAAATGTGGTCACGGTGTTTTGAGTGGCTTGCCACATTAGCAGAAATGTCTGAGACTTCCATGATGCCACCTGTTTGTGGTGAAAGTAACAAAGATGATAAGATTTAAAGCACGTTAAACTTCAACTGAGGAGATTAACCACTTCGCTGCTAGTAGATGCAGACTGTTTTTGAAATCTTTCTTAACCCATTCAGTGCCCATTGACATAAACTGTGTTTCTGCAGGATTCGTCAGCTCAAAATCAACAAACCCTAGTTGTCCTAAGGAAATGGATTCAAAGGAGTGCAAACAAGAGGCATAGATCCTCATGAGCCCTCGCAACTGCTGGGGCTTATGAGGATCTGTGTAATTACCTCTTGCAGTTGGGTGTGTTCAAATTTTCTTGGCACTGAACAGGTGAATTCAAAGCGAAAGATCCTAGGATACAAAATGGGGTCAGCAAGAGGCATAGATCCTCATGAGCCCCCACAACTGCGGGGGCCCATAAGGATCTACGTCTTTTGCACTGGGATCCTGTTCATTTTTTCTCGACAGTGAAGATGTGAAACTACATGTGACCAACATTCCTCTTCAGACAATAGTGAGATGAGTCATGCAGCCATGACAGGTTGCCTACGGATGTCAACTGCCGGCGCTGTAAGATTACTTCCCCTAGAATGCTATCAATGGTGAGATCTGCCTAGCCAAGATTTGCTTGCAGTGCATGCATGTGGTTATTTTTAGCACTGAATGTGTCATCACAAGCCATTTCTTCACATTCACGCCTGATCCAGAATGAACTGTTAACAAATGATTACTTAGTGTCAGAGTACATAAATACAGAAAAGGTTCTAAGCTGGCAAAGGGTTTAAACCTTATCATTTGGAATACACCAGTGTGTGAAATAAGTTTGACTAAAATAGTTCAATGGTAGTGCCAGAATAGCTTGGCGCCAACTAGGCGCCAAGCTATTCTGGCACTACCCTTGAATTAAAGCCATTGGTCTATATTGGTAAGTACTATAATGTAGCTTGCATATGGCAGTGAACAAGTTTGAAGCTTTTAGCCTCAGTATGATATGGGTTAAGGGTGGTGCCAGATTAGCTCAGCACCTTACTGGTACTCACCTTTCAGACACCAGAGACTGAGCTAAGTTATGCATGGCCATGATAGTTCAAGAATACTGCCAGATTAGCCTGGCGCCTTCCTAGGCACCCAGCTAATCAGGCACCAACTTTGAACTATCATGGACTATCATCTCCCTCAGCTAGCAAGTCTTTACGGCCATCTTCAATAGCTACAACAATCTAAATGTAACAGGAATTAATTGAGAATATAACAGCTACAAATGCAAAATGATCCCCCAAGAAGATAAGGTGTGAGGAAGTTCAAAACACAGACTAAGTTAAGACACTCTCTTACATTGTATCGACTGATGGCCTCTTGGTACCTCTGAATTTCATAGTCTGTGGCTCCATAGTACTTCACCTGAAACAAATAATTTACCAGTACCAAGGTAAAAATAAACCCCAGTAGCAAAACATCTTCCAGCCCACGACGACCACAGTGGGCCCGCGCACAGTCGAGCGCCGGCCCACTGTGGTCATTGTGGGCCCGAGGACTTTTGCTTAGTGGGAACGTAATGTAAACACCAGATGAACTACACACTACCCTTAAACTAAAATGGTCTTTTATTTACCTTGCACTGTATATCAAAAAATTACACATGTTTAACCCAAATCACTACACAGGAGATGGATCGACCATGATAATTCAAGGGTAGTGCCAGACTAGCTTGATGCCTAATGGCACCAAGCTAATCTGGCACTACCCTTGAATTATCATGGTTGATCAATCTTCTGCAACTGGTACATGTCCATTATGTGACACCTCCAAAATTTGGGAAATATGGCCATGGGGTTAAATGAGTTAAGTGTTTAATTTCCCACGCAGACTAATTAATAGTTGGGGTGTATCATGGCTAATTGGCTTAAATTAAATTGGTTTAAATTTTAAGTTTCTAGAAAGTCTGCAAAAGCCCTGTGGTTCCATGGGAAAAAGAAAAGAAACAAGAAACAGAAAGTCATAAAGAAAACATTGCATACTGTTTCAAAATTCAGCAGAGAATCGACAGCCTGTGCATTGGCTTCATTATCCATTCGGTTCATCTCACGTCGAAACTTGGTCCGCCATTCCATCATTATAAACGTCAGCACTGCAATCATGCACAAATATATTATAGACTAGACAATGAGTAAAGTCCACAGCCAATGAAAGGAGGGGGTGGGAGGGGGTGTTGATTCTGTGATCTCGGACACAAAAGATAAAATACAGTAAACTTTGAATATATCAAAATGCCAGGGGACCAAACTTTGCTTGTCGTTGCATCCAAAGTTTGTTATAAGCGAAATTACATAAACAGAAAGAATGTAGTCAGAACCTCTGAAAACATGTCATGCTATCTGATTTTTGTGGCTTTGCTACAAATTACTGTAAATACTTTATGTAAACTCTGATTTAACACTAACCTCCCCTGATTAATTCATTCACACATGATAATGACCATGGTAAATTTGGGGAAAGACAGCACTCACCGCACTCGATGTGAGGTATGAATTGGGGGTTCAAGGGTACTGCCAGATTCGCTTGACGCCTGGAAAGGCGCCAACCAAATCTGGCACTATCTTTCAAGTAGCATAGCCAAGTGAATAATAAACAATCACAATCTCAACAGAGTCCTTACCAACATAAACTGCAACACAGGTGAAGATTATGAGGCCAAACAGGTAATTGAAGGCAGTGACGAAGTAAACAATGGCAATCACAGAGTCCACAACCGTTGGCAAGATTTGAAACACTGCTTGGCTGCAAAACATGCTAGCAACATCAGACATAAATACTAAAGGGGTAATTGTGAATAACATAAATTATTAACCCCTCCACATCTGAGAATATAGGAAGCAGATGCATGAGCAAGAGACAGAGATCCTTCCCAGTAAGCCAAGGTCCTCGGCCCCAAAACAGCTGTGCATGGGTCCAGTGCGGCCGTCATGGGTCCGAAGACATTTTGCTACTGGGAGTTGTGAGTTCCCACAGTTTGCAAGGGCCTCATGAGGACCTATGCCTCTTGCTGACACCACTTCATACATGTATTCTTGTTCTTTGGACAGATTTTAGGTGGGGGGAGGGGGGGGGGGGGCCTCTGTGGCACTGAAGATTTCAGAAACATGAGCCAAAATGACTGCCAGTTGTGGGAGTAACTGCCATGTTGCTGCAGCCACCGGTACTGTTTACAAAACCAGTGGCCGCATTCACAAGGGTGTTAAAAGTTATATCAAAACACACTCATACTAATTCACATGACTGACCATGACAGTTCAAGGGTGGTGTCAGATTGGATTGTTAAACACAAGTGTGGACAGAATCAACTGTTTTACCTGAGAAGCGTATTCATGCTGTCTGTTCCACGGTCCACTATACGAAGAACCTCTCCTGTCTTTCTCTGCAGATGCCATCGCAAAGACAAGCTGAAGCAAAACAGAGCAGGCAAAAGATCATACAATCTTCTTCTTTCTCATGTTGTAACAGCAACCTCTTAACCCCTTCGCTACCAGTGGACACAAAATTATGTCTTTGAAAGGAGGTAAATTCAACACTGAAAAATCCCATCGACTCAAGGAATATTGATAGACTAGACCTAGAACCAGTAAAAGGTAACAGTGTTCCCCATTTGTTTCTAAACTAAGGGTCCCTGAAACCCTCTGCCAGAAAATTAAAGGGTCCTTTTGTCAAAACTGAGGGTCCCTTCACAAAAAGTTCAAGGGAAAGTACTCACTTTGCTCTCTGTCAGGGTTCACTTTCAGCCAATTGCTGAAAAAAATATGTCAGCTCACTGCTAATGGCCAATCAGACTTCAGAACTCCAAACCGGTTCGCCGAAACGAGTTTGTCTGAAATGCATTTGTGCGGCAAGCCTAGCTTCGCAGGCGTGCGAGCACTTTCGATAGCAGCTTGTGCGCTATGATTTGCATGCGTCCTTCGGACGTACAGACTGAAAATCTATGCGTCCTTTTCAGATTTATGTGCTTAATAGATGCAGAGCTGTGCGTTTTGGGGAACACTGGGCTAGGATATCCTAAGGAGCCCCTGCAGCTGCACACCACCCAACTGAAAGAGGCAAAGAACCTCATGAGCTGCAGCTGCACACCATCCAACTGGAAGAGGCAAAGAACCTCATGAGCCCCTGCAGCTGCACACCACCCAACTGAAAGAGGCAAAGAACCTCATGAGCCCCTGCAGCTGCACACCACCCAACTGAAAGAGGCAAAGAACCTCATGAGCCCCTGCAGATGCACACCACCCAACTGAAAAAGGCAAAGAACCTCATGAGTCCCTGCAGTTGCAGGGGCTCATGAGTTTTTTTGCCTCTTTCAGTTGAGTGGTGTTTACATTTTCCCGCAGAGCTAGGGTTAACAAAGCATTAACCCCCACGTGCATGCAGCCACTGGCAATGTCTACACTATCAGTGGCTGCATGCACACAGGGTTAAGTGCCCGCAAGTCTGCATGCTCTGGTCAAGGATAAAAGCATGCAGTCAATGAAGGAAAAACTTAAAAAGCAGGAAGAACAGGGCTTAAAACATGATGACCGCATGTTTATAATCAAATAATCACACAGGAAGAATTTTAAACTACCATCTGTGCACAATGGTTTAGGAACAGATTTTACAGCTGCTTATAGGTTACATTATTGCCAAGATGCTGGGCCCACCCTACCAGAATTTGCGACTGGCAATGTGTGGTAAGCAACAATTTGCCACCTGCCACATCAGCTTCATGGCACACTTTTCAATGTGCAAGCAATGTGTTTCTACTGACTGACCTGCCATTACCATATATGGAACAGCTCTCACGCGCACGGTTGAAATATTCAGAGCTGCGGGACACCCAGATGCATGGGAACTCTCAGACAAGGCTGATCAATTAACTCACTGGAGACATGCCGCAAACGGATACGCGGCTAATCGCAGCATTTCCGCATGCGGCACGTCTCCAATGAGTTAACAGTCTCAAAGCCGTCGTTCAGCTTCTCGCCATTTTTTCTGACTCGGAAGAGTGAAGAAACGGGAAGTGGTGCAAGGACACCGCTGATTGGCTGAGAGGTGGCAACAATGCTCCAGCATTGCGGGCTACCACAAATAAATAGACTCGGATTGTATTGGGTGCCAATTTGTGGTGGCAATATTGTAGGTGCCCCGCAATGTGGCAGCAACATTGCCGCCACAAAATTGCGCCCGGCAATAGGTGTTTGTGGCAGCGTGTGCCCAGCTTCTAAGCTGCTTTCATAGAATAGCAAACCAACCTCTGTAAACTTCATCTGTGGCAAAAATTGCAAAAGTGATTGATGCATTGACGCTGAAAATATTTTCTGATTTTACACATCAAAAGAATTAAGCTACTACTTGTACATGCAATTTGATGGTGTGTGCATGCAACCTTGTAAGTAACATTCTGGCACAACATTGTTTTGATGCAGCTGCCTCCTTTGATTTCCTAAAAAATATTTTCTGATGAAATCTTGAAACTGTAGCTCAGCAGGAAATGGTCATAACCACCTTGTGAAAAAAAGCCTTGGATCACATATGTAAACATTTATTTTGTTTTTCTCAGAACCTCAAAATTGCTCATTACAATGTTGCATTCTTTCACCATCAAATTGCTATAGTGATTATGCATTTCTTAAAATTGCATTTGATTTTATGCAACATGCTTCAGCCAACAAGATATGGCTCTATCATAAAATTCAAAGGCAGTCACCAAATAACTTGGAGCCTCCATGAGCCAAGCTATTCTGGCACTACCCTTGAACTATCATGGACAATTGGTCTCCTGAACTATAGCTTAGTCTTTAGAGGAAAAATCTCAAAATTCAACCTCATGGCTAAATTTTAAAATGTATTTTAACCCTTGAGCTGTCAGCAGCACTTTCTATCGAGATGATTCCTGCAAGTCACCTTGACAGAAAGTGCTCCTGACAGGCAAAGAGTCAGATGTTTGTCCTCCCCAACACTGCAACCAAAAGAACTATACCTGTGTAAGTGTGTGAAAACTTTGACTTCCATGCGCTTGCTGGAGTAAAGCTGCACAGCTAACCACAGCTGTGAACGCAGCTGTTCTAACAGTCCACCAGCAGCTGAAAAAAAAAAAAAAAAAAAAAAAAACAGCGATGCAGTACATTTAGATTTTTCTGCATGTCATAATAATAACCAATACATTTTTAAATATGTTTGAACTCAATGAGCACCGAGGTCGAAATTACTGAATCTGAATTTGACAGTTCTCTTGAAGAGGAGGCAGACAGTCCATGGTAGTTCAAGGGTGTTGCCAAAATAGCTTGGCTCACAAACAATTCTGGCATCAACTTTCAATTATTATGGTCCATACATATTAACCTTCCCTGCCACTGTATACAATTTTGTTTCTGAAATCTTTGTTCATTCAACGACCAAAGCCATCCCAAAAACATGATCCATGCAAACTGGTCTCATCAAGAGACATAAAAATAGGCTCATGAGGGTCTATGTCTCTTGCAGTTGGATCGTGTTTCTTTTCTCATCACTGAAGGGGTTAAAACGTGTTAAAATATCTTGACTTGTCAGATTAACAAATTGATGAAGATGCCACTCTTGTATGTGTAGCCTCCAGCACACAGAGGCTAATGACAGTAGAGATCCAACTGCAAAATTCAACTGCAAGAGACACAGGTCATCATAAGCCCCAGCAGCAGTGGGTATCCGCAGCTGCGGGGGCATATGAGGATCTATCCCTCATGCTGACCCCACTTTGGACCCCAGGTTCCTTGCAAGGACTGTATTTTTTGCCACTGAATTTGGCAGATGTTTCAGAAACTCAATCTTCAGCCACTGGCAGTGATGTAGGTGAATTGAGTCACTGGGACACCAGGGCATCAATATATACATAACAATTCATTTATCAATTGTGCCACCCACCTCCAGCCCCTTTCAGGTAAAGTAGTGTACAGTAGATAAGGATCAGGTCCCATCGGAACTGAATAGTCGAAGACTCTGTCAGACTGTTTACTGTGTTGACAAATAAAGGAATCATCGCAACTAAAAACACTACCGAAAGCCGAAGGGTTAGCACAACGATGCATATTAATGAACATAAGTTTCTTCTATCAAGCTAGGTAGAAGTAACTTATGTTTGTGCGTCATGTCTTAACCCTTGGATGTCGGTAGCGGTTTTTGCAGGAATCATGGTGACCACTACCGACACCTAAAGAGTTTTTAAAAATTCCCACCTCCAACTACAAACGATGCATTGACAATGATCCCCTCGAGTTAGGCCAGATTTTCCGGGCAGTTGAGGCAGGCACCACAAACAAAAACAAGCAACCTTGACTCGTTAACCCATTTGGCCCTAAGGCCGCATTTCCCAAATTTAGGAAGTGACACCTAAACTATGTAACAGGTGCAGAAGATGGATCAACCATAATTCAAGGGTAGTGCCAGATTAGCTTGGCGCCTGATAGCGCCAAGCTAATCTGGCACTACCCTTGAATTATCATGGTCGATCCATCTCCTGCTGTAGGGTGTTGGGGCTACATTGGGTTATGTAATCATACTGACACTCATACGCAAGTTTATTTTCCCACCAACCTCCAGTTACAAAAGATGAGTGGGCAATGAGAATCCAAGGGTAGTGCTAGATTAGCTTGAAGCCTCCCTAAACAAGCTAGGCTGGCACTACCGTAGAACTGTCATGACCCATCCATCTCCCAATGTCTTTTCAGTGCTGAGTGGAATAAACAGGTCTAATGTTTTATTGTTTCATATTAAAAAATCACTGGCTACCAACATTTTTACTGCTTGTTCTCAACCGCTGGTACTTGTGTAGGTACCGGGGTATCTGCATTTTGTAATGACTTGCGGTTTGCAGAAAAATTGGTATTTTTTTCATGGTCTCTGGAATTAGAAATGGAACCCCCCCCCCCCCTTCCCCCACACACACATACACTTACCTATCTCCTTACTGTAGATGGGCACAAACACATTGACCACCCTGCCTGCAGCCAGCAGCACAACGCAAAGAAAAACAACAAACTGCAGAGGTCGACTCCCACTGGGCCAAACTATCGGCAGCATGATTTTTAGTTTCTGGCCAATGTTGGCCCAGGTTGAATCGGAGTCTGAAGGTACTGGCTTTTTGTTAAAATCCTGCAAACACAGACATGGTGGACTGTTAATCCCCTTGTGCTTGCAGCAACTGACACTGTAAATGGTGGAAGGAGGGGGGGGGGGGGGGGGGGAGGGCGATTCCAAGCTCCTCCTTCCCCCTCCCCGAGATTCACACTTGGAAACCATCTGAAATCTTATTCAGGAATCTATTCCACACTAATCTCGCAAGCAAGATGTCTATTTTAGGACAGACATCTGGCACAGGGTGTGATTTAGCACACAGTTTCAGAGAAACTTCAAAATCCAGACCAAAAAGGTGACTGCCATGCGTGTAAAATGCAGAGAAGAACCCAACGAAGAAACAAACACACTCAGAAAAGACAGCTACATCTACAACACAATTTATTAATACTCGGATCAAAACCCTTTTTCAAGAAGTTGCATCTTCACAAAAAGATAACTTGCAAATTGTGCACTTGTTTACATACAATGTCTGTTTTGAAAAAGGTTTTGTCCCCAAGTATTAACTCCTTGACTGCCGAGAACAAAATGAACACGATCCAACTGCAAAAGATTCTCATGAGCCCCCACGGTCGTGGGGGCTCATGAGAATCTTTTGCAGCTGGATTGTGTTCATATTCATGCCTGTTGCTGAGGACAATTTGTAGTCACATCCATTGGATGGCTGACCCTTACAGTCGTTGAGTGAACAAAGATTTCAGAAACAAAAGATGTGTCTAGAAACAAAAGATGTGTCTAGTGGCAGGGAAGGAGGGAATAAATTCCCAGCCAGCACACCAATATAGGTCCAATATTGGCCCAATATTGGCTCAGATATTGGGCCGATATATGGGTGGCAATATTGGTCCAATATTGGAAGCGCAAAATGGCCCATTGTTGGCCCAATATCGGGTAAATGTTGGCTGCCAAGCTGGATCCATTGTTGGCCCAATATCGGGTGAATGTTGGCTACCAATATAGTGCCAAGCTGGATCCATCCTAGAACCAGTATGGTGAATATTGGCTGCCAATATAGTGCCAAGATGGATCCATCCTAGGGCCAGGATGGTGAATATTGGCTGCCAATATAGTGCCATGCTTAATCCATTCTGGTGCCAACATGTAGCAAATATTCTGCCAACCTTTTTCCAACATGAATAGTAGTGTCCCAGATTTGGATATTGGTAATTTAATCCAGCTTTTTTTCTGAGGAAAAAGATCATGCAAACATATATTAATCTGATAGTTATCAAATCAAACGTTCATCAAAATATGTAACTCAAAACACAACTTAAAAAGAAAGACCTGAACTCAGATTCACAGTGATGCACAAGTTTAATCTGATTTTCAGTTTTATGAAAAGAAAACACTAACTATACCGAAATGAAGGACAATGATTATCTCATTTAACCCTTTCCATCCTGATACATTACTGCCTGAAATAATTTGACCATGATAGCTCAAGAATAGTGCCAGAACAGCTTGGTGCACAGTTCTGTCACCACCCTTGAACTAAAATGGTTGATCTATATATCCTTACCCATAACATACCTTTCACAGGGCAATCTGAAGTTTTAAAAAAAAATCACCCTCAGGCAGGATTCAATGGATTAATTACATCCCCCCCCCCCCCCCCCTCACACAAAAAAGAAACCTGTCTGTAACAATACACAAAATGTAAAAAAAAAAAAAAGCCCACAATTATTGAATTAAGAAAACAATTGTTCTGATACATGACATACAAAAACCATCTCTGAATGTACATACACACAGATGTTCAGGTACTGGCAATAGGATCTGTAAACATAACAGATTTTGTACACAGCACATTTTTTACCTGCTCCCATAAATAACTTTCATACAGATTAACAGAATATACTGACATAATTCGATTGGAGACTAAATTTCCTCCTAAACATACAGGATTTGGCACAAACAACATTGGTTATGAAAAGAAAGAAGAGAATCTCATATGAATTGTCCTTATTAACCCTTTTCATCCTAATACACACATGCTTGAAATTAATTTGACTATGATAATTCAAGGGTGGTGCCAGAATAGCTTGGCACCTGAGACACCAAGCTATTCTGGCACTACCCATAAACTAAAATGGTTAATCTGTCGCAAAATTTGTAATGTAGCCTTCAAGCAAATCTGACAAAATCAGCCTCTGGATTGAATGGGTTAAAAATAGTATCAAATAAAACCTTAAATGTAATGGGGAGGAGGGGGGGGGGGGGAGTAAAAGTTCATGCATGCAGCCAGTTAGCATTTTAATAACTTGCAACTAAAAGCAGGTTTGCTCTACATTGCTTGAAAGCCCTAAACTAGCCAGTAGCTGCCATCACTTTTCAAACATAAACACTTCTGCAACAGATGGTTACAAAACATGTATGTCTTATTAAAATGTTATGTGCAACAACAAAAAAAACATGAGGCAAGCTTAAGTGATCAGGCAAACTATACTTGTAAAAATAAACAATATGTTTACAAGCATCTTGGCCCGACTGACTTAACAGTGTAGCAAACTGAATATTTGAATCAGAATGAAACTTAATATTGCAATCAAAATTAGTTTAATTTTCTTCTGTCATGGACAGTTTAGTTGAAATTAATGTCCAATGTTTGAAGTTGATGTTGCTTTGACCGGAAAAAAAGTTAATTAAAAATTCTAAGATGGTAGACAGAAATGACAGATCTATACCATATATAACCATTACACAACATATATTTTATAACGTTTCATAACAAAAGAAATTGTAGTTTTAACAAAATCACAAAACATGCACTACATTCTAGTTTCTACTTAATATGATAAATCTGATGACAACAGGTATGATTAACCCTTTGGCTGTCTGTATTGCACTATAAGTCGCAATGATTCCTGCAGGAATCATCACAATGTCAGGCAGTACTGATAGCCAGAGGGTTAAGCAGCTTGCAGAGAAACTAAAACTATACTAATCACTGTCAGTCTGTGTCCTGCAGGAATCATCACAATGTCAGGCAGTACTGATAGCCAGAGGGTTAAGCAGCTTGCAGAGAAACTAAAATAAAACTATACTAATCACTGTCAGTCTGTGTCCTGCAGGAATCATCACAATGCCAGGCAGTACTGATAGCCAGAGGATTAGCAGCTTGCAGAGAAACTAAAACTATACTAATCACTGTCAGTCTGTGTCCTGCAGGAATCATCACAATGCCAGGCAGTACTGATAGCCAGAGGGTTTAGCAGCTTGCAGAGAAACTAAAACTATACTAATCACTGTCCGTCTGTGTCCTGCAGGAATCATCACAATGTCAGGCAGTACTGATAGCCAGAGGGTTTAGCAGCTTGCAGAGAAACTAAAACTGTACTAATTCACTGTCAGTCTGTGTCCTGCAGGAATCATCACAATGCCAGGCAGTACTGATAGCCAGAGGGTTTAGCAGCTTGCAGAGAAACTAAAACTGTACTAATTCATTGTCAGTCTGTGTCCTGCAGGAATCATCACAATGTCAGGCAGTACTGATAGCCAGAGGGTTTAGCAGCTTGCAGAAAAACTAAAACTGTACTAATTCACTGTCAGTCTGTGTGTGCTCGCTTTGCCGCCTCCCACCTCTGCTTATTCCCATCGCGATCAATTGATCCAGTAACTGAGTTAAAACGTGGTCTATGTCTGTTGCACTACCATGGCACCTTCTCACACCATCTGAAAATAAAATGCATGTCTGATTACTGAATCCTGTAGAGATGACTTTAAGAGAGGTCACTGAAATTGGTGTTTATACTGTGGAAAGTACCCTTGGGCCAAGTCTGAACATTTACAGAAGACTGTGGCTTGCTTAGTCTCAGAGAAATACCAATTGATGCATGTTTCATGACGGGCAATGGCTAAAACTAAAAACCATCTGACAGATGACCCAAAACAAAGACTCACTTCGGCCAGTTTTGCAATATCCATGCAGTCACTTGAATGGAAGGTTACAAAGTAAAGTAGATTATAGCACTGTCAGGGGAGAGAAATGTGCATGATCGACCAGTGATCATAGATCTACTGTGGCCAAAGCACAAAAAAAAAGAGATAGGAAAGAGAGGGGGCGCTAAAAAAGTGACTGAAAGCAATGCATATGGAAGCCCCCCCGAAGGGGGGCGTATCACATATCCCACTGTTCCAGCCACTCAGTGCATGGAAATTTAAATCTAGGTCCCCCCGAGGGGGGTCCAGATATTTAGCCGGTGTGGACAGCTGTTTCGGTCTTAGCGACCTCCTCAGCACACCATCGGCGATACTGGAGGAGGCAGGAATTTCTGCCTACCTGCAAAGACAACCACATTTTACTGATCACTGGTCGATCATGCACATTTCTCTCCCCTGACAGTGCTATAATCTACTTTACTTTGTAACCTTCCTAAAATATTAGCACTGGCAGTCTCCCCTTTTCTTTTCATTTACTACTACAATATCGACTGCAACCCCTTCCCCCCTTTTGGTAGGTTCTCTTTTAGGGTGCATGGAAATTTGGCTCTAGGTGGTGGCATGGAATGTATGCCCTTGCAGACACCACAGTAAAATGTGGTTGTCTTTGCAGGTAGGCAGAAATTCCTGCCTCCTCCAGTATCGCCGATGGTGTGCTGAGGAGGTCGCCAAGACCGAAACAGCTGTCCACACCGGCTAAATATCTGGACCCCCCTCGGGGGGACCTAGATTTAAATTTCCATGCACTGAGTGGCTGGAACAGTGGGATATGTGATACGCCCCCCTTCGGGGGGGGGGGGGGGGGGGGGGGGCTTCCATATGCATTGCTTTCAGTCACTTTTTTAGCGCCCCCTCTCTTTCCTATCTCTTTTTTTTTTGTGCTTTGGCCACAGTAGATCTATGATCACTGGTCGATCATGCACATTTCTCTCCCCTGACAGTGCTATAATCTACTTTACTTTGTAACCTTCCTAAAATATTAGCACTGGCAGTCTCCCCTTTTCTTTTCAGTCACTTGAATGGTTTGATCCCATTTTGGACTTCAGTTTTCTTTTAAGTCCCTTCTATTTATAGAAAGGAGCTTTTAGGAAAGGTCGCAGTGGGGCGAATTTAATAGCATGTCCATGTCAAGGCAAGCAGGCTAAACCTCTAATTGAAGCAACAAGATAAAAATTACGTCATGTCTAGTTACACTAACTTCGCTGCTGAACGTACATTTGGCGTGAAGCGCCGTATGTGCGAATGTATGCGTGCATATGTATGTAAACAAGAGTTCTTATCTTTGATATTTCTGTACACACAAGCTTGAATTTAAAACTTGGTCTTGGTGAAATAATTTCTTAAGTGGGTGGCGGCTAAGACAACCTCCGAGCATATTGTAATGAATGACACATTGAAGACATAAACAACCGTTTATAGGAAGTCGGTTGACCCAGATTAGAGACCGTAATTTTTGTCATAATTACTTGAACCTATAGCTAGTTTGGAGAAAGACATTGGATAAGTTCGTTAGCCAGCTTTTCATCCTTTCAACTTCTTTAGTAAAAATTAATTCTTTTCAGAAAGGCATTAAAACACTAAAAAAAAAGCTTTACTTCTAGAGAAAGTCAGACCGGCGTTGACGTAAAAGAGGCAACTCCGTCACTACGGAGATACTGACCTAATACTCTAAATATAATAATAATTAAATTTATAAAGTGCTAACTCCCTGCAGTGCAGGCTCCAACATCTGAATGAGCTCTAAAATATGACGGCATTCTCTCTTGCACGAGTGGCCCTCTCTCTCACACAAACATGCGCACATCTCCAGGAGGAATAGATCCTCATGCACACTCCAGGCGCCTCTTGGAGATGTTTGGAGCGCGCGTGCATGCACGCACACACACACATCGACGCGCTTTAAGAAGAGGATGCAGGTGACCAGTGTACTTAGTATATCATGTAGTTAGGTAAAGTCAACCTGCTTTCACACAAATTATAGCAAGACTGAAATTGTACTATGGAGTTCTAGTTTTGACACAATTTTCTCAAGCCTATGAAGTGGAACTCATATCATGTAAAACTAAATGAATACGTAAAAACTAAAACTTGCGTCATGACAAATGATGTTTGACAAATCAATCACCTCGGCTGTTTGGCACAGCGCTAGAAGTGGCCACTTAGTTTGTTCCAGGCGCAGTACAGCAGGGAAAATGATTACATTTTGTTTTTCATGAATTTCTTATGTACCGTTCAAGTGTGTGATGCAAAGCTTTGTTTGTTTAAAAGCGGACATTCTGCCGAACACACTGACACCAAACACACTATAGTTGTGACAAACCAGTAGTCAGCGGGATAAGGTGGAAATAAAGAGAAAAAAACAGATCTCACAAAGTTTTGCATCACACACTAGAACGGTAAATAAGAAAGTCATGAAAACAAAAGGTAGTCATTTTCCCTGCTGTACTGCGCCTTGCAGGAAGCCCGCTCATCAGCTAGCCTGACAGCTGAGAGACTCGCTGCCTCAGTGTGCGAGCACGACTTGTGACCCAGTTTCTCGGCTCGCCTGGAACAAACTAAGTGGCCAAACTGAAACAGCCGCGTGGCGTGTATGTCTTGACATACGCGTCACGCGGCTGTTTCAGTTTGGCCACTTAGTTTGTTCCAGGCCAGCCGAGAAACTGGGTCACAAGTCATGGTTGGTTGGTTAGTTCGGGTTTAACGTCCACAGCACCGAGGTGATCATGGACGGCCCTGACGGGCGGGTTATGGGGGACAGGGAAATCTATTGCTTATGGAGTACGACCTGAACACTGATCAACTCAGGCGCACTCCAACTGTGCCACTTTGATTTACCAGGACCTTTCAACGGACATGCTATTGAACAAATCCGTTTTTTCCCCTGGATTGTGAGTCCAGCTACCGGGGCCAAGTCATGCTCGCGCACTGAGGCATTATAGAACTCACTGACGCATTGGCAGATCTTGAGACTTTTTCAATAGATAATTCAACATCAGAATCAGATCAAAGACAAAAGCGAGGACAGCACTCATATAGAAGGGACTTTGTGGGTTATGTTTTATCCCATCTTGTTTTAATAATAAAACAGAGCATTAATTACTTAATTATAATTTACCAATCATTGCGTTGTGCAAGTTACACAGTCTGCTGAAGGCTTCATTCCCCTTTTTTTCAGTGAGGTTGTACAATATATCCAGACACTGACTTGTCCTCATCAAAAAGGGCATTGTCCTCTGTACACAATCTTTAAAGTCCAAGCCTCCAGTGGGATAAGTACAGAATCTGCAAACACACACAGAAAAAAATAAAACGGTTTTTACAAATAAAATTTGTCCAAAAGAATCACAATCAAAATTTACCTTTCTCTGTAGTTTTCCTGCATAGAGCAGAAAGCATAAAACGAAACACAAAACTGCATGTAAATTATAATAAAATATTAGTTTTTAAACCTCCAGCTACATAACTAAATTCATCAACCCAAGTGTAGCAGAGGAGCCCTCTGCTAACGCTATCGCTAGTTACTACCAGCGAGTCAGAGTTCAGTGGTTTAGTGCACGCTGGGCGCACTGTGAGCGAGAATTTTGCTGACTTAGCTAGTTAGTGTGTAGCAGACTACACGCGCGAAGCTGTGACGTAGTTTCCGGACCCAGAGGCTGGGAGCCTATATAAAGCGGCCGATTCTCAGTCTCGTCGGTGGTTGTGCATAATGATCACCCTCCCCTTCCCCCCTGTGAGCGGTTGTGAATAATGATCTCTCACATTCCAGTCCCCTCTCCCCCGTGAGCGGTTGTGAATAATGATCACTCACACTTCCCGGCCCTACCCCACGAGGCGGTTGTGAATAATGATCACCTCGAGCCACCCCGACCCTTTCCCCCGTGAGCGGTTGTGAATAATGATCACTCACACTTCCCGGCCCTACCCCACGAGGCGGTTGTGAATAATGATCACCTCGAGCCACCCCGACCCTACCCCACGAGGAGGTTGTGAATAATGATCACCTCGAGCCACCCCGACCCTACCCCACGAGACGGTTGTGAATAATGATCATCTCGAACCACCCCGGCCCTATCCTATAGGGACAGTAGTGTTTCGGTTTAGTTCACCCAAATAGGGTTTAGGATGCGTTAGGACAGCGCGTAGGTTTTATTGGTAAGTGCGTATAGGTGTTAGGCCTAGGAGCTAGGTTCGCTAGGAATCGTATTCATCGTTGTAGGTGTCAGGCATAGGAGATAGGTTTGCCAGGTATCGTGTCGAAAGGTATAGGTGTTAGGCCTAAGGTGTTTAAGGTTATTGGCACTTGCACTGGTTCGACTAATTTTGATTATGTTGTTTGTTTTATTATGAATGCTTTTCTGGTACAAATAAATCTTGGAACCTTACTTCTATCTTATGATGCTCAGCGGCTAGAGTGAGAGCGAGACTGAGACTGTGCGTGTGTACGTGCGAGAGGTTTGTGTGTATGTACGTCCGTGCATGTATGACGGTGTGGCTGATCGTGCGAGCGCACGTTACTAGCAGCTCAGTAGGAACGATAACAACAAGTCCAGTCAAAATAGGGTTTTTCTGGATACTGTGGTCGGTCCATTGCGCAAGCAACTTTGGCTTTTTGAACACAACGCGAGGCAAGAGTAAACACTGACGGATTTCAGTTGTGCGCATGCGAGACTAGAGTAGATTTATTTACTCTCCACTGCAATCTCCAGCCCTTCCCTAGACCACAAAAGGGATGCGGACTTAAACTCTGTAGGCACTTGAGTACTGTATTAGATGGACGGTTTTTGTCTATCTGATAAACTATTTAAGTCACCTACACCCAGTCCGGTTACACCAAGCAGCACACCACAAAACAAGAAAATGCAAACAATATTCAGTTTCAAATGTATAATTACCATGTTGTTCCTGGTCGCCACGCGTTGTCTAGGACTGTGTTGAGGTTCTCCAGTTCTGCACGATCTTGTAGTGGGAATTCCTGATTTTTCTCCTCTTCGACCAGTACGACTCATCTTTAAAATCCATATTTTCTCAAGGAGAAGTTTAAAATCGTACTATACACGTACGTATACCTTAATCAGCAAGTGCGCGTGGCGTCAGCGAAAGAAATATAGAAGAAAGAAAGCTGGAACTTGGTCTGGCAATGGAATTTGTAGCCTTGGTTTGCAGTCAAATTTGGCGGAAATAATCGCAGCATGTGCTATACCGGCATGCAATGCAGTGTCTGACAAAACATAGAATGTGGCGAATAAATGTTATATAAAAAAAATTATATAAACAAAAAAAAAAGTCACGGCGTGCCCAAACTATGGTAAAAGATTGCCGTTGTATATTTATTTTCAAGATAAATGTCGGCTAGATTTAAAATTTCATCTGTCAATGTTGCGAATTGGGCCAGACTGGCTCGCCTATCGTGTGCCAACATTTGCAGTCGAAGCAGCGCGCGGGCGCGGTACAGCCTCCGGCGGCTCGCGTGATTGTTCCAGCTTGGCACCAAGATTGATTATACCGGCGCGCGCGGGCTCACGCGATACCGGCGCCCGTGTTGGTTTCAGCATGGCGCTAAGCTCTCGCATACTGGCCCAATATATCGGCCATTATCCAGCAATGGACCAATATTTGCCCAAGATACTGTGCGTGCTGGGTTGTGTTGTCTTTCCTAAGCGTTTTTCTTTCTGCATTGGGTGCTTCTCAGAGCAACTCCAGAAACAGTTTCAATCCCACAGTGTGTCTTTACTCTTTACTAAGCTGAAACAGCTAATGAATACTTTTACAACCCTAGAAGTAGAATAAGAGAGAAAAAAAATCACTCAAAGGGCACTTAGTGGGTTACTATTTTTTGCGAAAGGATACACTGCTTGAACACGCACAAGCCTATGCTATTTTGTAAGGGCAAGTAGTACCAACGCGTAGGCTTAACCCTTTACATGTCAGTAGCAGTTTTTGTCATGATGATTACTACAGGAATCATCACGACAAGAACCATTACCGGCATGCAAAGGGTTAATAGCCACACCCTGATTTGTATCAGAGGTCTGACAGTGATCATATGAGCACAGTCAGCCTCTGCGTAGGAGAACAGTTCCACCCTTGAAAGCCATACTTGCCTGTCCCTCCTCTTCGCAGCCATCGTTGATCGCAGCGTACAGCTGTCGCAAACCTCTATGTGGAGAAATGGGGAGACCTTTGCCCAGCAGCCCCAGTACCAGAAGACAAAGGACTGCTGAACAACGCAGAAGCCAAAGTCCAAATTCCACCCAGTGAGGAGTGCTGAAAATAATTGAACCCTCATCATCCTAATACACTGCTGCTTGAAATTAATTTGACTGATAGTTCTAGGGTGGTGCCAGAATAGCTAAGCTATTTTGGAACAATTATTGAACTAAAGTGGTTGAGGCGCCCAGCTACTGTGGCACCACCCTTGAACTAAAATGGTTTATCTATCTCCTAATCTGTAATGTAGCCTTCATAAGACATCAAGATTTATTTTTTACAAAATCAACCTCAGGATGTAACAGGTTAAACCAGTCACTACCGCAGGATGCACACGGTGATTTTGAAATCATTGTAAATTGAATATAAAAAATCTTCAGCCATCAAACGAACATGAATACACAATGAACACAGATCCTCATGAGCCCTCAGAAGTGCTGGGGCTCATGAGGATCTATACTCCTTGCAGTTGGGTAGTGCTCAATTTTTCTTGGCAGTGAATGAGTTAAAACCATCAATAATTCCTCATGCCTCATTGCAGGAAAAAGAACTTAGATGGGACCTAAAAATACGAGACCTAAGATTTGTCATGCAGGCTTGTATGAGTTCATCATGTTAACCCCTTGACTGCCAAGGAAACGTCAGCAGGCTACAATTTTTTTAAAAACCCATAGATCCTCATGAGCCCTTGCAGATCTGGGGGCTCATGAGGATCCATGCCACTTGTTGACACCACTTTGAATCCATGTTCCTGGATGGCTGGGGCTCTTTGCTGTTGGATTAACCCATTCAGCCCTGACGCACTACAGCAGGAGATGGGTCGACCATGATAATTCAAGGGTAGTGCCAGATTAGCTTGGCGCCTGTTGGCGCCAAGCTAATCTGGCACTGCCTTTGAATTACCATGGTCGATCCATCTCCTGCAACAGGTGCATAGTCGTTAGATGCCTCAAAAATTTGGGAAATACATGCACCAGGTTGAATGAGTTAATGAAGATTGCAGAAATAATCTGCATCATATGGCAGTGAAGGGGTTAATCCATTACATCCTGCGGATGAATTTTTCAAAATTTGCTTATTGTCCTATGAAGGCTACATTACAGATTAGGAGATTTTAGATCAACAGTGTTAGTTCAAGGGTGGTGCAAGAATAGCTTGCCGCCTCGGGCGTCAAGCTATTCTGGCACCACCCTTGTACTAACATAGTCAAATCAATTTCTTGCAATAGTGTATGAGGATGAAACAGGTTAATATGAATTAAAAATTCAAAACTTGCAAAAGCATATACCTGTTCAAATGCCACCACCAGTGTGGGCTGCTCCACGAGACCAAGGCTACAATCTCTCGTACCAATGCCAAACTCCACAACAGCAGCAGCGCCATTCCATGTCCATTGCTGTGTGAACCCAGCAAAACCCTACTCCTCTCTAGTCTCAGCAACACCAAGGAGAAGAGGTAGGCAAAAGTGATAGAAAACATCGTCAAAACATCACTGCCACACAAGCCACCAAACATGTACAGATCTTGAAGGATCATGACTGCCACACTTTCCAAAATGAGAAGGAAAGTCAGCAAGGTTTGTACGACACATACCCAGGGCCACTGAACTGCAGTTCGAGCTTGTGTACTGTGGTGGTAGAATACAATGCACTGGGCAATGCCAAATGAAACGACCACAAATAGCATAGCAGCAGATGCCACTGTTTCGAAGAAACAGCGATTGATTCCATGGTTGTCCCAGATGTGCGACCATACTGTTCCATTTCGACACAACAACATTTCCGTTTCTTCTTGTTTCACCTTGCCTTCTTCTTCAAATCTTCTTTCTTGTTATAAATGTGTTTACATGTATGTGGGTTTTTTCTTTCACTTGAGATCGAGGTGTCAGACCTTCGGGAGAATTCCACTTGACCCTCACCTGCACAGATATATATGGAACTTATGTTAAAATAAATGTGTAGACATAATTGATGATTCTGAAAATCAGAAAAACAAACAGTTGACTAAAAACTCAGACAATGAGACAAATAATGCCACATAGCACATTTTTCCGGGCTTTTAAATCCCCTGTTTCTGTCAAAACACATGCAGTTTCAACATACTAATTCTGATATCCTAACTTCTATTAAAACACACACAAACACTCACTCACACATACACACAACAACCATATAAGATTTATTTTTGTGTCTACAAACAGGCGTGTTTTATGGTGGTTGCTGATTTCATCCGTTTCCAATGAAATATCAGATGTGACTGTGATTCACTCATTCATGATGTGCTGCTAAGAAACTGTGCAGCCATTTTGCCACATAACCATAAGCAGCACATCTCAAATGAGTTAAAGAGACCAACAAGTAGTATACATACATTAAATTTACAATTAGCAATTAATCATTTACTCCTACGACACTACCGTGTACACTACGGTGTACCCACAAAGCTCATCCGCCTGATCAAGAGCAGCTACGATGGCATGACATGTCGCGTGATCCACGAAGGGCAGTTCACCAGGGAGCTCCAGGTCAGAACCGGTGTCAGGCAGGGGTGTTTGCTGTCTCCGTTCCTCTACCTACTGGCCATAGACTGGGTCATGAAGAGGACCATAGAGCACAGACGAAGTGGAATACAGTGGACACTGTGGACACAGCTTGATGACCTCGATTTTGCAAACGACTTGGCTTTACTGTCCCACACTCATCAACAAATGCAGGACAAGACCACGAGGCTTGCTGACATCTCATCTCAAGTGGGCCTCACCATCCACAAACAGAAAACAAAGACAATGAGGCTGAACGCAACCAGGGAAGAACCAGTCTTGCTTGCTGGCACCCTGTTGGAGGAGGTGGAGTCCTTCACCTATCGCGGGAGCATCATAGACAAAAAAGGTGGCACTGATGCAGATGTCAGAGCACGAATCGGTAAAGCCAGAGCAGCCTTTCTCCAGTTGAAAAAAGTGTGGAGTTCCAGAGAGCTGTTACAACACACCAAAGTCCGGATTTTCAACTCCACCGTAAAAGCAGTTCTCCTATATGGAGCTGAGACTTGGAGATTGACAAAAACCACAGTCAATAGAGTACAGATCTTCATAAACAGTTGCCTTAGAATTTTGAAAATCCACTGGCCAGAGAAGATCAGCAACGTCAGACTCTGGGAGAGAACAGAGCAGATAACAGCAGAGAATGAAACTGGGCGAAGAAGATGGGGATAGATTGGTCACAGTCTGAGAAAGCCAGCTTCCAGTATCACTAGGCAGGCATTGTCATGGAACCCCCAGGGAAAGAGGAAAAGAGGCAGACCGAGAAACACCTGGCATCGAGACCTCCAAGCAGACATCAAGAGACCTGGAGTAAAATCAAAGGAGAAGCACAGGACAGGAGTCGCTGGAGGTCTCTCGTCGACGGCCTATATCCGGGGTGGGGTGGCAGACGTAAGTAAGTAAGTAAGTAATCATTTCAAAATGCTCCTTTTTCTTTGTTTTTTTACACCTGTTTGTCAGCTTAAACAACATCCTACAATTCTGAATAGAGGAGCCAGTTAGAAGTAATTGTACAGGAAAACAAACTGGGGGGGGGGGGGCAGGCAGGGGGGCATGGGGGAGGGGAGGGGAGTTGTAAAGGGCTGTCCACACTAAGTTCACTAACTGAAGCTGCAAGGGTTAACTGTACACATAGGTTCGAAAATAAAACGATGGATAAAGAAATGGGCACTTGTCACATCCACACTGTCTGGCTAATGTCACTTTTAGACCACTATTCTTACACAAATGTCACTGCCCCAGTAAGCAAGGTGCCACTGGGAGAAAGATAGCAAAGTTTTGCTGGTGTCACTAGAACATTGCAAATGGCTACCTGGCTGTTAAAAAAGCATCTTTTTTTCAAGGGGTACGGTAATTGACAAATCTACTGTATCATTAGTGCCCGCAGACTGGTGGTACTCACGAGTGTCTGTGGCTTTTGCACCGAACAGGTGAGCACGAAATACAGATATAATAACGAGGGTTGGCCGAGCCTGGACGACGGCATAAGGATCGTTACCAACGATGATCATGCACCGAACGTGCTATACCGTCTGGTGCCTTTATATTCCTCACATATGCTGTCTGAAATAGAGACAAACATGTAAAAGACGTTTTGAAATGAAGAATACCATATATCTCACAAAGTGTACTTCAAGTTCACCTTAACTTCTTCAACGATACAGAGACGTCTGCTGAGTTTCGATTTGCCGCCATCTTAGGGAGAAGTGCGTATGAAATAATTAGGTCATATTAATTAATGGTAAATTAACATGTTCAGATTTTTTCTTAACGTTGACGCCATTATATAAGTGATATATATGTCCTAAGACTGTATTGGCTTGTATTTTTATCATGTGTTTTATTGTGAATGAGGGTGGTATCTATGAACAACAATGACTTTAATAATTATCCAATGCCGATTTATTCTTATCTCCAAAATTAAAGAGTCTAAACATGGATCCTTGATGGCTCACAATTTGAGCTTAGTAGTTCAACCGCTGCATCAACTCATGATAGCGGCCGGTGGCAGAGTCCGCCGGAAATAGCTCAGGCGGTTAAACGTCGGAGCATGAGAGCGAAGGGAATCGCCGGGTCGTGGGTTCGAATCCCGTCCCGGCCCCGGTAGCTGGACTCACAATCCAGGGAGAAAAAAAACGGATTTGTTCAATAGCATGTCCGTTGAAAGGTCCTGGTAAATCAAAGTGGCACAGTTGGAGTGCGCCTGGATTGATCAGTGTTCAGGTCGTACTCCATAGGCAATAGATTTCCCTGTCCCCCATAACCCGCCCGTCAGGGCCGTCCATGATCACATCGGTGCTGTGGACGTTAAACCCGAACTAATCAATCAATCAATCGGCCGGTGGCCGGCGGCACGGCCGGCCCCGCTCGTAACGTGCGCGTTTCGCGACCTGACATGAGGTCACAGAAAAGGTGGCGGGGAGTACTGACACTGCCCTATGATGTTGCAAAAGCCGGTAGCAAAACGTCATGCCGGATCGGGCCCCGTAGTGACGCGGGCCGGAGTCAGTGGCCGGCCCAGCCCGTGCCGCCGCACAGTGGTCGGCCCGGCCGCCGTGCCGCGCGGGCGGGCGGCCGCTCAGAACTGCGGCCGTCAGCGCCGGTGGGGACCCGGGTTGCCCGCAGCCGAGGACATTTGCTTACTGGGCCGGGTATGTCCCGGCTTTGGGACAAGTGGCAGTTCCGCATTATTACAATACCTAGTTGAAACTGAGTCAGTCAGTCTCCGCCGCTTGTTGCTCAGCGGATCCGGCAGCACCGTGCTGAGCCGCCGCCGGCGCCACTGCCAGCGAGGACCGAAGCGGCTTTGTGTTTCTGGGCAGCCGCACACTGAGAATGACATGACTGACTATGGCCATAATTATCAAGTTGACTTGTCTGACTAGCTTCAGACAGTACATGACTTTGCCGGACACTAAGCCGTCTTTGATCTTCTGTATTGAAAGATTATCAGTCTTGAGGTTACGCCGCCACCGGAACAATATCTATGTCAGTGGCGGCGAAACTTACTTGATTATATTGCCGTGGCTGGTCGGTGCTGGCGGCCGTACCCTGCCGGAGGCTGCAGTTGCCCCGACTGACGCGGCGCCGCCGGCACTGGAATACCGGTAACTCTACTGAGTTCAAAGCCGGGTGACGTTTCAAAAGCCTGATGCGTCAGTTTGACAATAAGATTTGACTTAGTCATTTTACTCACTCAGTGACTGATGCCGTGAAGACTCAGTGAAATGAGGCTGTTGACTTAACCCCACCTCTTTTCATTCAAGCCGCTTGCTTTTCTTCGTGTTTGTGTCAGTTGTTGTTGTTTGCGCTCGCTGTTAGTCGGCTCTGTCACTGAAAAGCCTATAATTCTGAATAGAGTAGCCAGTTAGAAGTAATTGTACAGGAAAACAATCGGGGGGAGGGAGGAGGGAGGCGGGGGGGGGGACGGGGCCCGGGGGGGGGGGTCGGGGCGGGGGGGGGTCGGGGCGGGGGGAGAGAGTTGTATATAAATAAAGGGCTGTCCACACTGAAACCTCAAGAGCTAACGGCACATGGGTTCGAAAATAAAACGAAGGATACAGAAATGGACACTTCAGTGACACATCCACACTGCCAAGTGCCAACTGCAAGAGACATAGATCCTCATGAGCCTCCGCGACTGCAGGGGCTCATGAGGATGTATGCCTCTTGCTGAGACCAATTTGCATCCACGTTTCGTGGACGGTTTTGGCTTTGGGTTGTCGATTGAACAAAGATTTCAGAATTTAAAATGTATGTGCAGCGACAGGGAAGGGGTTAATGGCATTCATGGTCAGACAATATATCCATCTGTCGCCGAGTCATCATACTGTGACCTTTTTTCGTTCGAAGTTCAGCACAACTGAGCCGTCAGTACACATACGCCAGTCAGTTCAGCTTAGAGCGAACATGACCAATGACAGGCGCGGGATGATCGTTGCATTATTGCTCTTAACACGCCGGGCAGTAGCAAACAGTACAAACTTTGGTACTTTTTACTACTACCCGTGTCAGTTCATCTTACTGAGGCGCAATGACTGACGCAACGATCATCCCGCACGGCCTGTGCCGAACAAGACTGACTGACAGGCCTAGACTACTAGTAATGGAATCAGTGCCGGACTGGAGCGTACTAGGTGGTTTCGCCACTTACCTCAGTCACAGCAAGGATAATCTATTATCTCAAGAAAAGAATCGCTGGTTTCAGTTAAAGGTCGGATTCACCGAGGCCGGTCCCAGACAAGAGACTGTAACTTGATGTATTGTTGACTGACTGACTTGACGGCCGGACCAGTTCGGCGCCGCCGCCCCAACTGACTTGACTTCTTGACTGACCTTCGGCCTGCCTGTACAGGTCCGTCCCTACTTGTCCGCCTTCTGAGTTGAACGAAAGGTTTAATATAGTGATGTTACACAATGCTAAGTGAACGGGTTCTTTTACTTTTTTCGCTGGTCGGAATAAGTCGCATAAAGCTAAGTCGGTCGCGGCAAAGATCCACATATACCGATCTCTCATCAAGACCATTCTATCTGCAAGAGACATAGATTTTCATGAACCTCTGCAACTACAGAGGTTCATGAAAAGCCGGCTATGCCTCTTGCCAGCTGACATCAGCCCCATTGACATCAGACAAAAAATGTCAAGTTTTGGGATTAGCTGTGGATGGTTAGGAAGTACGGCGAATCTCAGAGATAAGATTCAATCATCTAACAGTACTTACGAGTCCCAAGTACGCTAAAGGTCATCGCGTCGTCAGCCGATGTGCTTCGAACGCGGGCTGACACATAAGCGGCCGACGTCGGACCGATGTCCTTTTGCTAACAGGGTTCCAACAGTGCTCCGCACAACAAAGTTTTGTCGGATGAAGATAATGTTGGTGTTGTTTTTTTTTAAGTCACTGAACACTACTTGACATTTCCGTGTTATTTATGGTTGATTTTTGTCTGCCGCGTAACACATGCACGTTTTTTTTTAAACCGTGTGTGTGTGTGTGTGTGTGTGTGTGTGTGTGTGTGTGTGTGTGTGTGTGTGTGTGTGTGTGTGTGTGTGTGTGTGTGTGTGTGTGGTCAGTCTGTCAGTCTCCTTCTTCTTCTTCGTTGAGTCTGCCGACCAACTTCATCATTCTGAAGACCATTGTCGGGATATAATATGCATGCTGTGCGTGTAAACCCACCGGCCCTACTGAACGGTCCTTCTGCTTTCGAACAGTGGAGATGGGATATTTAAAGCTGAGGTGCAATGAGAAAAACCCGCCCAGCGCGTGTTTTAAAAAGACTCTACAGGACCCAGCTTGGGCCCTGCCCCTAAGTGGGTCAAATCGGTTCGTAACACAGTTGACGGAGTTGGCAACTGCGTATCCCGAGCTTGCAAAACTCTCGGAAAACGACAGACCACTTCCTGTTGCACGGAAAACATCGCGATTAGCAGATCGGACAACAGCAGACGATTCTGTGACACTTTGAAACTGACCAACAGCCACGGATTTTACGCGTTGGGGACTATGATGGCAGAATGTACGGCTGTACATGCTGTAAGTATGACTCCTGACACTTTGTAGTTGTGAACGAATTTTTTCAACACGTACCTCCAGTCCAATATAGGCTAATATAAATAAATAAAGAAGCATGATGTACAACCAACACAGTAAATTGGATGAGAGAGAGAGAGAGAGAGAGAGAGAGAGAGAGAGAGAGAGAGAGAGAGAGAGAGAGAGAGAGAGAGAGAGAGAGAGAGAATCGACTGTTTACATAGATGCCAAAAGATACAAGGTCGCCATGGGTCGAGCTGAATTTTAGTAGCTGCCCTTCGTATGGAGAATTTTTTTCGCTGTAGGCCACTCCAGATGAAAAGATATAACAACAAACACAAAACGACAAATAACCCCTCCTTCTTCACCCTTCCGATATCGAATAAAGCTTCAGGCTGTGCTGTGTAACTTACGGATAGCTCGGCCTGGTCCATATCCAGTGTGCGTCCAGGCAGGACACAAATGGCCTGCTCTGTCCGTCGGGTGGTCGAGTGTCGTCTGCTACTGTTGCTGTCAGTAGAAATATCGCTGGTTTAGATCAGTGATCGCGGTTCCCACTCCGCGCTGCATACAGGAAGTGGCCTGTCTTTTACACGGGAGTTTTGCCAGCACGACAAACGCAGTTGAAAACTGAGTCAACTGAGTTCCAAACCGGTTTGCCGAAGTTAGCCGAACGTTCACGACAGGGCCCTCGCTGGGTCCTGCAAAGTTTTTTTTTTAAAACACGTGCGGGGCGGAGTTTTTTGACTGTTTATACGTTCTGTGCACAAGAAGTCGGACAATCACCGTACTCTGAGCCATACACGATTTTGACTTGATGGAATTCCGGCCCACCAGGGGATCGAACCCTGGACGTTCGCGCTGCCAAGCATGCAGGCAGTGCTACCGCTGAGCTACCATCGGGCCGACGTCGGTCGCCGTTGGCCCGCGCACGACCGTGTGCGGGCCGACATCGGCCCGATGGCCTATCGCGCATTGGGCCACTGTGAGTTATTTTGCGTGAACTCTGGTTCGCGATTGTCGCCGCAGGGCCGAACACATTTTTCTTTCACCCTTTTCATTCTGACGCGCTGTTGTTTGAAATAAATTTGACTATGATAGTTCAAGGGCGGTGCCTGAATAGCTTGGCGCCTGAGGCGCCAAGCCTATTCAGGCACCACCCGTGAACTAAAATGGCTGATCTATTTCCCAATCTGCAACGCAGCCTTCATAGGACAATAGGCAGAATAAAAAAAAAAAAATCAGCCTCAGGATGTTATGGGTTTAATACTCCGGGGTCCGTTGATAGTAGCTTTGACTAATGCAAATCCACTGAGTCCACCGTGCGCGCCAGCGCCTATACTAAGCTCGACGTTTCGTCTTGAGCTTAGTATAGGCGCTAGCGCGCACGCGGTGGCGCAGTGGATTTGCATTAGTCAAAGTTACTCAGTATCAACGGACCCCTATGTACTCTCCATAACAAAAATGAGCAGTGAGTGTAATGGTTCTGAACACTGAATAAGACAACGGTAAGCACAGGCGCGGGATGCCGTGGTCGATGCGTCATTGCTCCTAACACCACGGGCAGTAATAAAAGGTACTATTAACTACTAGGCCTAACCGTGTTAGGCGTAATGACGCAACAACCATCCCACGACTGTGACAGTAAGTAAGACACAGGCTCGTTTGCTTTAGTACGGCAAAACTTTAATCCACGTGTTTCATTTTATGTACACAACTCCATCAAATCAGTTAACAACGTGTTCGGTTAGTTACAGCAGCGCTTCCATGCTCAAATGAACACCAACCTACCATCTTTGATCCGACAAATTTGTGCTGATATTTAATTCTGTACCTGACGACTTTAGAACGTGAGTCCAAAATCACAACTGAAACCAGCGCCAAAACTGAGGTAAGACGACAAGATTGCGAAATATCATCATCCCTCTAGCTCCACTTGTCTCATACTATAGACGACAAGGGAATATGACATTTATCGCCAATACTTGTCTATTTACAACCATAACCGTGATTTTAACCCACTTGCCTGCAACATTTTTTGTTTATGAATCTTTGTTCATTCAACGACTAAAAGACAAAACCCGTCCCAAAAACATATATGGATACACATCGGTTTCGACAAGAGGCATAGATCCTCATGAGCCTCCGCAGTCGCAGGGGCTCATGAGAATCTATGTCTCTTGCAGTTGGATCGTGTTCACTTTTTCTCGGCAGTGAATGGGTTAACCTCCTCTGGGCGCTGGATATACATTCTTTCAAAGGTCAGGGTCACGTGCGCTGGCTTACAAGGATAGCGGCGGACACCAGAGTCGGACGTGACAGTGTGCGCCATTTCAGACTCTGAACGAGCGCGGTCAGACTGTAACTAGCTTGTAGTAAAAGTTGCCTGAACTAGCGAGGCTAAGCCAAGTGGACTGTATGTTGTTGCCGTCCGCTCCAAACTTATTTTAAGCAGAAACTAGTTTACAAAACCATCCAACCATCACATCCGCGGGCACATTCCTCGGAGACATATGACCTGACTGAGTCATCAGTTGCATTGCAATGGACACTGACTTAAGTTATTGCTGAAAAAGTGCCTGAAGAGGGAAGAAAGCAGACATGATAAGCTGTCTGCAGGTTACTTAACCCTTTTTATCCTGATACACTTCTGCTTGAATAAATTTGATTCTGATAGTTCAAGGGTGGCCCGTGCCTCAGGCGCCAAGCTGTTCTGGCATCACCCTTCTAATAACTGATAGAGATTCCACTGCGCTGAATGTCGTTACTCTGCTCTCAAAGCACGGACAAACTAAACCGTTTTAGTAATAGTTTTTTTTTTTTTTATCCTAGTGCTGTCCGAGCCCTTTCAGTGTTATAAGCGCGCGATGATGTGCTCTGTGGGCCCGCGATCATAGAGTTTCGTTGCCGAGGCCGACCGCCGGGTTTGCGTGAATGACTGAGTGAGAGTGCGTATGTGCATGGAATCATCACAGTGTGGCCGGCCTACAGAGCACTTCGCCCAACCCTTGTGCTATCGCTTTGGCTGTTGGTGGTGTTTGGTCGAGCTGACTCCATGTCTCCTCCCCCGTCAGGGCGCGCCCCCAACGGTTGAGAGAATAGTGTATATATTAGCCTAGTCTTATGATACACATTAACCAGTTTTACACCCAACTGTGATCACTAAATTAGTGACATTTACTCTAAGATATTCTGTTTTCATTTAAAACGATATACCTTTAATTAATTTCAATTACTTAGATTAATAGGCGTGTGTGTGTGTGTGTGTGTGTGTGTGTGTGTGTGTGTGTGTGTGTGTGTGTGTGTGTGTGTGTGTGTGTGTGTGTGTGTGTGTGTGTGTGTGTGTGTGCCACTGTGTGTGGGAGATGAGTGTGGGTGCCGTGTACGGTACGTATTGGTTTGCGAGATTAGTTGTTTAGTTTTAAAGTTTTTACAGTGTGTGTAGGGCATTGGATTTGTGTGATAGAGTATTAATGATTTTTTTTTTATTGTTGACTGTGTTGTTTGTAATTGTAACGACACCAACACACATTCCTATGCTTTATGCGCTTAAGGCAAATGGCAATAAACGGTATCTATTTATCTGTCTATCTATGGTTGAGCTATCGTCTAATCTGTAATGTAGCCTTCACAGGACAATAGGCAAATTTAAAAAAAAAATTCAACCCGGCCTCAGGGTATTATGAGTTTAACAATAAAAGACAGGGGCCAAAATATACCTCAACGCAACATGCTATGCATGTACAAGTGTGAGCTAGAGAAAACTAAAGCAACCGAAACCATGTGGTCGAAGAAATCAAAATGAAAAGTGAAGTACAAAATGTACAAGATACAGGGCAAATAGAACAAGGAGAGGAAAATAAGAAGGAAGTCATAATGCAGTACTGCAACTGAAAGAAAACAAACTCTAACGCCAGTAATTAGCCGTTAGAAGTTACGACTGGGCCCATATGTACAACCAGCCAAGGAAACTGGAAGAGTAGGGGCAGAACAAGTATGAAGAAAAAGGGAAATGGTGTGTGTGTGTGTGTGTGTGTGTGTGTGTGTGTGTGTGTGTGTGTGTGTGTGTGTGTGTGTGTGTGTGTGTGTGTGTGTGTGTGTGTGTGTAAGGGGGGGGGGGGGTCGATCGGTGAGCAGACGAAGGGAAAGAGAGTGAACGAAAACAAACTGATGTGGCTGAAGTCGGCTGTGGGCAAGAGAAATGGAGGCCGAAGAGATGCCAGGATGTGGTCGATACTGCACCTCCGCTGGGCCTCTGGCCAGTAAATTTCCACGAGACCCAAACGGAGGCTAGGGATGACCAATCAGGGAGGGGGCACGTGAAGAGAGCGTGATCATGCCATAGGGTAAAGTTCTCTCGGGCCCACGACGGCGGCAGTGGGCCCGAAGACGTTTTGCTACTGAGGGGGGGGGGGGGGAAGATGCTTAGGTAAAAACTCCGTCTCACTCTCAGTCACATACAGTATGGCAGAGCTCTTGGCCTTTAAAAGTGTGTGTGTGTGTGGGGGGGGGGGGGGGGTTGTTTGTTTGTTTGTTTGTTTGTTTTTGTGTGTTTTTTTTTAAAACAGATTCCACTGCACTGAATGTCAATTCTTTCAAAGGTCACATTGCGCTTGCTGACAAGACAAGGATAACGGACACTTTTTTTATGTTTATCGACTCGCAGCGGTCAGTCAATTACTTTTGTCCATTTGCGACCCAAATTCCAATCAACTGTACATAGATGCAATATCCCGTACGCCTCATATACCACGTGCGCCATCCGTGACCCGTGCCGCCCCTTTCCACTGGAGTAGAGAGAGAGTGTGAGTCAAATAACTCGTGCGTCGCAACCCGTGATTCCCTATTAGGAGACCGAAATAGGAAGGAGACCCCGACAGACTGGGGACGGACGGAAGTAAGCGCTCGTTTCATAATATACTGACAAGTAAAAGAAATGCGACGTTTTTTGGAATCATCGGAAACACTTACTACCTTTGAACTATCATGGACCCCCGTTGTGGTGTATTGGCCGGTCACAATGCTCATTTTGATTTTCACAAGATCTGCCACGAAATCCAGACCAACAAGGTGATTGCCAAGCGTGTAAGAAGCAATTTAGAATGCCCTTTACCCCCCCCCCTTCCCCCCCCCCCCCCATATCTGCATACAAAGGAAAGTTTTCTGTTTAATCTGTCACGTTCATTGCTGTAGCCTTGTAGTATACAACAGGCTTTGGTTGGTTGTTTGTTTGTTCTCTGCGCGCGAAATAATTTTCCTGTCCAAGCAGAGGTAGGTCTATCCCAGTGCTATTGCAGTCAAAATCTCCAGAAGTTTCTTCGATTCTGTGCGTATTTTTAGAAATATCTTCAGTTCTGTCTGCATCACTAGACGGCAAATCTCCATGTGACTTCGCAGTCTTGCTTCCAGAACTGATCCTCGACTCATCGATAGCTTCTTTTTCTCTTAACGTCTCTTCGCCAGAAGAGATAAAACCAGAACTACGTGACAGCGTGAGAGATGCTGACGCAACGACTGGAAGTAACGCCGCCATGAGAGGAGTCTCGCGGCTTTTAATGTCAGTGACATGTCCAAGTTGCTGTTGCACGAGAGAGGCGAATAGACCCCCACGGGCGAGGAGGACGGAGGGGCTTCCTTGCTCCACTAAGCGTCCTTTGTCCAGCACGACGACGCGGTCGGCTGTGCGCACGGTGTTCAGATGGTGCGCGATCCACAGTATGGTGACTTTACCGCGCAATCTGCTTACTGTCTCCTGCACCTGTCATACACCACAGAATACCATGAAAACATGAATGCCTATTTCTAGTCTTTGAATAACACAATCAACAGTATGGCTATGTGTAGACTCGCAGCGGTCAGGCAATTACTTTTACTTCTCACTTTTTCCAATCGCTGTTGCATACACGCCCTACGCAATAATTAGTAATTATTGGAGATAAAGTATTGCTTTTTAAGTCCCTTCTATTTATAAAAGGGACTTTTTAGGATGGGTCGCCATAGGGCGAATGTAATAGCATGTCCATGATGTCAGAGGCGGGCAGGCCTAATCATGTGACAACTGAAGTAACAAGATAAAACCTGACTTCTGAAGAAAGTCAGACAGTGGCTATGACGTAAAAGAAGCAACTCCGTCACCAAGTAGACATTGACGCAATATTCTAAATATGACGTAATTCTCTCTCTCTCTCTCTCTCTCTCTCTCTCTCTCTCTCTCTCTCTCTCTCTCTCTCTCTCTCTCTCTCATATTTCTTCATTATCTCGTTTTGTCTAAACATATTAATATATTTTAATTTTTTTTATGCAACTATTATTTTGTATCATACCATTTGCGCTCACGTGTCGTTTGTGGGGGTGCTTCCCGTATAGACCTGGTCAGGGGATGTAGTGCCGGTGCACAGTTCATTCAAACGATGTGCTTAGCATGTCATTCGAGTGAAAGTATACTTGTGGCGTGCCCCCCGGGTGGGAGTGTCTGGGGAGGGCTCCCGCAAACGGATATTATAACACGTGCAAAAATCTTCGTATGGGTAACTGTGTGTTTTGTTAAATCATTGTTGCTGTTTTTGAGTGTTGTTGTAATTCGCATTACTTTCGATGTTGTTTGTGAGTGTAATGTAGCTTTGCCTGTTATTATATGTCAGTAGATGTAGCAAGGACAGATTGGAAGAAAGGCCTGTGCGCCTAATATCTCAATCCTTGATAAATAAAGTTTCAGTCAGTCAGTCTCTCTCTCTCTCTCTCTCTCTCTCTCTCTCTCTCTCTCTCTCTCTCTCTCTCACACACACACACACACACACACACACACACACACACACACACACACATGCGCGCATCTCCAAGAGGCATAGATCCTCATGCACCCTTCCAGCCGCATGAAGATCTATGCCTCTTGGAGATGTTTGGAGCGCGCACGCACGCACGCACATGCACGCGCACTCACACGCACACAGACACACACACACACACACACACACACACACACACACACACACACACACACACACATACGCGCTTTCAGAAGAGCATGCAGGTGTACTTAGCACATGATGTACCTGATTTCACACAAATTATAGCGAGACTGAAATCGTACCGTGAAATTCTAGTTTTGTCACCATTTTCTGAAGTCTGGAGTGAAACTCACAATTATCACGTAAAATATAAAATTACGTAAAAAAACAAAAATACGTCATATCAAATGACATTCGAGAACCGAATGATGCGTATGCACTGCGCCCTCTGTGGCGCTTTGGCACATCTGCTAGGCTTTTTCGAAAGGAGATATTTCAACATCAGAATCAGGTCAAAGACAAAAGGTAGAGACCATTGACAGCGAGGACAGCTCTCCAAGAAGGGACTTTGCAGGTTATGGTTCATCCCATCTTGTTATTTTATTTATCGGGTTTATGTCAGTGTGCACGTCTGTTTTGAAAAGGGGTTTAACTTTAACCCTTTTTAAAACAGACGTACATACAGAAATGGACTTCACGTACTTCAGCAAGGCAATTTTGACTTTAATAAAATGTGTTTTACTCGTCCTTTCTAAGCGTGTTCTTTTTAAATCCCTTCTATTTATATGGGGTGTAGAGTGTTCATGGAGAAGTAGTACCTTTGACTTTTCAGCCAGCAGCGCCTCTTGGGGCAGGCGGGAGCACTGGTCTTCACATGGCACTCAACTCTCACAGCTGGCTCCAGGTCCTTTACCTAGCCACACCCCGGTAACCGCTTCTGCTGGCGGGCGAAACGTTGTGAGGGGCTGACGCGTCTCTCAGTCAGTTGAAATACTTGGAGAGGAGACGGGCGCCGCCAAGTTCGCCTAAGCCCATTGAAAGGACTGATGGACAAGCAACAGAATAAGAATAACATGCCGGATCGGTCGGGGCCCGGATCACCAACGACCGCGCACCCCATTGGAGGTCTCCAGGGTGGGGGCGACAAGTGTGTTACTGGAACCAAACCCACCATCAAGCTGCCCACGCAAGGAATAACTATCGGAACTTGGAACGTTCGCACACTCTACCAGTGCGGCAAAGTGAAGGAACTCACCCACGAGTTGAAGCGCTATCGCTGGGACATTGTAGGACTTGCAGAAGTTCGATGGACAGGCTTCGGAGAAACAACAACAGATGAAGGCCATAAAATCTGGTTCAGCGGAAAAGAAACCAAGCACGAACATGGCGTAGCTTTTATCGTAAGGAAAGAGGTGGCTGGAACTGTCATCAGCTGCACCCCCGTGTCAAGCAGACTAATCTCCATCCGCATCTCCGCCCGACCGCACAACATCACTATCATTCAAGTATACGCTCCAACAGCAGATCATGATGATGAAGAATTAGAAGAATTTTACGAACAACTGGACAACATCATCAAGAAAACACCTAAGAAAGACATTCTGACTGTCCTCGGTGACTGGAATGCAAAGATCGGCCCTGACGCCTACCAACAATGGGCAGGAACAGCTGGCAAGTTTGGCCTTGGAGAAACAAACGACAGAGGCCTGCGACTTTTAGAGTTCGCACAGAGTCACCGTCTCACCGTTGCTAATACCCTCCATCCACACAAGAAGTCAAGAACAGTGACATGGCAATCGCCAGGAGGCCTGGTCCATAACCAGATTGACTTCATCTTGCTGCCTCGACGATTCAAATCCAGCGTTAACAAAGCACAAACGAGGTCCTTTCCTGGCGCTGATATTGGCAGCGACCACAACCTCGTCCTTACTAGCCTCAAGTTGAAGCTGGCATTGAAACGAGATAGCAAGAGCCCTCGCATCAGATTCGACCTCCAGAAGCTAAAAGACCCGGAAGTAGAAGAGCTCTTCCAAGCCCAGGTGGGAGGCAGATTTGCAGCCTTGGCTACTTTGGACTGCGACGTAGACACCCTTGCTGGAAATATAAAAGAGGTGTTACTTTCTACAGCAGAAGAAGTGCTGGGGAAGCAGAGGAAGCGTAAACAGCCCTGGGTCACCGATGACATCCTCGATCTCTGTGATGAGAGGAGAGCCTGGAAGAAAAAGAGAGGCCAAGACCTCACATCAGCAAACAAGTACAGACTTGTCAACAAGAAGATCAGGAAGAGGATGAAAGAAGCCAAAGAAGATTGGATTGAAGACCAGTGTTGTAGCGTGGAAGAGGGCATGGCAAACGGCAACAGCAAGAAGGCTTATGAAACGCTAAGGACCCTCACCAAGACTCAACAGCGAACAGCCACAGTCATCGAAGACAGCAGTGGCCAACTCCTTACGGAAAACACTGCTGTACTAAACAGATGGACTGAGTACTGCCGAGACTTGTATAACTACAAGGCTGAGCCAGACACCAGCATCCTCCAAAACAACCAGGCTGGGGCCAGGAAGGCTGAAGACCTGCCAGTGTTAGCTGAAGAGGTGGAAGCAGCCGTACGCGGCCTGAAGGGAGGAAAGTCTCCAGGTGTAGACAACATACCTGCTGAACTGTTGAAACATGGAGGAGAAGTAACAACGAAGGTCCTCACTACACTCTGTCAAAAGATCTGGGAGCAAAAGAAATGGCCAGTAGAATGGACACAGTCTCTAGTGATCCCGCTCCCCAAGAAAGGAAACATGAAACAGTGCCAGAACTACAGAACTATCAGTCTGATAAGTCACCCTAGCAAAGTAATGCTTAGAATCATTCTCAACCGCCTCAAAACTTTCGCCGAGGAACTGTTGGCAGAAGAACAGGCTGGCTTCAGAGTTGGAAGAAGCACTGTAGAGCAGATTTTCAACTGCCGCGTCCTGATCGAGAAACATCTGCAGCATCAGCGCGAACTCTACCACAACTTCATTGATTTCAGGAAAGCATTTGATCGCGTCTGGCACGACGGACTCTGGCAAGTCATGAGATCGTTCAACATAGAGGAGGGACTGATCCAAATGATAGAAGCGCTTTACAAGAACGCCTGCAGCGCGGTTCTACTTAACAATCAGTCAGGCGAGTTCTTCAGGACGACGATCGGTGTCCGTCAAGGATGCCTGCTCTCTCCTGTCCTTTTCAACATATTCCTGGAGAAGATCATGCAGGAAACCCTCCACGACCACCATACTTCAATCTCTATTGGTGGCAGATCCCTGTGCAATCTTCGATTCGCAGACGATATTGACCTCATGGCAGGCAGCAATAGTGAGCTCCAAAACCTGACAGACAAACTTTCAAGTAGCGCAGGGTCTTATGGCATGGAGATCAGTACGGATAAAAGCAAAGTGATGATCAACACCACAAGCGACAGCAGCAGCAACATTCACATGAACGGCCAGAAGCTAGAAGAGGTCAATAGCTTCAAGTACTTGGGAGCCACCCTGTCCAAAGACGGTAGTTGCGTAGCAGAGATCCGTATCAGGATAGGTACAGCAACATCCGCAATGGCCAGGCTGGACAGGATATGGCGAAGTAACTCCATCAGCTTCACCATCAAGTACAGGCTTTACAAGTCCCTCGTAGTGTCTATTCTACTCTACGGCTGTGAGACTTGGACACTGCTTGCAGACTCAGAAAAGAAAATCCAAGCCTTTGAGAACAAGTGCCTGAGGAAGTTGCTCCGCATCTCGTACCGCGAGCACAAGACCAACGAATATGTACGGAGCATCGTCACTTCCCTGGTGGGCCCACATGAACCCCTTCTGGCAACCGTGAAACGGCGCAAGCTTGCTTGGTTTGGCCACGTGACCCGACACAACACCTTGTCCAAGACTATCCTCCAAGGCACTCTCGAAGGAAGTCGTCGGCGAGGTCGTCAGAGAAAGAGTTGGGTCGCAAACATAAAAGAATGGACTGAACTCGAGATGCCAGACTTGCTTGCCACCGCCCAAAATAGAACTCAGTGGAGAGCACTGTCTGTTGCTGCTGCCTTTCAGTCCCCCCAACGCCCAGTTCGGGCAAGGGACTGATGATGATGATGATGATGATTTATAGAAGGGACGTTTTAGGATGGGTCGCAGTGGGGCGAATTTAATAGCATGCCCATGATGTCAAAGGCGGGCAGGCCTAATCCTCTGACAACTGAAGTAACACGATAAAAATTACGTCATGTCTAGTTGCGCTAACCTCGCTGCTGAACGTACATTAAATTTGGCGCAAAGCGCCATATGTGCGTATGTATGTGTGTGTGTGTGTGTGAGCGTGTTTGCGCGCGAGCGTCTGTATATAAACAAGAGAAACTCCAATATTTCTGTACGCACAAGCTTGAAACTTGGCGCAATACAGCAGACTATACGTACGTGTATTACGACAATATTATTGTGATAGTGTGCGGCCGAGTGTGGGTGTGTGTACGGCGCGGCAAACATAAATGTATAAATTATTCACCCTGATCATGAGAGAGAGAGAGAGAGAGAGAGAGAGAGAGAGAGAGAGAGAGAGAGAGAGAGAGAGAGAGAGAGATTGATTGATTGATTGTACATTGCTTAACGTCCCGACAGCAACAAGGCTTTCTCAGGACGTGCCTGCACTGATTGGGGCGGTCTGTGGCGCAGTGGTTAAGGCGCCTGCCACCAATGCTAAAGGTGCGAGGTTCGATTCCGGGTTCCGGCGTCGGATTTTTCTCCTCTAGTAAGTGTCACCGTTAATTCGGGCGGACCGTCGGGGGTTCTTTCTCCGGGTACTCCGGCTCTTCCTCCCCCTCCACTTTGGTATCAGTTTCAGCCAACTTAATAAAATTTCAAATACAAAACGATTTCCAAATACCGTCAGTAGCTCGCTTGAGCTTGCCCTTAGCACCACGTGAATGTTCTGTGTTTACGTACAGTGTGTGAGTGAATGCGTGTGATTCACGTGAGCGTGCTTGTTGGGTTCAGTTCGCGGCTACATTCTGCGCATTGAGTTATATTATAAGTATGAGAAATGCGCCATATAAATGCTATGCATTATTATTATTATTATTATTATTATTGTGAAAAAAAACTAAACAGAAAATTGAAGGTATGTCGCCAGCCGGTCAAATACGTTAAATAAACCTACAACATGGGGCCTAAATAAAGCTAAGACCATTTAGCAACACACATCCAATATCAAGAGCTACAGGCAGTGCAGACAGTAGGGAGAGTTTTAAAAAGGCAAATACAGGTGAATGGACAAAGGGTAGACAGAAACGCATGCCCCAGAATAGAGAGAAAAACCCACCCTGTGGGGCTGACCAGGGTGACCCTGGGAACTAAAAAATACCTAACCCCACCCAAGTCCCCCAGGGCAGACCCGGGTGAGGGGAGAGAGAGAGAGAGAGAGAGAGAGAGAGAGAGAGAGAGAGAGAGAGAGAGAGAGAGACAGACAGACAGACAGACAGACAGACAGACAGACAGACAGACAGAGCAGAGACAGACAGACAGAGATTGTATTCCAATCGCATTTTTGCATGAGATCTTCTGAGACAATTGAGGTTTTTAAATGCACGTGTACAAGTTCTGAGTATGATTGTGATCATGATGATGATGTAATGGTATCATTACATTAAGTCCGTGCTCGTGAGTCAAAAACGTTTTTTCCTACACGCCTCCTTCTTTGCCGCCTTTGAACGGAAAAGCTGTATCACACACGTGTGATACAACTTGGTTGTATCACACGTGTGTGATACAGCCATAGTGTGTGGACGGACACGTGCACAATATTGTCTTGTAGAAAATCTGGTCAACAAAAGGTACGGGCACACACGATATTGAATTTTGACCTACTTTCAGCTCATGTGCAATGACGCCATCTCATGGTGACGACTCTAGCACTCTGGCGTCATTATTGCTCTATTACGTCATCATGTAGAAACATTTGTCTGACATCCAAAATATCCTCGTCACATTACAAAGTAAATGACGTCATGTTCTTTGCCAAAGACACAATGTCGGCAGTGTTGTGGTTAGGCGTGTGCCGAAAACCAACTCACATCGGATTTATGCCAAGAAAAAGGTGAGTAAGAAATATATTTTTATATCGGTGTTTAGGAGATACTGAGAATATGACTCTCGTGGTCTTAAAACCTTATCCTACTCACTTTCGCTCGTAGGATAAAGTTTCAAAACTATTCGAGTGAGATTCTCAGTATCAGCTAAACACCGATATATATATATATATATATATATATATATATATATATATATATATATATATATATATATATATATATATATATATATATATATATATATATATATATATATATATCATCAGGAATGACGTACTAAAATGTATGCATGTGTATTTTACTTCAGAATATGACGTAAGCATATTATCAAAATTGTAATGTGTGTCTGCGTGTGCGTATGTGTGTGTATATGTGTGTGTGTGTGTGTGTTTGTCCGCGCTCGCCTGCGTGTGTGCGTATGTATAGTAATGGGGGAGAGTGGTGGGGTGGAGGGGAAAGGGAGGGAGGGGGAGGTGTTTTGAGGGAGAGAGATAAATATATAGAGAGACAGATTCGGAGACAGAACTTGGATATTTCTTAATTCATCATTCAGTCCTCTCTGCGCCGTCTGGTGCTTGAGGCGACGGCAAGGGAACGCCACTTTTGTCTGTCAGCTGCTATTTTGGGTGCTGTTTGCAGAGTAAGGCCTCTGTTCTTGAGCTCTCGCTCCACGGTTCGGCGCCACGTCTCCTTTGGTCGCCCACGGTTTCTCTTCCCCTGTGGTGTCCATCTCAGTGCCACCCTTGGTAATAAGTCGGGTGACATTCTGCAAACGTGGCCTAGCCATCTCCATCTCCGTGTGGCGATGGTTTCAGCGATGCTGTCTGCGCCTGCTCTCTTCCGTAGTTCCTCGTTTGTGATCATGTTTGGCCAGAAGACCTTCATGATCCGTCGCAGGCACTTGTTCTGGAAGACTTCCAGCTTGCGTTCCGTAGCAGTAGTGGATTTCCAGCACTCTGACCCATAGAGAAGGACACTCAGCACGTTACTCTTAAAATACGAAGCTTGGTGTGGATGCTCAGGTTTGTAGTCCTCCAGATGGGTTTCAGCATTGCGAAGGCTTGGTTGGCTTTGCTGATTCTTGTGGTGATCTCCCTTGTGCAGTCTCCATCTGTGGTAACCTTGCTTAATTTCTTAATTGCATGTGTGAAAATTCTGATTATGATGATGATGTTAATGCTTTGATTTGATCCTGTGCGTTCAGTGTCACACTTTTTGGACAGAGAGTGACCTGTCCCATATATAATGGAGTGGGTACATACAAAGATCACAGTCACACTGCTTTAGATTGATGATAGTGATATGATATGAAATAATAACTACATAATTTATGTGTGTGTGTGTGTGTGTGTGTGTGTGTGTGTGTGTGTGTGTGTGTGTGTGTGTGTGTGTGAGAGAGAGAGAGAGAGAGAGAGAGAGAGAGAGAGAGAGAGAGAGAGAGAGAGAGAGAGTCTCATAATTGCATGCAGCCTATGGTATGCAATTATAATGTGTTTGGGGGTATTCAGTCCCTTCACTCTCAGAGTACCACCAACATCGCCCACACGCAAGAGACATATATCCTCATCAACCCCGCAGACGCGGGGGCTCATGAGGACTTACTTACTACGCGCATTCCATTTCATTTGTCCATTGCCACCTCAAGAGGTCAGGGAGACGAGGCTCTGTGCGCCATGTTGTGATCATTTCAAAAACACGTCTTTATGTGCCATTTGCCTGAGGGCTGGTTTATCTGCAATGAATTTCGCAAACTATGAAGCTCCCCGCTTACGGTCACGTCATGTATCAGGGTGACAACCACAGTGGTCAATTCTTACTTACTTGTGCTTCGGTCCTGCAGTCCAAAGCACTTGTAGTCTCATCCAGGATGAGAACTTTAGGACGTCTGATTAACGCACGGGCAATGGCCAGTCTCTGCTTCTGACCTCCTGTTTAACACACGTAAAAAACACAACCCCAACCTCAAAATTAAACGGAACGCAGTCTTGTATCGTTTGCGGGAGTACTCCACAGATAGACCCACTCGGGGAGCGCGCCAAAGTACACTTCTAAACAAATGAGATGCATAGCATCTCATTTGAACAGAGCGTACTTGTGGTGCATTCCCGGAGTGGGTCTATCTGGAGAGAATAGAACAGAAGTGTACTTGTGGCACACTTAACGGATAGACCCATTTGGAGAGTACGCCACAAGTACACGTCTATTGAAATGAGATGCTTAGCATATCATTTGAGCAGAAGCCAAACACCATCCATGAAACATGGCTACAAATTGGTCTCAGAAAGAGGCGTAGATCCTCATGAGCCTTGCCGTCGCGGGGGCTCATGAGAATCTATGTCTCTTGCATTTGGACTGTGTTCACTTTTTTCTCGGCAGTGAACTGGTTACTGAAACCGGTACAAAATGCATGAGCTTTGAATGTCGTGAAATGAAAGATTTGTTTCTGCTCTTCTTCCACTTTGCTACGCAGGACAGTTCCCCAAACGTGAACCAGGGGCAACAGAAAACCTGTTGCGTGTGCCTGCTCACACTGATTGTGAAAACGGGGTAAAAAAAAAAAGTCTTAGTTGAGGCAAGACAACATTGAGAACCAGTTATATAGGCGAATTTTAGCAATCAAAACCCACCCTGGAGCAGATTGCTTGAAGTAATTGCTTAAAGTACCACTATGCGTAAAACTGTTTTTGGTTGTTATGCCTTGTCCATTGTCGACACACGACATGAGCTTCTATGACAGTTTGGGCATGCAGCAAAAGCACACGCATAATCGCATTTATTTATTCTGCGCAGCCGTTAGTGTGTCAATGTATTTTTAAGCTGTTTCTCGTGCTGATCGCACTGTATAAATTTATAGAATGGAATGGAGTCATTGTCAGGTTACTTGATATAAAGACGACGTGTACTGAACTGGACTGTCCTGTGTCTAAATGAACCACAACTAGACCTGTGTGTAGCGTTTCGTAAACGTCTGGAACAGAAGTGTACATTTTAACAGTTACGGCGGTAGAGGGCCTTCAAATAATAAAAGTTTAAAAGTAAGTTAAACATGTCGTACAAATGAATTTGTTTTCCTCCCTACGTCACACGACCAGTAAATTTAGCGCAAACTGTACCATGTGACCGTGATATAAAAATCACTGTAGCGAAAAATGGAGGACGTTTTATAGCCCTCTCGATGACGCGTTACGACCTCGTTTTCGAGTCTTGATAGCAACTCGGTTCGACAAAATAGCAGAAAAAAAACGCACTAAAGTAGTCCTATTTGACGTAATACCCATCATCTGTCTTATTTTTTACGACGTGAGGAGCCAACTAAACAATATTTCACCACTAATTACACAGCGCAAACAGCAAAAGCCTTCCACCGAGACATTTTCAAAGTTCGGGAAACCACGAACTAAAAATAGCTTCCGAGTTGTTTTTTTTAACCAATCAGAGACAGCAATCCTTGCAAACCGGCAACACACTGTCGTCTGCTCAACCACCAACAGGCAACATGCCACAATTTCACCAAAGCACACAGCAACAAATTCAAGAACTAAAACGAAAATACACACCCAGCAACACTATACACAAAGCACGCTATTGCCAAATTTTCACGTCACTCAATGCGGGACTATCTGAAGTAAAACATCTCCCGAATTTTCGAAGACTATCTGACATCATGTCTACGCTGTAAAATAAAATCTTACCTTAAAATCCATCTCAGCACTAGTCCTGTTGTTAACAACGAGCGTTTTGTTTTTGGTATTCCTTTTCCCAGATATCCCAACACACATGACACTTTAGGATATAACGACAATCTGCTGCACACTCGAAGCATCCCCTTCTGTCATCTTGAATCTAAAAGCACGAGGTACCATGCTAACTTCCACAAGCTGTCACATCAGTGGTCAAATGCCGATCGCTTCATCAAAAAGTTCTTAATTTTTCTGAATCACACAGCAGTCAAGAAGCACTGTCACTGTAATACTTTAACGACCTTTTGTAGACATTGCAGCTTGAATCATTCTGTACACCAGCCAAGATTAGCTTTTTACTCGTGAAAACAAGACTTGCGCTTCGCACCGAATCATGCTACGTCACACTCTGGGAATCCCCGGCAGAACATGTATATTCAATGGTGTCACCTATCTGCCACAGAAGCGGCCGTCTTCATAAACCGGATTTTTTTCTAAACAATAACGGAGGAAGGAAAACAAATACGTTATTGGTCGGAAGGGTTCGCTGCACGGACCTTTGTAGGCCTTCGGGAGGTCAAAGGAATCATTGTACCCCTCAGGCCTTCGGCCTTCGGGGCACAAAGATTCCTTTGACCTCCCTCAGGCCTACAAAGGTCCGTGTTGCGAATCCCTCCGACCAATAACTTACAGTGTTTTCTGTTCCCCTCATCGGCTCCTTGCTAGCGCCCACGATGGGCATAAGGGCGGTAACGTGTGATTAGTCACGTGGCTTGCCTTGTTAAAGGGGGCACACCTACCCAGAAAAAAATGTCCTTTTTTTAAATTACCCCTCTAATGATATGTTTTTTATTTTTACTTTAACCCCTTCATTGCCGAGAAAAAGTGACCACGGCTCAACTGCCAGAGACATAGATATCATGAGGATCTATGCCTCTTGCTGAGACCAATTATTTGTATCAATGTTTCTTGGACGGTGTTGGTTTTGGTCGTTGAATGAACCAAGATTTCAGAAACAAAATATGTACGTACAGTGGCATGGCAATTGTTAATATTCACATTTTCACAGACAGCTGGATATTTAACCCTAAAATGAATTAAAAAGGAGATGTGCTACCTCCCCCTAACCCCCCCCCCACCCCCACCCCACTCCCCCCCCCCCCCACCCCCCATAAAGTGGGTTAGAAAATCGGCTTTACGCATTGGTTTATTCACAGTCAAATAAAACTCCATAAGAATGAAATTTGTACATAATTATATTAGGCAGGTTAAATACCATAAAGTATAGGCTTTGAGACGAAAACAAAAATATACGAAGAAATAGTACTATATCTGCACCCACCTTTTCTTCTCTTTTTTTTTGTCGAAAGTGGTCAACTAGATCAGTTTTGGTGGTTCATCTGCCAGACCAATATTATGTTACATTTGCTTCTTATAAAATACCAAACCTTCGAAACATTTCCTCATGGACAAAAATACAAAAAGTATACATCATATTTTCGTTCGGTAGACAACAAGTTCTTTAAACACTTTTTAGCACTGACAAACGAAAAAGTAATAAAGAAAGCTATTTCTAATAAAACTACAAGAATATTTCTACATTGCTGTCAAATTTCATCACAAAAATTCAAACAGAAGTGTATCAGTCTGAAACAAAAAAATATAACCCTGGACCTATATAATATAATAATCATTAGAAAAAGAAGGTTTTAAATATATATATATATATATATATATATATATATATATATATATATATATATATATATATATATATATATATATATATATATATATATATATATATATATATATATATATATATATATATATATAATCCGAAATTAGACATTACGACTTCGATTTAATGTGTTTATTGAAGTTTATTAATTATATATTTTACACACTGTAAGTAATTTACACTGAGCAAAGAAGCTTCCTTACGAAGATGGCTGCAGCTTGCAGGGCTGGATTTTTATTACCTTGCTAGTGTGTCCTTGTACGCAATGTTTGACCTTAAGGCCTTAAGCCGTAAGGTCAAAGTCTCAGACCAGCACGCAAATGCTGACCAAATAAATGTCGGTCATGCGTATTGTGTCATCAATGAATCTGAATGAAAGAAATGGGGAAGCGCAGGCCCCAGTGGACTGAGGCGCGTGTCATCGATGAATCAGTTGTTAACCCATTGTGTCCCAGGTACAAAATACCTACATTTTGGAGCTGTCCCCTGAGGACTGCATTGCAGTTTAGGAGACAGATCGACCATGATAGTTCAAGGGTGGTGCCAGAATAGCTTGGCGCCATATGGCGCCAAGCTATTCTGGCACCACCCTTAAACTATTATGGTCAATCCATATCTTGTTGTGATGTGTCGAGACTGAATCAGTTAAAAGAATACATTAATCTATACTTTCTAGAACCGCTGTCGAATGACCTTCACAGGGAAATTAAAATAATAATGCGACGGAGGGCCAGGGCTTCATGTGACGTAAGCAGAAGGCCCTCATTTGCCCGGAACAGAAGTGGACCGTGGCGCACTCCCCGAGGGGTCTTTCTGGAGAGTCAGTACTCCCTCAAACGCACGGGACTTTCTACTGATGTACTTGGTTTCAAATAAAAGAGACACCTCTTTGCGACGAATATAAATGACTTTTTCAAAAGATTTTGTTTCAAACATAACTTTATCTGAGAAATTTGCAAAAGATGTCAAAGTTTCTAATCTGTAAGCAAAAACAAATAGTAACGCAAGGCGGACAAGACTGAGACGCGTATATTATATTTAAGTCCAAACGAAATTTTGTCTATGAGGAATTTATGAATCCAAAGGAATCTGCTTGCCTACGGCCATCTCGTTCTAGCGTAGCAGTATTCCACGAAGACATTATAACGTGTTACTACACGTGGAGAAAATCGAAGGCTAAACTTTCGCGCCCTTCTCCCAGTGTCAACAGGAAGTATTCTATTGACGCTCCTAGTCAGAAACACACAACTCTTGCCATAACTTCGGTTTTCTCCCCTGTGTTACTGACCTGACATCTGAAGGCCCCTCTCTCCGCAGAAGGTTTCGTACCCCTCTGGAAATGCGCTCACGAAGTCATGCGCATGGGCCTCTTTTGCTGCGGAAATGACGTCACTTTCTGAGCCCTCACTGAATCCATACTTGATGTTGTCTCGGACTGAGCACGCGAACAGCGCCGGTTCTTGGTCCACTAAAGCAATCTGGTGTGGAAAATATCATGAAATCCAAAGAAGTTGGTTGGTTGGTTGTGCATTGCTTAACGCCCGGACAGCACAAGACTTTCTCAGGACGTGCCTGCACTGCTTGTGAAAAAAACCAAAACTAAACAAAATATTAAATGTATGTCGCCAGCCGGTCTAGTACGCTAAATTAACCTAAGACCATTTAGCAACACACATCTTATATTAAGAGCTACAGGCAGCGCAGACAGTAGGGAGAGTTTAAAAAAGGAAAATATGGGTGAATGGACTAAATGTAAACAGAAACACATGCCCCAGAATAGAGGGAAAACCCCACCCTGTGGGGCTGACCAGGGTGACCCCGGGAACTAAAAAGTAGTTAATCCCACCCAAGTTCCCCAGGGCAGGACATTCATTAAGTCCTAATAATGTCCCACTGGCACCGAAGAGATCGGGGACTATCCAGGGCAGACCCGGGTGGGGGAATCCAAAGAAGATATCAACAAAGAAAGAAACACGTTAAAAAATGACAATGACAACACAAGTCAATTTTGGGGGGTTTTAGTGCGAAAATAATTTTTTTTCGGGGTTTTATCTTAATGCGAAAATAAACATTTTAATTGTGTTGTAATTTCATTTCAAATCATTGTAGACACGTCTGTGAACATTAAGTATAAGAGGGTTTTTTTTTTTTAATGAACATACAGACCAATACTGCTCTTCTATTTTTTTTTTTTTTTTAATCTTTGGTGAGAGGTCTAACTTCTCACCAAATACAGGATAAGTGGAGCATTGTATACTTGTCTGTTTGTACTTTTTTTTTTAAAGAAGACTGAAAAGTGTGAAAAAAATAAATACATTGCGCTGTATATGTCCTTTTTAAGCGCGTTTCTTTTCTTTGTTGGGACTTTCTTTGTATCTTACACGCTTGGCAGTCTCCTTATTGGTTAAAAATGGTTGGCACGCTAACGGCGGCGCAGAATAAATAAGTGCGATTACGCTTGTAGTGCTTCTACTGCGTGTCCACACTGCTGTTAACTTTCATTAGGTGTGTCGACAAGGCATAACAAACGCAAATGGCGCTGATATGTATCTTCAGATCTAAGCGTAACTGACCTTTAATAATAACAAGTACGCATTCCATTTACGCCCCACAAAGCAATACAGTTAATTCACTCAGCTGGCGGGCACGATCGAAAACAGTTAAATACAACTAATGTACCATTACGCATAAATCTGAAGACACGTTTCAGCACCATTTGTGTTTATTATGTCTTGCCTGAATCATCGCGACTGAAACCGCTACCGACAAGCAAAGGGTTAACGACGTAAAACAAAAGGTTTTTCTGTTCTTCCTCTCCTTTAACTCATTCCGTATTTCCCAAATTTTGGAGGTGTCATCTAATGACTATGCACCAGTTGCAGGAGATGGATCGACCAGGATAATTCAAGGGCAGTGTCAGATTTAGCTTGGCGCAGAAGGCGCCAAGCTAATTTGGCAATGCCCTTGAATTATCATGGTCGACCCATCTCCTGCTGAAGTGCGTCAGGGAGGAATGGGTTATACGTAGAGAGTTCCGCAGATGCGCACAAGGGGCAAGTAGATACCTGTTACCTCTGTTAAGTGCCCCTACTTACATGCGACATTATGAAAAGAAGGGTAGACAAGAAAACACTGAGCAACCGTGGTGTCGGCAATAGTTAGCAATCAACCCCCCCTCCCCCCCCCCCCCCTTTTTTTTTTTTTTTTTTGATACATATTCTGATTCAGCCTGAAGTTAACATTTCCAATTAGGAAGAAAAAAGCATCTTGCAAAAATCGGCATGAAATCTGATCTTGCATTAGTGTGCAGACAGTCGTGTGTGAAACTCTGCACTGGGATCCCGTCCAGCAGCACGCGCCCTGCACGTGGCTGATAGAAGTTCTGCAGCAGCGCCATGCACGTGGACTTGCCCCCTCCACTGGGACCCACCAAGGCCACCATCTCTCCCGGAGCCACGTGGAAGGATACACTCTGCACATTGACCACCCCAGTAAGCAAAGGTCATCGGGTTCTCGCCGGCCGCAGTGGGTCATCGCACGACTGTGCCCGGGCCCACTGCGGCTGGCGTGGGCACGAAGACGTTTTGTAATAAGGGACATCATAAGGATGCATGCTACACAGACATGCATGCTACAGATGCATGCTACACAGTGCAATAGACAGATGGCATAGATAGCGTAGTGGCGGCGGTAGTCCCTTAGTCCTAGGGACCCCGTTGCACGAGTGAGGTTAGTCCTGCGCCAGCCACTAAGCAAGGTGCTCCGTTATGGCGGAGCACCTTGCTTAGTGGCTGGCGCAGGACTTAGTTTACTCATGCAACTGACTCCCGTTGCATGAGTGAGCTTAGTTCTGCGCAACCACGGAAGTGCTTCGCTATAGCGGAGAAACTTGCTTAGTGGCTTGCGCAGAATTTACGCGCATGCGACTGAGCCTCGGCCCATGCACAAGCAAAATGAGAAGTGATGAAAGGAATGAAGATATTTCTCCGAAAACAGACAGTATGTCATAAATGAAGGGCTGGTTAGTCATTACATCGATACACTGACCAGTCAAAATTGGCATACACTGATTTAAAGTACGCAGTAGACTGACCAATCATACACGTGGATATATGTATGCACTTAAACAATATCGTCCATTGAATATGTCTGTTTTCAATGCCGAGTACAGAAGGAATTTTTTAATGTTAAATTGTTGCACCCTTTACACTCACATCCAGAACTTTAACGTTGGGTCGAGACGTGAACCAAAATGTGACGTCGCGGAACTCTAACTCGCCACGGAGGTTTTCCTTGACCAGAGATCCGTCCGTGCGTTGGTGGTTTCTGGGACGGCCCATGGGTTCGAAGACAAGCTGAGAGCAACCCACTCCCTTCATTATACCGCTGTACACTGCATTCATGATCTGGCGAAAAGTCACTAATAATAATAATAAAGGAGATTTGTTAAGCGCTTATTCTAAAAGTAGCTCAAAGCGCTGATACAACGAAAAGTCTAACAGCTAACACGCATACACACACACAACATACGCACACACACACACACACGCACGCACACACACACACACACACACGACACACACACACACACACACACACACACACACACACACACACACACATGTGACAGTGGTGATGAATTGAGCATGGCTGGGGAAATGAACTAGTAAAAGGCAGCGTTGCAGAGGTGGGTTTTGTGAAGTGATTTGAATGAGGAGAGCGTTTGACATTTCTTTTAACAAGGTCCAACACAGCTAAACAAGAGTCGTGTGTAACTACGCTTTTTTAGAGGCCCTGTTTTTACTTTTTTTTTCTATGTAAGTCACGCCGTTTATAATAAATGTGCGCCCAAGAGGACTTGGTGGGGTTAACTACTCATTAGTTCCCACGTAAGCAGCATCATAAGCCCCAGAAAACCCAGGGTCCCCCTGGGTTTTCTGGGGCTTATGATTCTGCCTACCTGTATATTATCCTTTTTTAACTGAATTCTCTCTACTGTCTGCGCTGCCTATAGTCCTTGACTGATACAGGATGCGTGTTGCTATAGGGTCTGCTGCACCTTAGAGATAAGATATATATTTGCTGTTCAAGCATTTCTTTCTAACTATAATATCCTTTCCATGTACAAATTTCGTAACTAACGATTTTCTACCTTCCTATGATTAGCATCAAGGTACAACGTCCTAAGCACGTCTTGGGTTTATTTTGCTCATTAGACCGGCTGGCGAAATACTTTCATTATTTGTTTGTTTTTGTTTTTTCACGAGCAGCGCAGGCACGTCCTGGGAAAGTCTTGTTTATGTCGGAACGTCAAGCAATGTACAACCAACTGACCAACACACCTGGGATATGATAACAAGCAGATCTGGGTCCCTTGCCGTTTTGGTTTATTTGAAGTTTGCTGCATTTAGCCACTGGCAATTTTTTGTTATTTCATGAATCTAACTCAGCACGCAAGAGGTCATCGAAGCGACGTCGGCCGCTGTCGGCCCGCGCAGTCGTGCGCGGGTCGACTGCGACCGACATCGGTCCGATGGACTTTTGCTTACTGGGATTTATCTGACTTCATCTTTGTAAAGAAGGCTTTTCCGGAGCGGGGGGGGGGGGGGGGGGGCAGTTATATGAGTGAACTTGGAGTCCTGCGCCAGTAACTGAGCAAGGTGCTCCGCTGCTCATGCAGCTGGCCCCAGGACCTTAACTCTTTGTGCCCAAGGTACGAAATATCCACATTTTGAAGTTATCATCTGAGGACTGCATTACAATTCAGGAGACAGATCGACCATGATAGTTCAAGGGTGGTTGGAAATGGTTTGGCGCCTATAAGCGCCAAGCTATTCTGCCACCACCCTTGAACTATCATGGTCGAGCCATATCTTGCCGTGGTGTGTCGCGGGCAGAATGAGTTAAGAAAACTACATGTTGGGTGGTCGGTAGGTTGGTACTTTGGTACGTAAATTCGGGGTTTAACTCATTCAGTCCTGACGCACTACAGCAGGAGATGGGTCGACCATGATAATTCAAGGGTAGTGCCAGATTAGCTTGGCGCCGACAGGCGCCAAACTAATCTGGCACTGCCCTTGAATTATCATGGTCGATCCATCTCCTGCAACTGGTGCATAGCC